>CM064520.1:0-350000 GCA_032716605.1 Paralithodes platypus
TGGGGAGTATTGTTATGCTGATGGAATGTTATTGAGGATATATAGGTTGTCTGTTTGGTGTTGTAGGACCGAGGGCCCCTGTGTCGGGGTTGTCCGACAAACCAGGTCCCGACCGTCTTTTGCAACTGAAATCACCACCCAGGATGATGTGTGGTGAGTGTTTTTGTGATGTATTGTATTGGTGGTTTTTAATAATTGGGTACTGTAGTCTGTAACATTTCACCAAATGTTATTAACTGTCATTGCTAAAAGAGTTAGTTATTTCCACAGTTTTTTGATAATTTTCTTTTATCTATATTGTGTCCATCAACTGGTTATTGAGCCCTCATAGGGGTAAATACTATCTTGATAAATCCTCTGAATAATATAGGTTCCGTTCATAAACTGCATAAATCATCTACTCTTAGCCAGAATTTAACCCTTCCTGCCAGGGTGTCAGTGTGAAAGGACACCACGAAAGAAGGGCAGGAGCCTGGTGTCCTGTTAATAGGCAGTAAGCTTTCAAGCCTATTCAGCTTGGTCTGAACGCTGTGCATCCGACACATGTAAACAAAGCCGATCGTTGCGTCACCGCACCTCCGAAAACAATAAGGAGACGTCGGATCAATGTTATTGTTGTGACGTCAGACGAAATTAGTGTCTGAAAAGCTCCGATATTGTCAACATCGCGGAAAAATTTGCTCCACAGAAATCGTCATCACAACTGAACCAGTTGACTTAGAGAGCTCTACTCAATGCCAGTCTACAGATTGGAAACCGCACTACGTTTATAGATGCGTGGGAAATGTGTAGCAGTTAAACTAAACAAAAATACGGTAGCCTAGGGCTAGACGTTTTTCGGCCAAGATCGCCCGGGTAGCCCACACTGTCCTTTGGAGGACCAGCCTGGGCCAGGAGGGTTAAAGGTAAAATGGTATCATGGTCCGGCATTAACCCGAAAACGGCGAGGGGCGGGTATTGAACTAGCTCCCCATGGGCTAGCATATTGGCTCCATTCAGGCCTATAATCGTCATTTTACGATAAATATCGTTATTACTTATTCATATGAGCCTATTTTACCTTCACTATGAAGATAGTAACCTGTAACAACAATAAAAGAAGTGAAAATAAAAAAATTCTGGTCAAAATTGCGAATATAGATGGACCAGCCCATTCATGAATTATGGAGAAAATTTGAGGCAACCCCTCCCTCCACGAGGCCTCAAGCCACACTGAGCCTACTCATACACACACTCGGTTATGTAACACACCCGCTAGGCACGTAAGCACATCCTCCACACAGTTTGCTAATGTTTGCACAAAAATATACCAACGAATTAGGGAATAACAGGGAAAATAGGTGATAATTGAAGGGGGAGGGGAAAGGGAGGAAGGAGGGGATGTGGATGAGTGATATGAGGTATAGGGGGAAAAAAAACAAAAACAAATGTTTAGTGCTACTGGGGCTGTTTAAATGTATTTTTTAGGCCTCCCTCTTATGAGCTTTGCAGCCGTTTACGGGTTAATGAAGTGTTTCAGAGTATTGACAGATTTCTCCAGTATATTGTGGCTACCATTCGACAATGTTAGTTTTGTGTTGTCCTATTTAAAAAAATAGTAATTCCTTGAACGTGATGATAGTGCGTTGTTATGTGTGCGATTAGTTTGCTTGTGAAAGAGATTAACTTGCTCATGTAGTGATGTGCGCTGTATGTGGTTGATTCTATCTATATCTATTGCCGGACGCCTTACTCCCCTTACGAGGGTGGCCATACACAGAATGCCCCCAAGCGGACCTATTCCCTGTGAGAGGGACAACCCGAGCCAGTTTAGTGAAGGACTTACAGGATTGACCACTCAATTTAGGATCGGTCCGACTCCGAGGCCCTCTGTGTATCTTGTTAGCACTATTTTTCTACAGTGGTGTTCGGCTAATCCCCTAGATGAGTTGCCGACCAAGGCTTACGAGTCCCATCCACCCTTATTTCATAACTTTATCTTACTAAAGCGTTGTTTCCATACAGTGATTTTGATTAGTTCTTTTGGCTTTGTATTGTCTTTGTCCCAGTTTTGGTTTGGTTTGTTTGCAAGTTTTACATTTTAATTTCATAGTTTTATTTTGCTAAAGCATTGTTTCCACATATCAATTTTGATTAGTTGTTTGCCTTTATATTGTCTTTGTCCCAGTTTTGGTTTGTTTGTTTTGCAAGTTTTAAAATTTAATTGCTGAAGCGTTATTTCCACATAGTGATTTTGATAAGGTCTTTAATCTATATTGTGTCCGTCCCTTTATTGGTTTGTTTATTTTGATAAGGTCTTTAATCAATATTGTGTCCGTCCCTTTATTGGTTTGTTAATTTTGATAAGGTCTTTAGTCTATATTGTGTTCGTCCTTTTATTGGTTTGTTTATTTTGCAAGTTTTACATTATAATTGAGGTTAAAAAGTTTGTGGGAAGCAGAGGATTAATACAGATACTGGTGTGTAGTTATATTAACTTTATTCTGGCTATCATTAGCCTGTTTTTATTAAGTTTAACCCTTTTGCTGCGGCTATGTTTAGGCTATTTAGGGCATATTCAGGCACTCCTGAATGATAAATCAAGCATCTGCATTAAATGAACTGTATTCTTCCTAAAACTAGGCGAAAATAGCTTCAAAATGAGACCAGAACGGGCCCCGTAGGTGGCCTGGTTCACCCGCAGCGGTGGCAGTGAAACGCGGGAAACCCGCTATTTGGTAGCACTCGTTCACTAGGCAACACTGTTGTGAGAGGCAGAGAGACCCGCGCGAGACACAGTCTACCTCAGTGAGCCGCTCGCTGCTCTGAGGGTCGGAGGTGGGCCCCTCACGCTTCCGGCCACTGACACTCGATTTCTAGGGTTTTTACAGGCTTTTAAAGCCTGGAAATTGCTGTAACTTGCCAAAACATTCCAGAACGTCACCCGCAGCGAATGGGTTAAGGAGAACCTGTGGGAGTTATAGATTCATTGCAATAGTTTTGTATCCCTTTGATTTCTTTAGGTTGTTCTTAAGTTGAGTACAATTATCTGTCAGTAACTGTAACCCTCTCAGAATTATCTATATCTAAGGCACATTCCCCATTGTTTTTATTGTTTTATTTCTTTATTTATTTATAATTATTTTTAGCTGGGGGTGGTCGACTTAACACAGAGCTTCAGAATTATGGGATGCATACATACATACAATTTTAAGCCTGAGTGTTCCACACATACGTGCAGTTTCAGTCTCTTGTCCTAATGGCGGCGTTCGAGGCAACCTTGTTGAGGGCTGCTTCACTTGTCAAGTTTTTGGATTTGAGATCGGCACGTACAGTCCGATCCCAGGTCTTCCTCGGTCCACCCCTTGGTGCAGTTCCCTCCACAATCACAGACCTGCATGTTTTCACCCAATTTTGTTCATCCATTCTCTCCACATGTCCATACCATCCCAGTCTACTTGTACGCATGACCTCGCTAATACTCTTTATACCTAAACATCTCCTAAACTTTTAATCAAATCTCCTAGTGTTCCATCTCTATAGAATATAGATAGAACTCTAAGAGATTTGATTAAGTTTAGGAAGAATAGTTGTATTCATCTTTGGAAAACTGTCCTTCATCAGGGACTAATTTTGTTATACAGTACCGGTGTTAAATTTGTTTTATTATATTGGGGGTAACATTATTATGTTTTTTCCACCAACCAACTTCACCTCTAGGCTCTAAATTCAATTAATGAAATCAACAAATACATGCGGCACTCCAAGGACTCGAACCTAGGATACTCGCATCTAAATTGCGCGCACTTATGCATTACGCTGTCAAGACAGAATACCGGTACTGTATTATTGTTTCCACATAGCGAATTTCATTAGTTGTGTTGTGTTTTTACAGTGTTTGTATAAGTTTTGGTTTGTTTATTTTGCAAGTTTTACATTATAAAAAAATACAGTTTAGGAAATAATTGTGATAATCAGAGGGTCAATTAAGATCATTTATTCAGTACCCCTTATATTTCTAGAAGTCCTCCTAAAAGTATAGTTGAGGGTCATACGCTGAAGCATTGCGTAGCTTTGGCGTTCTCCGTCGCATTGCCCTTTGGAGCATGGTGTTATGAAGGCAATACAGGGTAAACTTACCTTGGATTGTTTTCTATTTTCACAGTTTAATTTCTGATAAATTTATAAGCATTTGTCCACATAGATATTGTTTAGTGTGTTGTTGTTTCAATAGTTTTTAATTGTAATGAGTTTGTTATAATTTGAACCATAACTGTTTAGTTTGTTTATACTGTATTGTCTTTGTCCAAGTTTGGTTGTTTAGTTTGCAAGTTTTACATTTTAATGTATATCTATATTATGAGAAATAAGTAACATGCTTATTATTATTATCTATCTATCTATATACTCAGGCTCAATCCCCACTTTTCCTATACAGTATATAATAAATGTGCAATCCCTCCAGGGTGATGGTGCTGAACATACTGCAGGAGGACGGGGTGGCACTGTGCCGTGAGGATCGGCTGAAGGAGGCTGCTCACCGCTTCTCGTACGCTCTCCGCAAGTTACCACAAGACGAGGAGCAAGAATACCAATACTACCAATTTCCAATGTATTGGAAAATCCCTACAGAAAAATATTTATTGAAAATTAAAAATATCCAAGGCTACAGAAAATTAGTCCTGGATAATTTTGGAAGCAGTATAGTCTTGTTGTTGTTGTTGTTCCCCAGGCTGTCTGGCCGAACAGCCCCAAGGTCTCGAGCAAGGCCAAGGCCATAAACGAGCACCCCCACAAAATCCTACCTGCTTACCACTAACAAAGCCCGGGTGACCGAAGCCACTCCAAGGCAGGGAGCAGAGGAGGGTGCGGAAATGCCCGGGAAACCAAAGCCCCACCCAAGGCCCTGTGCCCCTCAGCAATTATGAAGGGAAAGTTGAGGGGTAAGGGAAAAATGTGACGCTTTGGCTCCCAATCTGCCAACTTCTAGGTTGGCAGTAGGGAGGTCAATCTACGGAAAAGACGCCGCCACTTGAGGTCTAGAAGATATATAAGTAAAAGGAACAATCAGAGTAAGCTATGGGTATGGCAGAGATCGCTCAGTTCTCACTCGGATAGACCAGCCCATCACCACATGACTAGAACCCAATCCTCTCAGCATCAGCTAGGAAAGGCCCTAGAAAGCCACCTTTGGCGGGGGGATAGCTCCCCTATTTCAACTCCTTTCGGGGTTGGGCACCCGCCCAGTGTTGAATTGGGAAGTTAGGAATATTATTACTCATTGGATCTCAGGCAAATACCCTTGCCGACACTAGACAGAGCCTGAACAGAAACAACAATTAAAGTTCCGGGACCACTTTTGCGCTCCCTTACCCGTTTCTCTGGCTCGTCGAGTAGGATAAATATTTGTTGTTGTAGTGAAATATGTAGGTAATTATGAACATACACACTGTAAATACATGACTCCTTGAAAGGTAGGAACAACATGTATCTATTTATATACTCTGGCACATAGCCCACTTTAGTTTTGTGTATTTAGATTTTTATTAAGGGGGGATGGTTCACTCTTTGGACGATTTTATTGATGGATTTATTTATTTATTTTTGTACTGGACGCTGTAATTCCCGTGAAGGGGCAGCCATGAACATTGTGTGTTTGTCACAAATTGCTAGTGTATAGCTGAATAGTGGGTTAAATGTTTGTTTTTTGTTGGGTTGTTGTTGTTCCCCAAGCTGCCTGGCCGAACAGCCCCAAGTCCCCGAGCATGGCCAAGGCCATAACCGAGCGCCCCCACAGAAGCCTCCCTGCCGACCACAATAAAGCCTGGGTGACCGAAGCCACTCCATGGCGGGGAGCTGAGGAGGGTGCGGAAACGGCCGGGAAACCAAAGCCCCAGCCAGGGCCCTGTGCCCCTCAGTAATTATGAAGAGAAAGTTGAGGGGCAAAGGAAAAATGTGACGCTTTGGCTTTCAATCTTGGTAGAATGGGTTGGAGTATACGGTACATTTTGTTATAATTATTGTTTGGAGTTTCTTCTTTATAATGCGTTGTAGTTTAGTTGTATGGTTTTGGCTTGGTGTTTATTTGTTTGTATTATTTGTTGTCATTAATGTTTCTATACTTTTGGGTTTGCGTTTACTAGTTTGTATTGTTTTGGGTTTGTGTTTGGCATTTTCTAGTCATAGGTTATGTTTTGTTTGTATAGGGTAGCCTTGGGTTGTAGTTTATTTTTAGTATTGGGTTGGAGTGTAAGTGTTTTAGTGTTTTGGTTGGAGTGTTCTTTATAATGGGTGGTTAGAATTTACCGTTGTATTTTTGGCCTTGCGTTTACCGTTTTCTACAGTTGTTGGTTGGTGTTTTTCAGTGTTGTATAGTTTTGGCTTGGCATTTTGATTTTCTATAGTTTTGGTTTGGCATTTGCAGTTTTGTATAGATAGTTGTTGCTTGGCGTTTGGATTTGTTATAGTTTTGGCTTGGGGTTTCCAGTTTGCTAGTGTTAATTGGATTTTACGATTAAATAATCTTTGGTTGTATTTTACTACTTTATAGTGTTGTGTTTGATTTGACCAATATATTTATTTGTCTTGTTTTGGCTTGGCATTTACGGTTTTGTATAGTTTTGGCTTAGCATTGACTACTGTTCTATAGTTTTGGGTTTGAGTTTAGCGTTTGTTATAGTTTTGGCTTATAGTTTAGCATTTTTGAGTGTTGGGATGGATGAGTGTTCAGTTTTGTAGTGTTTGGTTGGATTTTATGGTTTAGTTTTGTGATGGAATTTATTAGCATTGTTTAGCTTTGTGGTTGAAGTTTACCTAAAGTTATTTGTTGGTTTGAGTATTTGTATGAGCTTTGGTGTGATTTTAGCATATTGTAAGTTTGGCTTGGGCAAACTGTGGGTCCTTAATTGCCTCAATTTATTCGGTCTGAAGTGGACATAGCTTGAATAAGATGATAATTTGAAGTTTAGAGAGCCTAGAAATTGTTTGATGCATTGAAAACTGTATAGAGGGACTCATCCCAAAAAATAGGTTGTCCAAAATTTCCAAAGAGTTATGAATTTTGGATAAAAGTGAGTTTACTATACTGTATATTATGTGGAAGGTATGAATAGTGTAAAGGTGGTATGACACCAGCGCTTTTTCCATGGATATTTATCATTAACCCGTACAGTAGCGTTGACGTCCTTTTGTTACTATGATTAGGACTATTGGACACTTGTATTCAGATTAGGAAGGATCTGTAGCAATTATCAGGTTTCGACTGACTCAACCAAGGCTTTTACCTAGCACATATCCTTCGTAAGCTGCACACAAGTGTGTGAAATAGTAAAAAGGTAAGACACGTCGCTGGTACTGAAAGGGTTAACACTGGTCTGGCAGCATATGAGGTCAACATTACCAATATTTGTGTCACCTAAATTTATGTTTTGTCAGTGTAGTTTCCGATGCCCGTGGACAAATTTTCCAAAAATGTTGCCAGAATAATGTTAAGCATCAAATGTTGACTGCTCTTGTGTGATAATGGTTTAGTTATTTGTAGTTTATATTGTGATTGTCCCACTGTTGGTTTGTTTATTTGTTAAGTTTTACAATGGAAGTTGTTGGTTTTTCATTTTAGATTTGATATAATTGATTGAACGTTAGGAAGCTATTGTGTGATTTATTCCAGGTGATGCTAAATGTCATATAGACGATTTAGTCCTAATAGCTGACAGTATGCAGGATGCTGAAGCCAAATTCCGAGAGTGGAGAGAGGGCATGGCGAGCAAGGGTTTAAGAGTCAATATTAACAAAACCAAGGTTATGCATTGTAGTTTGAGACGAGGCAATGTGGAAAAGAGCGGTGCATACCCATGTGCAGTGTGTGGAAAGGGAGTGGGCGTTAACTCAATTCAATGTAGCATCTGTCGATGTTGGGTACACCATGGGAGTAAGCGCTGTAGTAGAATAAAGGGGCCCCTGCCGAAGGATAAGTCAGAAATAGAGAAATTTGAGTGCGTAGTGTGCAAAGGCGAGCTTGTGTTAAGTGATGATCCTGTGGCTGTGAATTTTGGAAATGAGTCTTTGGAGCTGGTGAACAAGTTTTGTTACCTAGGAGATACCATCTCTGCCGGTGGTGGGGCCGAGGCTGCCACTGTTGCTAGAATTAGGTGTGGCTGGGGGAAGTTCAGAGAATTGATGCCAATCCTGACCATGAAAAGAATGCCTCTCCCCCTGAAGGGAAAGGTGTATGCCTCATGTGTTAGAAGTGCAATGACGTATGCCTCAGAAACATGGGCCGTTAAAGTAGAGGATGTCAACAGAATGGAGCGTAATGAGATGAGAATGGTGAGATGGATGTGTGGGGCCAGGCTACAGGATAGAATAACAAATGTTGAGCTGAGGAGACGTTTAGGTATAAAGAGTATTAGCGAGGTGATGCGTACAAGTAGACTGGGATGGTATGGACATGTGGAGAGAATGGATGAACAAAATTGGGTGAAAAAATGCAGGTCTGTGATTGTGGAGGGAGCTGCACCAAGGGGTGGACCGAGGAAGACCTGGGATCGGACTATACGCGCCGATCTCAAATCCAAGAACTTGACAAGTGAAGCAGCCCTTAACAGGGTTGCCTGGAATGCCGCCATTAGGACAAGAGACTGAAACTGCACTTATGTGTGGAACACTCAGTCTTAAAATTGTATGTATGTATGTATGTGTATGTAGTGTATATCTTAGGCAAATAGCCCTTTGCTGTGGGTGGCCGACACTAGACAGAGCCTGAACAGAAACAAGACTTAAAGTTGCGGGAGCACTTTCGCGGTCCGTGACCCGTTTGTGTGGCTGGTCGATTAGGAGAAATATTTGTTGTAGTGAAATATGTAGATAATGATGAAAAGTTGGCAAGAAGTTGATGCAGACAGTGTAGTTTTATAATTGTGCATTGTGTATGGATAAGTGTTGTGTTAAATGAGTTATTAAAATTCCAGTACAGTATAATGTAAAAGTCCCTCTTACAAGGGCACGCCCTAGCCCTGTTAAATGAAGGGAGTATATGGCATTAAAAAGTGCATCTCTACATGCTAGATAATTGAGTGAGTTGCGTCAGCATATGGAAGCATGTGGAGGCGGGTCATTCGTGGCCACCCACTCAGGGACTGGCTTCTGGCAATAATAAGATAGATCTGTTTGAAGTGTTCAATTTAAATAGGTAATTTAGATTGTTAATATTGTTTTGTTTTGCTTGATTATGAATGCAAATGTAAAAGTTTCAAAGTAAACAAACCAAAAGTGGGACAAAGACAATATAAATATAGTTTGTAATTACCGGTATGTTTCGATAGATAGATATGTAAGTTAAGTATGAAAGTATAAATATGAAACCAATAAATGTATTGTATTAGATTATTATTACATTATGTTGATTGTGTTATAGGTGTGTAGGCTATGTATATACTGAGGCACATACCCCATAGCTGGTGGGGTGGCTGAATTGAGTGTTTATTTTAATTATTTTTACATGCAGTACACTCAATGTCACAAATCGTGGCTTTAAATGTATTTTTAAGTATTTCGAAGGGATTGAAACTGACTTAGTTTATAAATATTGAGTGTATTTGACTTAGATTCTACATTTTGAGTGATCATATGTGGAGTTTGATGATTTTGAAAGATGGACAAGTCGAGACTGTATTTATGTAGGCCTATGTATTATAGTGAGGCACATAACCCTTAGCTTGGGGTGGCCGACTCGAGAGATTGTTATTATTTGTATCGATTGATTATGAATGTATTTTGTAATGAGTTTGAGATAGATTGATAACTTACATTGTATTTGATTCATATTTATAGGTAGATACCCAACTTAGATACATATTACTGTATTACATTATGTTGATTGTGTTATAGGTGTGTAGGCTATGTATATACTCAGGCATACCATAGCGGGTGTGAGGGGTGGCCGAATCGAGACATATGTTTATTTTAAGGATTTCGCTATGCAGTACACTCAATGTCACAAATCGTGGCTTTAAATGTGTGTAGCTATCCCAAACGGAATGAAATCGTGTTACTAATTTTGACCTAGTATATAAATGTTGTGTGATGGTATGTGCAGTTTGATGAATGAGAAAGATGCACAACTCGAGACTGTATTTATGTATGCCTATGTAT
The DNA here is from genome assembly GCA_032716605.1 of Paralithodes platypus. Classification (NCBI taxonomy): domain Eukaryota; kingdom Metazoa; phylum Arthropoda; class Malacostraca; order Decapoda; family Lithodidae; genus Paralithodes; species Paralithodes platypus. The sequence goes on from CM064520.1 coordinate 10,132, forward strand.
TATACTGAGGCACTTAACCCTTAGCTTGGGGTGGCCGACTCGAGACTATTAGATATTAGTTGTTTGTAATTATTGTATGTGATAGATATTAAAGTAAGATTGATAATTATGGCATTAAGTTGATAGATTCCTAGTGTTGTTATTCGATAGATACAGTATTAATGTGTGATTGTATTGATTGTTTATTGTATTATATAGTTAGAGAGTGATTAAATGTATTGTTTTTGTATTATATAGTGTTATTATCTTTATTAGTAGTGGGTACCCCTTCGTGGATGACGGCGTGAGGCAATAGATAGATAGTAGTAGTGTTTATAGTAATAGAAGTAATGTAGTTATTATTGAATATTAATATGTATACAGTTTCCATTTGCATGTGTATTAAATAAACTATGTACATATTGTTTGATAAGCATCATATAGGTTAGGGGCCAATATTATAGTGGCGTCATTCAATAATTAGATAGCTCCCCAACCCCCCTTACACTGTTCTATGTTTTTACTATATAATGACTATTATTATCATTACTTTCTCTCATTCTCCCCTCTTCTACTCCTCCCTCCCTCTTCTGGTCTCCCTTCTTTCTCCTCCTTGTTCTGCTCTTCCTTCTCTCTCTCTTCCATCTGTTCTCCCTTGTCTCTCTCCTCCCTCTTCTGGTTTCTGCTCTCCCTTCCCTCATTTGCTTCCCACCTTCGCTCCTCTCCACCCTCTAATATCTCATCTGCTCTCGCTTCTTTCTCCTTTGTACTCTTCCCTCATCTGTTCTCCTTTCTCTCCCCCCCCTCTTCTGCTCTCTACTCTCCTCCCTTATCTGCTCACCCATCTCCCTTTCTCCTCCCTCATCGTCTCTCCCCCTCTTCTGCTCTCCCTTCTCTCCCTCTTCTGCTCTCCTTCATTTGCTTCCACCCTCTCTCATCCCTCTAATGGTCTCCCTTCTGTCGTCCCTCTGCTCTCCACCCTCTAATCTCTGTCGCTCCCTCATTTGCTTGCCCCCTCTCTCCCTTCTCTCTGTCCTGCCTCTTCTGCTCTCCCTTCCTCCCTCATCTGCTCTGTCTCTTTCCCCTCCCTCATTTGCTCTGCCTTCTCTCCTCCCTCATCTGGTCTCCCTTCTTTCTCCTCCCTCATCTGCTCTCCCTTCTCTCATCCCTCATTTGCTTCCCCCCTCTCATCCCTCTAATGGTCTCCCTTCTGTCGTCCCGCTGCTCCACCCTCATCTGCTCTGCTCTTTGTCCTCTCTTCTCCCTCATTTGCTCCCCCCCCCCCCTTCTCTGTCTTTGCCCTCCCTCTTCTGCTCTTCTCTTTGTCCTCTTCTGCTCCCCTTCTCTGTCTTTGCCCTCCCTCTCATCCCTCTAATGCTCTCCCTTCTCCCTCCCTTCCCCCCCCTCTCTCTCTCCCTGCTCTCCCTTCTCCCTCATCTGCTCTTCTCTTTGTCCTCTCTCCTCCCCCCTTCTGTCTTTGCCCTCCCTCTAATGCTTTCCCTTCCCCTCCCCCCTGCTCTCTTCCTCCTCCCTTCTCTCTCCTCCCTCATCTGCTCTCCCTTCTCTCATCCCCTCTCCTCCCTCATCTGCTCTCCCTTCTTTCTCCTCCCTCATCTGCTCTCCCTTCTCTCATCCCTCTTCTTTCCCTCATCCCTCTAATGCTCTCCCTTCTTTCTCCTCCCTCATTTGCTTCCCCCCTCTAATGGTCTCCCTTCTGTCGTCCCGCTGCTGTCCACCCTCTAATCGGTCGCCTCCCTCTTCTGCTCTCCTTTCTCTCCCTCATTTGCTCCCCCCCCCCCCCTTCTCTGTCTTTGCCCTCCCTCTCCTCTCCCTCATTTGCTTGCCCCCTCTCTCATCCCTCTAATGCTCTCCCTTCTCCCTCCCTCTTCTGCTCTCCCTCTCTCTCTTCCTGCTCTCCCTTCTCCCTCATCTGCTCTTCTCTTTGTCCTCTCTCCTCCCCCCTTCTCTGTCTTTGCCCTCCCTCTAATGCTTTCCCTTCTCCCCCCCCCTCTCTCTGTCCTGCCTCCCCCCTGCTCTCTTCCTCTCCCCTTCTGCTCTCCTCCCTCATCTGCTCTCCCTTCTCTCATCCCCTCTCCTCCCTCTTCTGTTCTCCCTTGTTTCCTCCCTCTAATGCTGTCTCTTCTGCTCTCCCTTCCCCTCCCCCTCTCTCTTCTGCTGTCCCTTGCTCCACCCCCTCCCTCCATCATTTGCTCCACCCTCTAATCTCTTTTGCTCTCCCTCCCCCCCCCCCTCTCTCTCTTCTGCTGTCCCTTGCTCCACCCCCTCCCTCCATCATTGGTCCACCCTCTAATCTCTTTTGCTCTCCCTCCCCCCCTCTCTCTTCTGCTGTCCCTTGCTCCACCCCCTCCCTCCATCATTTGGTCCACCCTCTAATCTCTTTTGCTCTCTCTCCTCTTTCCCCCCCCTCCCCATCTTCCTCCATTATTTGCTCCCCCCTTCTCTCCGTCATTTGTTCTCCCTCCCCCCTTCTCTCTTTGCCCTCTCCCTTCCCCCCCCATTCTCTCCTCTCCCCTCCCACCATTCTCTCCCCCTCCCCCCTCTCTCTCCCTCTCACCATTCTCTCCCCCTCCCCCCCCCCCATTCTCTCCCCCCCCCCCCATTCTCTCCCTCTCTCCCTTCCCCCCCCATTCTCTCCCTCTCCCTTCCCCCCATTCTCTCCCCCTTCCCCCCCCCATTCTCTCCCCTCTCTCCCTTCGCCCCATTCTCTCCCTTCCCCCCCCCTTCTCTCTCTCCCTTCCCCCCCATTCTCTCCCCTCTCTCCCTTCCCCCCCATTCTCTCCCCCTCTCCCTTCCCCCCCTTCTCTCTCCCTTCCCCCCCATTCTCTCTCCCTTTATATTCCAGGATGTATGGCAATTTATTAATAAAGGATATAATTTAGAAATGTGTTATTTTGACCTATATACAATATACAAAAAAAACAACAATAAAAAACCAAAGAGAAAAACAACAATAAAAAAACAAAAAATAAAACTCCCAAAAAGAACCTTTTGTTTTATAAGATTCTTGGGGTATGGGTAAACTGTCTTAAGACAGTTGGATAGTGGGTAAACTGTCTTAAGACAGTTGGATAGTGGGTAAACTGTCTTAAGACAGTTGGATAGTGGGTAAACTGTCTTAAGACAGTTGGATAGTGGGTAAACTGTCTTAAGACAGTTGGATAGTGGGTAAACTGTCTTTATGGCGCTTATGGCGCTTATGGCGCTTATGGCGCTTATGGCGCTTATGGCGCTTATGGCGCTTATGGCGCTTATGGCGCTTATGGCGCTTATGGCGCTTATGGCGCTTATGGCGCTTATGGCGCTTATGGCGCTTATGGCGCTTATGGCGCTTATGGCGCTTATGGCGCTTATGGCGCTTATGGCGCTTATGGCGCTTATGGCGCTTATGGCGCTTATGGCGCTTATGGCGCTTATGGCGCTTATGGCGCTTATGGCGCTTATGGCGCTTATGGCGCTTATGGCGCTTATGGCGCTTATGGCGCTTATGGCGCTTATGGCGCTTATGGCGCTTATGGCGCTTATGGCGCTTATGGCGCTTATGGCGCTTATGGCGCTTATGGCCCTTATGGGCCCTATGGCGCTTATGGCGCTTATGGCGCTTATGGCGCTTATGGCGCTTATGGCGCTTATGGCGCTTATGGCGCTTATGGCGCTTATGGCGCTTATGGCGCTTATGGCGCTTATGGCGCTTATGGCGCTTATGGCGCTTATGGCGCTTATGGCGCTTATGGCGCTTATGGCGCTTATGGCGCTTATGGCGCTTATGGCGCTTATGGCGCTTATGGCGCTTATGGCGCTTATGGCGCTTATGGCGCTTATGGCGCTTATGGCGCTTATGGCGCTTATGGCGCTTATGGCGCTTATGGCGCTTATGGCGCTTATGGCGCTTATGGCGCTTATGGCGCTTATGGCGCTTATGGCGCTTATGGCGCTTATGGCGCTTATGGCGCTTATGGCGCTTATGGCGCTTATGGCGCTTATGGCGCTTATGGCGCTTATGGCGCTTATGGCGCTTATGGCGCTTATGGCGCTTATGGCGCTTATGGCGCTTATGGCGCTTATGGCGCTTATGGCGCTTATGGCGCTTATGGCGCTTATGGCGCTTATGGCGCTTATGGCGCTTATGGCGCTTATGGCGCTTATGGCGCTTATGGCGCTTATGGCGCTTATGGCGCTTATGGCGCTTATGGCGCTTATGGCGCTTATGGCGCTTATGGCGCTTATGGCGCTTATGGCGCTTATGGCGCTTATGGCGCTTATGGCGCTTATGGCGCTTATGGCGCTTATGGCGCTTATGGCGCTTATGGCGCTTATGGCGCTTATGGCGCTTATGGCGCTTATGGCGCTTATGGCGCTTATGGCGCTTATGGCGCTTATGGCGCTTATGGCGCTTATGGCGCTTATGGCGCTTATGGCGCTTATGGCGCTTATGGCGCTTATGGCGCTTATGGCGCTTATGGCGCTTATGGCGCTTATGGCGCTTATGGCGCTTATGGCGCTTATGGCGCTTATGGCGCTTATGGCGCTTATGGCGCTTATGGCGCTTATGGCGCTTATGGCGCTTATGGCGCTTATGGCGCTTATGGCGCTTATGGCGCTTATGGCGCTTATGGCGCTTATGGCGCTTATGGCGCTTATGGCGCTTATGGCGCTTATGGCGCTTATGGCGCTTATGGCGCTTATGGCGCTTATGGCGCTTATGGACTTATGGCGCTTATGGCGCTTATGGCGCTTATGGCGCTTATGGACTTATGGCGCTTATGGACTTATGGACTTATGGACTTATGGACTTATGGACTTATGGACTTATGGACTTATGGACTTATGGACTTATGGACTTATGGACTTATGGACTTATGGACTTATGGACTTATGGACTTATGGACTTATGGACTTATGGACTTATGGACTTATGGACTTATGGACTTATGGACTTATGGACTTATGGACTTATGGACTTATGGACTTATGGACTTATGGACTTATGGACTTATGGACTTATGGACTTATGGACTTATGGACTTATGGACTTATGGACTTATGGACTTATGGACTTATGGACTTATGGACTTATGGACTTATGGACTTATGGACTTATGGACTTATGGACTTATGGACTTATGGACTTATGGACTTATGGACTTATGGACTTATGGACTTATGGACTTATGGACTTATGGACTTATGGACTTATGGACTTATGGACTTATGGACTTATGGACTTATGGACTTATGGACTTATGGACTTATGGACTTATGGACTTATGGACTTATGGACTTATGGACTTATGGACTTATGGACTTATGGACTTATGGACTTATGGACTTATGGACTTATGGACTTATGGACTTATGGACTTATGGACTTATGGACTTATGGACTTATGGACTTATGGACTTATGGACTTATGGACTTATGGACTTATGGACTTATGGACTTATGGACTTATGGACTTATGGACTTATGGACTTATGGACTTATGGACTTATGGACTTATGGACTTATGGACTTATGGACTTATGGACTTATGGACTTATGGACTTATGGACTTATGGACTTATGGACTTATGGACTTATGGACTTATGGACTTATGGACTTATGGACTTATGGACTTATGGACTTATGGACTTATGGACTTATGGACTTATGGACTTATGGACTTATGGACTTATGGACTTATGGACTTATGGACTTATGGACTTATGGACTTATGGACTTATGGACTTATGGACTTATGGACTTATGGACTTATGGACTTATGGACTTATGGACTTATGGACTTATGGACTTATGGACTTATGGACTTATGGACTTATGGACTTATGGACTTATGGACTTATGGACTTATGGACTTATGGACTTATGGACTTATGGACTTATGGACTTATGGACTTATGGACTTATGGACTTATGGACTTATGGACTTATGGACTTATGGACTTATGGACTTATGGACTTATGGACTTATGGACTTATGGACTTATGGACTTATGGACTTATGGACTTATGGACTTATGGACTTATGGACTTATGGACTTATGGACTTATGGACTTATGGACTTATGGACTTATGGACTTATGGACTTATGGACTTATGGACTTATGGACTTATGGACTTATGGACTTATGGACTTATGGACTTATGGACTTATGGACTTATGGACTTATGGACTTATGGACTTATGGACTTATGGACTTATGGACTTATGGACTTATGGACTTATGGACTTATGGACTTATATGGACTTATGGACTTATGGACTTGGACTTATGGACTTATGGACTTATGGACTGGACTTATGGACTATGGACTTATGGACTTATATTATGGACTTATGGACTTATGGACTTATGGACTTATGGACTTATGGACTTATTTATTTATTTATGGACTTATGATGGACTTATTTTATGGACTTATGGACTTATGGACTTAATACTTTATTTATATTTTTATGGACTTATGGACTTTGGACTTATGGACTTATGGACTTATGACTTATCATTTAAATGGACTTATGTTTTATGGAATATGGACTTATGGACTTAAATGAAATATGGTTTTAAAACTCCTATTGTTATGGACTTATGGAAACATTGGACTTATGGAGTTATTAATGTATTGGACTAATGAACTTAGGACTTAGGGATCAGGAACTCAGAAGTGTGGGAAGCCATGAAAACACTGAACTTGGGAAACACCAGGAACAGATAGTGTGTGGGAAATGTTGAGGTATGGGAGAGCTACTGATAGAATGGGTATGGAAAATGTGCAAACTACCATGGGAGAAGGCGAGTGCACCCAATGACTGCAAAACTGGCATAATACTCCCCTATATAAGGCCAAAGGGGAAAAAACAGTGTGGTAACCACTGAGGATATGTCTTCGAAGCGAGTAGGGAAGGTATACAGTAGGTATACAGTAGGGTAGTCATTCAGAGAGTGAGATTGAGAATGGACAAATGAATAGGCGACAAGCACGGACGTTTTACGAAGGGAAGAGGATGTGTACATCAGATTTTTACCCCGAATTGGGTTGTGGAGAAGTATCTGGAGAACAAACAAAAGGTGTATGTTGCCTTTATGGACTTTCAGAACACCTATGACACAGTTGATAGAGAAGGTTTGTGGAAAGTAATAAGAATATACGGAGTACAGGGCAACTTGCTGAAAGCAGTGAAGAGCATGTATGAGGGTGCAAAGGCGCCAGTACGTGTGGAGAGTGAGCAGAGACACTTCTTTGACCTGAATGTTGCTTTCAAACAGGGGTGTGTTATGTCCCTGTGCTTGTTTACTGTATATATGGATCGAGTCATGAAACAAATACTATCAAGAGCAGTGTATCGCTGAAAAGGGAGGCAATTGAGTGGAAGCTACCTATACTGCTCTTTGCGGATGATACAGTTCTGATGAGTGATAATGAATGGGAGTTGCAGGGTCTGGTAAATGAGTTTGGAACAGTGTGCGAAAAACAGATTTTGAAGGTAAATACAGTGAAGAGCAAGGTTATGCTCTTCGAAAGGCTTGAAGTCACAGTGTGAGGTGAAGCTGAACGCTCAGGCTATGGAAATCGTCAACTCTTTTAACTATCTGGCCACTGTGTTGAGTAAAGATGGGACTATGGATGAAGAAGTGCGGGACAGGGTACAATAGGGGAAGAGGGTTGTAGGAATGCTAAAACCAGTAACAAGAAATAGGGTAGTCCGTATGGAAGTGAAGAAGTCCTTGCATGACAGTGTGGTAATCCCGACACGGACTTTCGGAAGCGAAGCATGGACGTTGGTTGAGAGACTCAGACCAAGAGTGAGAGCAGTGGAAATTAATTACTTAAGGAGTGCGTGCGGAGTTACATGGAGGGATAGACAGACTAATGACGAAGTAAGAAGGAGGTGTGGAGGTAGATGTGCTGGAAAGTGTGAAAACGAACAACTTGAGATGGTTCGGCCATATGGAACGTATGGAAAGCGAGAGAATGACCAAGAGGGTGTAAGAGAGCAAGGTGGAGGGACAGAGAGGGAGAGGTAGACTGAATATGAGTTGGAAGGATGGAGTGAGGAAGTATATGAAAGAGGGCGGTGCTGGTTGGGGGGAGGGGCGTCGACTGACTGGGGAAGAGGTGCATGGGCGCTTCATTCGTGGCCACCCCTTCGGGGATCACGGCGTCAGGCAATAGATAGATAGATTTGTATAAATTTCAAAAATTTCAGAACATTTGCAATATTGAACTTTAAAACTGTGCTATTGTTTAAAACGTGGAAAAATTGGAAGTCGAAAAATGTATACTGTATTTCTATAAAGTGTGAAAATGTCCAGAACATTTGAAATATTGAACTTTAAAACTGTGCTATTCTTTAAAAGTTTCACGTGGAAAAATTGAAAGTCAAAAAATGTATACTGTATTTCTATACAGTGTAACAAATTCCAGAACATTTGAAATATTGAACTTTAAAACGGTGCCATTGTTTACAAGTTTCACGTGGACAAATTGGAAGTCAAAAAATGTATACCGCTACTGTATTTGTATAAAGTGTGAAAATGGCCAGAACATTTGAAATATGGAAGTTTAAAACTGTGCTATTGTTTTAAAGGTTCACGTGGAAAAAAGGGAACTCGAAAAATGTATACTGTATTTCTTTAAAGTGTGCAAATGTCCAGATAATTTGAAATATGGAAGTTTAAAACTGAAATAGTGAAGTTTAAAACTAATATAGTTTTTAAAAGTGTAATATTGAAGTTTGAAAGTGTAATATTGTGTTTAACTTTCAGGTTTAACAAATGGAAGTCTACAAATGTATACTGTATTTGTATAAACTCTAAAAATGTCCAGATAATTTGAAATATGGAAGTTTATAACTAATCCTGTGTTTAAGTTCCAGGTTTAAAATATTGAAGTTTAGAACTAATATTGTGTTTAACTTTAAGGTTTAAAATATTGAAGTATAAACATTTATACTATATTTGTGTAGTGTTTAAAGTGCAACAGTCAAAATATTAAAGTTTAAACATTTATATAGTAGAACTTTTTTTTAAGTCAATAACAATATTTGTAACTTTCAAAATGTATAAAGTACTATTTAACTTTAAGTCATGATTCAAAAACAATTTCACTTCCTAACTATTTAATATTGATTTTTTACAAATTAGACAAAACTTACAAATAAAACTATACATTTTTAAACACTATAAATACTTTCACCTACAAAGGCTACTCCAAAATAGTCTTTCCCATGAGCTTTACAATGGATTCCTACACTATCTGCATCTCTTCAATCACGACTATATGGAGAGGTATATTGATGTAACAAGGAAAAAGGTAAACAAAACATTAATGAAAGTTAACGGACAACTAAACTAATTTAGTGAGGAGGGCAAGCGTCTATCAGGATTACAGAACCTATTTACTCAAATTACCCTTGGGGATTTCAGAGCAATACAGCAATAATTAAGTGGGCCCATGATGAGTCATGTCACCAGGACTTTTCAATTTTATTGAAGTAGTCAACCCAACACTTAATGCCAACTTGCCAAAAATTTACAATTTTTACATTTGATAACACTAGGCCACATAGGCAAAAATCCCCACAAACTATCGAGTCAACTCAAAGTACAGAGGCCAATGTAGGTCACTCTACTCAACATTAATTACAATTTAAACATTGTACAGATTTCCCCCCCCCCCCCCTTTTTATCAAGCTCGATTTATTATTTTTTTTTTCTATCACAATTGGGACAAAATTACAAAATCAACGCGATTTTTTTTATTCAGACAAACTGCCGCTAGTCGGTCATGGACTGGAATGTATCGCCTCTTTAGTCAGTAACTTACAGCCTAAACAGGCTCTAATAACCAAATAGTAGGAAGGGGACGGGTTTACAAAACAAAATGTTCAACGAACTTTAAACAAGCATGAACAAAAATGCAGGTCAAGCAAGTGCAATACCGGATACACTTGAACCAAACCAATTGGAAAAGTGCTAAAATTTTAAGGACCATTACGCTACGGATTATACAACCAAATTTCCATATTAATAGTGTTCACCTTATTTATTTTATTTCAGAATTTCTATATTTTATTCTACTATTAAACTTGACCTCCAAACTCTCTCAAACATCAGTCTCTAGTATTTGTAAAGCTCAATGGGATAAACTAAAATAGCAACCTCTTTAATATGTTTTATTGCTTAATCTATTCATATATTACATTATATTTCACATCTTTTATGAATTTACAGAATTCTCCAAACACTTTAATTTAATAATTATAATTCATTGCCATCCTTAGTTAAATTTAGTGTAATTGTACATTAAGAAAATCTTTTGTATGATTTACATTATATTCAATAACAACTTTCTTTTACTTTGTTAATTATTTTTATATTAATAACAAATCGGCTCTGATGGAGTCTAATATTAACATTGCAACAGCGGAATTAATTTTATAGCAATCATAAAATAACTGGAATCGTCTAAACTATTTTCAAGTTCTTATTGGGAGAACTCTGCAAAAACGGTACACGCTAGGCATTAACTTGGCAGAAAATACACATTTGCATTAACACAATCACCTAGACTTTACAAAACATTATTCTGGCGGTTAGATAATTTTATACAGATTTAAAAAAAATATTATTAAATATATATATAAAATCAATTAAATGTGTACGATACTAGAAAATAAACTAAAATTTCAAATTCCCACGCTATTAGAACCACTAATAATCTAACTGTATGGGTAGTGACCTAAAAGAATAAGTGAAGGGTTTGGCCAGAACGCCAGAGAGAGACCGAGAATGAACAATTGAGTCTATGTATACCACCAAAGGGAGGGACAGAGAGGGAGAAGTAGACCGAATGACAGGTGGAAGGATGGAGTGAGGAAACATATGAACGAAGGCAGTGCTGATTGGGGGGGGTGGGGGCCGTCGATTGACCGGGGACAGAAATGCATGGGGGCGGTTCGTTCGTGGCCACCCATTCGGGGATCGCGGCATCAGGCAATAGATATAGATACCACCAAACTTGTGGTTGGGTGGGAAGAGAGGTGCTGGCTCAATTTTTATGATCAACCTAAAACTTTGCTTAAATCATTATAATTAGAACTTTCAAAATAAACAAACCAAAACTGGGACAAAAAGATAAACGCAAAAGAACTAATCAAAATCGCTATGTGGAAAGAACGCTTAATAAAATATAATTATGAAATAATTATACAGAATAATTTAAATCAACTAAATTAATGACACTAGCAGAGACAATTCATTCATGTGGACCCCACAGGGATTAAACAGTCTGACAAATGATAATTTAGAGGAAAATGTAGAAGTGAGACCAAGGATGGTATTCTGAATTTCGGATATGATTAGATTTATATCTAAAATACAAAAATGGACATTAATCATGAAATAAACCTATAACTGTTTTGGGTTTGGTGTCCCGACTTCGAATACCGGGAGGACCATAAGATGGATAAGATCGAGGGAGACAAAAGGCATAACTCCCTGCAGCGAGTGCCTCCCCCAGATTTCAAAGAGACAGGGCCGAAATCAGGGACGTTAGAGCTAAAATGCCTGAACACACCGACTTTGAAACAATTTAAGTCATAGGAAGAGGGAAAGACTGATTCTGGGAGAGAGTTCCAGAGCTCAGAAATTGATTAGAAGAAAGTATGATAATAGCGTTTCACTCTTGGGTTGGAGACTTCCACAGAGTAGGGGTGGGATTGTGTTGGAAGGCGGGTAGTTTGTATAATTTCAGGTTAACCCCTTCTGTACCAGTGAAGTATTTTGTGTATATATCTGCTGCATCTTAACGATTTGATGAAGCTTCGGAAGGATTATTTTTTTTTCAGTCTGTAGCGAGTGCTTATTTAAAAACACTAAAATATAAACCCTATCCCCTTAACCTTCTCCGACATATGACGCGATTTTGAGCCTATTAGGGATACTTTAAAGCCTTTGTTACCATCAGGGGTATTTAGAAACTTTTAGTTCCTTCAACCTCTGCAGTTGTCTTTGAGTTAGCTGTGGCCAGAAAACTAATTTTGAACAGGTATTTATAACAGTGAGAGAACTCTACTTCTTATTGCTAATCTGGCAACCTCTGCATCATATGAGTCTGAAGGGGTTAAATATGTAAACAAAGAGGCTTAAAATGTGTAAAGCTGCAAGTGTGGATAATTCTTAAGGACAATGGAAGCGCAAATTGTCTATTTGTAGGTTGCAAAGGAACGAGAGCGCTCGCTAACTAATATGATCAATTAATGTATGCTAGAAACCAATACAGGCAAAATAGAAACAGAAATCTGGCAAAACTTCTTAAAAGCGGCAAAATCAAGGTCTTAAAATCTTGATACTAATGGGGCTAAACATGAGGGAGAAGGGTCCAGAAAAGAACACTCAAGACAGTAAAGTAATGCAGTTTCAGGAGTGTATGAAGCTAAACTTAAACTCAAACTAAATAGTTTCAGAGGAGAGCATATACTGTATCTAAACGGTGACCGGTCAACTCAACCAGTAGCGCTCAACCAATACAGTTAGGTTAGGACTATATTTTGGCACTAGTTTGGTTGGTCCGGGTTAATTTGGCACTGGTTGAGAGCTACTGGTTGAGATGACATGGAACCATCTAAACTTCTAGCCAAACCGATTACAAATGGGATTAGAGAGTCGAGTACTCAATCATGAATAGAAACTTTAGGCCAAACATTTTAAGAAAAAATCGGAAAATAACATCCGACTAACTGTAAGAGCTTTAATGCTTTTAATATCTAAACTAGTTTTCTGTAACTAGGAAAGGATGGAGAGTGTTGAGAACATTTTGCAAGTGAGATTGGAGAGCTTCATATTTTTAGGTTAAATATTTAGCAGAGAGATATACATGAGAATGAGGAAGAGAGCAGTGTGGTGTGGATGTAGATGTGCTGGAAAGTGTGAAATGGAACAGAGATGGTTCGGCCATGTGAAACTTATGTGGCACTAGAGAATTAATAAAATACGGCAAGAGTGAAATGGAGGAGCAGAAGCAAAGGTAGACCGAAGTGGAAGGATTGACTTCAGTATATGCGTGAAAGCGGTGCTGGATGGGAGGAGGGGCGTTGAATGACTGGGGACAGGTGCATGGGAGAGATTCATTCATGGTCACCCCTTCAGGGATCGAGGCGTACGGCAATATAGTAAAAATATACATAAATAAAAATAGTTAAAGTGGGGATTGGGCCTGAGTATAGATATATATTTTGTATGAAACAGTTTGAAGCATAATCTGCAAAGGTGGCAAGTGATAAGACTTTTCCAAGTTAATTCTTGTGTACCGGCGACTTATTTTTAACTAGATTTTAGCTACATTTCAGAATATTTTTAACTAAAGCAATAATTATAACTACTAAACTATAATAAAATGCAGTTTAAGAAGGATCTGTGGTAGTTAAAATGTTTAACAGAGATGGTTAGAAGCCCATGGATTGCTGAAAGCCCTTTTTAACCCTCTCAGACATATGACTCAATTTTGAGCCTATTAGGGATACTTTAAAACCTTTGTTACCATCAGGGGGATTTAGAAACCTTTAGTTTAGTTACTTCAACCTCTGCAGTTGTCTTTGAGTTAGCTGTGGGCAGAAAACGAATTCTAGAGAGGTAATTATAAGAGTGAGAGAACTCAATTTCTTATTGCTAATCTGGCAACCTCTGCATCATGTGCGTGAAAGGGTTAAACTGAATTTAATCTTCTAATAGTAGCCAGAATGAAGTTAAATGAACAGTACCGGTACAGAAGGGGTCAAGATCTAAGAGGACAGGCTATTTCTAGACATATAGGCTGGACAGAGGCAGCAATAGGGATCTGTACTTTTCTTTGAAGAGGGGAAGGGAACTACGGGTATTTAATGCGGAGTGGCTGAATGGATCACTACAGGCAAAATGAAAATAAATCTGGCAAAAGGTCTTCAAAATCTTTGTACTAATGGGGCTAAACATGAGTGACAGGGAGTCCAGAAAAGAAAACTTAAGACAGTAAAGTAATGCAGTTCGAGAGGATAGTACGAGGCTAAACTTATAAACAAACGCTAAAAATTGAGTTTCACAACATAAATCTAAACTTATAGCCGAACCGATTACAAATGGGATTGGAGAGGATCATTAATAGAAACTTTAGGCCAAACATTTTAAAATATCTGAAAATAACATCTGACCAACTGTAAGAGCTTTAATGCTTTCAATATCTAAACTGATTTTGTGCAACTAGGAAAGTAGGGAGAGTGACGAGATAATTGTGCAAGGGTGATTAGCGATCAAAGATATTTTTAAATTAAATATTTAGCGGAGGGATATACAGTACATGAGAATGAGGAAGTACGAGAGTGGTGTGGTATGGATGTAGATGTGCTGGAAAGTGTGAACAGGAACACAGAGGTTTCAGCCATGTCAAACTTATGGGAAACGAGAGAATGACAAAAAAGTGTACAAGTGTGAAGTGGAAGGGCAGATGCAAAGGTTAGACCGAGAGGTGGAAGGATGGAGTCTAGTACCGTACAGTATATGCGTGAAAGCAGTGCTGGATGGGAGGGGCGTCTAATGACTGGGGACAGAGGTGCATGGGAGCTATTAACCCTTTCATGCACATATGACTCAGAGGTTGCCAGATTAGCAATAAGAAATAGGGTTCTCTCACTTATAATTACCTCTCCAAAATTAGTTTTCTGCCCACAGCCAACTCAAAGACAACTGCAGAGGTTGAAGTAACTAAACTAAAGGTTTCTAAATACCCCTGATGGTAACAAAGGCTTTAAAGCATCTCTAATAGGCTCAAAATTGCGTCCTATGTCTGAGAGGGTTAATTTGTGGTCACCCCTACAGGGATCACGGCGTCCAGCAATAGATATAGTATTTCGTATAGGAGATACCATCTCTGCCGGTGGTGGGGCCGAGGCTGCCACTGTTGCTAGAATTAGGTGTGGCTGGGGGAAGTTCAGAGAATTGATGCCAATCCTGACCATGAAAAGAATGCCTCTCCCCCTGAAGGGAAAGGTGTATGCCTCATGTGTTAGAAGTGCAATGACGTATGCCTCAGAAACATGGGCCGTTAGAGGATGTCAACAGAATGGAGCGTAATGAGATGAGAATGGTGAGATGGATGTGTGGGGCCAGGCTACAGGATAGAATAACAAATGTTGAGCTGAGGAGACGTTTAGGTATAAAGAGTATTAGTGAGGTGATGCGTACAAGTAGACTGGGATGGTATGGACATGTGGAGAGAATGGATGAACAAAATTGGGTGAAAAAATGCAGGTCTGTGATTGTGGAGGGAGCTGCACCAAGGGGTGTACCGAGGAAGACCTGGGATCGGACTATACGCGCCGATCTCAAATCCAAGAACTTGACAAGTGAAGCAGCCCTTAACAGGGTTGCCTGGAACGCCGCCATTAGGACAAGAGACTGAAACTGCACTTATGTGTGGAACACTCAGTCTTAAAATTTTATGTATGTATGTATGTATGTTCGTATGAAAGGGTTTGAAGCATAATCTGCAAAAGTGGCAGGTGATAGACTTTTCCAAGTTAACCCTCGTGTACCGCCGACATCTTTTTAACTAGACTTTACCTACCGCTACATTTAATATACAAATTCATGTAATAATTATAACTAAACTATAATCTGTGCAGCTTAAGAAGCACGTGTCATAGTTCAAATGCTTAACCAAGATGCAGTACTTAGAAACTCTTTGATTGCTGGATGCTCTTTTTTTTAAACTGAATAAAATACAGTAGTCTCATAGTAGCCAGAATAAAGTTAAAAGAACGGTGCTGCTACAGGCAGAGAAGGTTAAGGTCTATGAGGACAGGCTATCTTTTAGAAGTTTACATAGGCTGCACAGAGGCAGCAATAGGAATGTACTTTTCTTTCAAGAGGGGCAGGGAACTACGGGTATTTAATGCGGAGCGACTGAATGGATCAAGACAAATATTTTGAGGTGGTATGGTCATGTGCCGAGATATTTTAAAAGGAGAATGCAGATATAAATTTATGTCAAGCAAGTTCTATAAACTGCTGAACAGTTGGCTGTTCGGCCAGGCAGCTTAGGGAACAACAACAACAACTGCTGAACAGAGTGATCGACTGGATAAATGCCAATACAGTACCTTTGAGAGAGGAACCGAGTGAGCAAAAGGAAACTGACTATTGAAAAGAAAAATGGTATGAGAAGTAGAACACCTATTTACAAATTTCTGTTGTGTCTGACATAGGAAGCCAGTTTCAACAAGCTACTAGGGGTTTACTGCTTTGATAGCGCAATTCATAAATGCGCGGAATTTCGGTGCGAGTATCCTAGGTTCGAGTATTTGTTATTTCATTAATAGAGTGTAGAAGTAAAGTTGGTTGGTGAAAACATTAATTCACCTAAGGCCATCCTTAAGTATCGTTTCCCAGTTGACTATCATAAAAGAGTATGGTGTATAACCTTCACAGGACCTAACAGTTACCCTTTTAAATATAAAGAAGTTTTCTAACCATATTAAAAGTGTCTAACCATAGCCAGAATAAAATTTACAAATGTCAGACTAATTTAATTTCACACCAGGATAAAACTAGCAATGACTAACCGTTTGAATTTTCTGCCAAATTAATATAAATTACCTACATATACACTTTCACTACCTTAAAATTATTAACTTAAAATTACCTATTTGAACCGTAATGGAAAGCTGTAGACATTTTGAACCATTTTTGTTCCAAAATTTGTACGGACTTTATTTTACTTTAACTCCGGAGAAAATACAAACTAAATAAAAGCCTAAATTTCTTTACTTAAAATCCAGACAAAATATATAATGAAATCTTTAATTTCTTTACAGTTTTACGCAATTACAGCCTTCAACACTACAAATCCAAACATAGCCTCATTTTGTAATCTATGTACCAACTCTTATTGTACAATCTAAATCAAGTCGTTCACTGTAAACCTTTGTCTCTAGATTTCACACATTTATTCAGCACGTCTACGACGGGCAACTTAAAGGTCGAAGAGCTAAACTAATATTTAAATTATGAGCAAAGTCCCTTACATTTAATTATAAGCAAACTAATTTAAATTTCACCACGACAAAAAGTACCAAGATATAGTTAAAGAGCAAAGCAATTAAAGTCTAAGAAAACTATTTTAATGAGTTAAAGAGCAAAGCAATCTATAGTAAAGTTTAAGAAAAATAAGGCATTTAAAGTTTTAGATCAATTAAATGTATACTACCTTTGAGCAAAGCAACACTTTACATTAAATAATCAAAGCAATTTCATGAAACTTTGAGCACAGTTACTTTAAATAAAGAGTAAACTAACTTTAAAGTATTTAATTGTACCTTCAAGATAAAGTTTGAAATTTAGAGACCTTAACCTAGATATTTCTGAATATGAACATTCACAGGCTATTACAAAATCCCATTAAGGGGAAGTTTTTAGTAGATTCCCTAGACTTCCATCAAGCTTAAAATTACTCCCCCTAGACCCCCTTTCAAGATAAATTTGTACATTTCCCGACCCAAAGCCGGTTCCCCTTAAATTACAGGCTCGCTATCGCTCGCCAGGAAAAAATAGACACCTGAATGGCAAGAATGGTCTTAAAATGGACAGAAATGGGGAGAGGGTTCTTAAAATCGACAAACTAATAGGGCGGAAGTCTTAAAATCTCAAATGCAATGGGGCTAAACATGAGGGAGAAAGGGGTCCAGAAAAAAATCCCCCAGGTGGAAATCTCCCCTTAACACTTAGGTGATTGCAACTTACAATAATTTAGTGTCTGAACAAGGTTACACCCGTGAACTATTGAAAAAGATTGTACGCTTCCTTTAAGGTGTTAAACTTAGACATTCAAAAATATTAATACAAAACCTGACTTGCCAATTGCCATAATCCATTATTTTTAAACGTGGCGAACAGTTTATTCCTAAACATTAGATCCGATAATTAATGAACCGCTCGGCCTCTTGTGCAATATTATAATTTAAAACTTTCAAAATAAACAAACCAAAGCAAGTAACAATATAAATACAATTTTTTTTTTAATCAAAATCACTAACAAAGGAATAATAATTTTAATGTAATATTACTGTAAAGTTCGTAGTTTACTGTATTGGCCAGTAACTAATTTGATAAATTAACTCTTTCGCCACCTTCAAAATCACAGACTATAGCATTCTATGTTCGGAGGAACAAAGTTTCGAACCGCGAAAATTAAATTTTGCGGCACAATATTGCTATACAGTAAGTCCCCACTTAAAATTTAAAACAACGTTACTGACAAAAATAGTAAATTCAAAAATACTACTTTGTAATAGACTTTAAAAGTTAATTTACAGCATAAAATACAATAAATCTTGGAAGGATTATTACAAATTTTAGTTTATATGGAATTACTTTAAATCAAGCTTTCAAATATACGTTACTTTAAATTATACAACATACTTTATATCATACTCTACAATAAACTACTTTACTTTAAATTATAAACATTCAAATAAGTTATTAAAATTACTTTTAAGAGCAGATATGCAATTTAAGTCTATCTAAAAAAAAGAAAAAAAATAACTTTAATGGACAGTAACCAAACTAATTCAAGAGATTTAAGTGAGTGAACATTAACTGTATACAAAAGGTTGTTAACCCTTTTAACAATATTGAAAATCATAGGACTTATTGTAGACTTCATTGACGTCAATAGAAATGTTAAAGTAACATTTCCCAATTATATATCAATAAAGACCGTTCCATGTTCTACAGGGGTGTGCCTTAGGAATGACATGCAACACAGGAGGAACTATAGGATATCCGCTAACTGAAATAATAGCTACTAAATTAGTCATATTTCCATTTATTTGGATAACTTACTTGGTCTTTGCAACTTCATCTCTTTACTTTACTAAAAGTTCTCAATAAGGAATGGATTTTTTTTGGCTTTAAATGTAAAACACTTAACATTTTGATCTGAAGTGACTAAAGGTTATTTTTGGTTGATTTGCAAGTATTAAATATTAAATTAAGCATAAGAACTAAGTAGAAAAAGCTCCTTGTAAAGCATTGAGAGTGTAGGGCCGTACTATGGTGCAAAAATGCATCATAACAGTCTAATTCCACGACCCCGAGGGGTAATGTTGACCTCAGGCATAGCAAGCTTGAGAAGCAAGCGACAGCAGCGATCCGCCTAGAGACTTTAGTACAGGAGTCCTAGAGACAGTCCCCACCCGTTAGACCGTCTTACTGCCGTGGCACCAGTATACGGACGATACCACCTGCTATACCCTCACCCCAATGGGCGATGACTTTATCCGCGAGGAGCACCCTCAATGTACATGGCTTGATCTAGATAGCATATACTTTTTGTCATTTTATGACATTTATTCCTTATGAATGAAAAAGTCTCATATCAGATAAATATAAGTGTTTTCTGTCTACTGGAACATTTATTTATAAAATAGTAACTGGAATTAATTTAGATGAACGTTATTTACTGTACAAAACATTTAGAAATTAGTTGCAACAAAATTAAGTGAAATTTTAAGTAAACTATATTATCTTTAGCAATATTTAAGACGGACTAATAAAACACTCCTGTGCTGCCAACTTTAAACCCTCTGCACGAAGGTGCACTCTTAGAAGGTATCTCCCTAGGATGTTTGTTTAAAATTCATATTGGCAGTCAAGTTACAAAAAATATAAGAGTTGGTACTTCTATTACAATATGAAGCAGACTAATTTAAGACATATAGGGCCATGTTCTCAACTACATAATGTTGGTTACCAGGATGATAATTACTTCTATTATTTAACAACTAATCAAAATTATAGGCTTAGGTTTCATCCTAATTCATTTTTTCTAAAAGTTTATATTTTAGGCAGTAATCCAGAAATACAGTTTGGCGCTTATTTAATCTCGTACAGTACGGTACGGTACTTTAAATAATAAATAAAGTTATATTTAATTACTTTATAAACAGTAATCCACAAAAATTACACATTTTGCCTTTCTAATAAAATTTGTATAAATTCCTTTACTAGGCTATATGCAGCTTGAAATAACGGCCCCATAATATCCTACACATACCTGGAGTTAATAATAGGAGTGATGGTGGTAGAGGTGGTGTGGTAGTTGTGGTGGTGCTGGTGGTGGTGGTGGTGAAGCAGACGGCCGAGTCTGCTTTTATCTGCGGAATTTAAGAATACATTTAATATCTACCGCTATATAAGCCATAGTTTTATACTTTAACCATTGATTAGTTTTGAATTTTATACCTTAACAATATCGAGTCAGATTATTTCTTAATTTAATATTTAATACAAAAATTGCAATGTAAAACTCTAAAAATAAACTAATATGGCGCAATAGTATTTTAATTTAATACAAATACAATTTCAATGCAAGTGCAGTATTTTAATATTCCTTCTTTTTACTCTAAATGTAAGGTACTGTGTAGATTTCTCAATTTAAATAAATAACATTATTTAGGAACATTTGCAGGTGATGTATTTGGTGATAGATAGTGATCAGAGGTCTATAACCTGCTTAATGAAAGACATTTAATGTTAAACTCTAAATTATTTTTTACTTTAATAATCGGGACTAGTAGCATTTAGCCCAATTTAATTTTGAAATTGATAAATAATATCAAAAGTGCAGGATTTGAATACTGTATTAAAATATATATAGCCTATATATAAATTAAGGCTTTAAGTTCTAAGTAAATTCAATGTAATTTAGCAACTAGAGATGCCCTAACAAAATCAGAGCGAGTACTGCCAACAGCAGCATCCCGCAACAGCTCCAACCATTGTAGAAGTCTTCGACCCCTTTTCACATCTGCGAACAAAACCAAATATTAATACTGGACTGCTGTACACTCTCATACCATAGATGGTACTGATGGGGTTAACTTGAGACATTCTAAATAGATCTGGCTCCATTTAACCACTAGAAGCGTATTTCAAATCACATTGAGAACATATGCTTTACCTACGTACTACCGGCTCTGTAATGTAGTGGAGAAAGTCTGCCTCCCACCCCAGGTGACCCAAGTTCAATCCCACGCTCAGGCATGAAGGTTTTTCGCATACACTGGGATCATTTACTTTAACCCATGGGGTGTGGGTACAAAGGAGAGAGTGATAACACTTCAAATTTAAAAACATTCGGAGTTTACTCCTGAAAGGTTCAAATCTATACGGAGATCACTGGTTAGTCCTGTGAATGTAGTTCATGTCATGTTTCACGCATTTATGACACAGGTTGCCAGATTAGCAATAAGAAATAGAGTTCTCTCGCTCTTATAATTACCTCTCCAAAATTAGTTTTCTGCCCACAGCCAACTCAAAGACAACTGCAGAGCTTGAAGTAACTAAACTAAAGGTTTCTAAATACCCCTGATGGTAACAAAGGCTTTAAAGTATCCCCAATAGGCTCAAAATTGCGTCATATGTCTGAGAGGGTCAAGTCTGCCAAATAAGCGAGGTTGCGGCACCAAGTATATTTTATTCAATAAATGGGATCTGCACTATCCAAGCATCAATACCTTGAGATAAAAGTAGCCATCTTTACTGACCATATTAAACATCCGACAGACTAACAGTGACAGCAAAAACTTAGTGACAACGGAGAAGCTACTTATTACTGCAAGACTTCTAATTAATCAATATGATAGATTATCAGCAAATATAGAAAAGGTCACATATATAAAATTAATTGTATTATACAAACAGAAATAAAAGTATTTTACAACTAAACAAAAGTAATTATGAAAGAAATTTAAGTTTAATATTTCAGGATCGTTTCGTATCAGTTTCAGTTCCACTTTAATTATATAGAATAAAGTTATAGCTCGCATTGTTTTACCTTAAGTCCCAATATAAATTAATAAGACTATTTACAATGCTTAATTACTAATGAAACTATAGCATTACATCAAATAATTTAAGTAACTTTACTACAATGTCAGCCAGATAAATTAGTTACTATATCCAATCACAAATCCTAAATCAAACGAGGTTAACCAAGTATTCACAACATATTAATTAATAGTCACGAACTCACGAACTAACGAGTAGTGGTCACACAGGCAGTCACCAATCAGCAGACAGGCTGCTTGAGTCTACCAACCACAGGTGAGGGGCAGGTGCGCGATCCACAGTTGTTCGCATGTAGGGGGGAGAATGCAGTGATATCCGCCCGGCTCTCCTCTGTCACATACGCATGCTTCTGGTCACTTAAACAGGTGTCTGCAGGTAAAAAGGCCATCACATGGTCCAATGCACAGTCACTAGTCACATATTTGAGTCTACAGATGTAATAAAATATATAAAATTATATTAACCCGTGGAGCCCCGGCTAGTTTTGTAATGTTTGTTCACCAGAACCCGGCCGGTTCTCAAGAAATGGTTTTATTCCAGAAACAATAGCGAATGGGTTAGGAATGAAGGAAAAACCACGAAAAACCGCTCAAAAAGCTTAAAAAATGGTCCTACAGAGCCCCCGAAAACGTATTTTACAAGAGTAAAAAATTGAAGGCAATTATCCCAAAACAAACAGGTTATTGCGCGCTCACGTGCACGCACGTGGACTTTGAGTTTTCAACCATCGGCACGGTTGCGTGGGATACGTACACAGTTCCCATACAAATCTGAGCCCTCTTGAGTGGCTACACCTGAGGTTACGGTCGGCGCAATTAGGGCGACGCACCAGGCGCGTCTCTGGGGCTGTGCGTTACATACATCGCCGACGCGTCAAACGCGTCGCTGGGGCTGTACGGGTTAAGGGACAATTTTTAAACTACTTTTCAGAAATTTTAATCATATTAAGCAAGGAATATTCATGAAAATTGCCAACTTTAATTATTCTTACAGTTTCTTACAGTAGATCCTCTGGAAAAAGGCAAACTATGCCTGTGTATCCAGCTCAGTACCAGTACTTGCACTGCTGCGGTCGTTCACGGTGTTGGCGGCGGCGGTAGCAGACGCAACATTTTTACTATTCTGTATTTTTGTTTTATAATCAAACTTCAAATCTTGTCTTCCCCATGCTTTATCAAGATTACTTTCAAACTCCCTTATTGATTCGGAATCGACTACATACTGGGGCAGTGCGTTCCACTCATTTACCACTATCACAAAATTAGTTCTTTGCCTTCTCAAGCCTATTTCTTTCTTTGTAAATTTTCTTAGAGTGTCCTCTCGTTCTTGTTCCCTCCCGCATCAAGAAGATACCTTCACACACATCCTCATCGTACTTTCCTGACACTATCTTAAAAGTCTATCATATCCCCTCTCTTTCTCCTATATGCCAGTGTCGGAAGCCCCAGTGTCCTCAACCTCTGCTCATAGCCCGCGTTCTTCAACGTTGGTACCAGCTTGCTAGCTCTCCTCTGCACTTTCTCCACTGCTTCTATATCCTTTACCATATATGGAGCCCACACCTGGTTTGCATATTCCAGGTGCGGCCTAACCAGCGCTGTATATAGATTCCTGAAGATTTCTTCGTCAAGTGACACAAATGTCCTCCTTATCAGCCCTACAATTCTATTGGCTTTGTTTATCTTTTCCGCTAAATGTTCTGAGAAATTTAACTTATTGTTTATCACTACTCCTATATCCTTTTCTGCACTCACTTCCTCCATCGCTTCATACATACTGTATCCTACCTTGTCTATCTTGCTGGTCCCAATCCGCATGTACTTGCATTTTTTTGGATGAAAAGGCATTAACCAATGCTCAGACCATCCCTTCATGCCCTCCACATCTCCTTGAAGCAAACCCATATCTTCCTTACTCCTCACTCTTCTGTACAGTTTAGTGTCATCCGCATACAGGTATACCTCACTTCCATTAGTTATAACTTCAGGCAAGTCGTTGATAAATATAACGAACAGCAGTGGTCCCAACACATATATATTATATAAAATTAAACTTATATTCAGTAAAACTAGTTAGAGACTCTTACCTTCATTAGTGACCGGTACACCTGGTACAGGTATGGCGGATCATGAAGTGGCTGAGACACACCAGTCTCGGAGGCGACTTACCTGCTTAAGGGAGCCCACCTTTCTCTTTTCTTTATCTCCCCCCTAGATGTTCAAGTTGTCCTTCAGTCTGCGTGTGACGTCACTCTTGTCCCAGTAGCGTGGGTGTTGTAGACAGCCAGGTCACGGGTTCACACTAGACCTATTTGGGCTTAAAATTGGAGTATAGGCTACATTAAAAATAACAGGAAAATAAAAAAATAATGGCATGGCATTTGTCCTATTATCATTTCCAAAGACACTAGGAACTGGAATAACTAATTCTAACTTTGCAAATTTAATAATAAAGACTAAACCGAAGGGACTGTACGGGACGACAGGGTGGATTTTTTGTTTATTCTATGTAAGTGAGGGATGCAAAAGGCAGAACTGCCTGTAGAGAGTGCCTCCCCCAGAGCAACAGGGCCAAAATCAAGGGATGTTAGAGCCAAAATGCCTGGACACACTTGACTTTGAAGCAATTTAAGTCATAGGAAGAGGGAAAGACTGATTCTGGGAAAGTTCAGCTGTTGAATAGAAGAAAGTCTGAGAGTAACGTTACACTCTTGGGTTAGAGAGTTGCACAGAGTAGGGGTGGGATTGTGTTGCAAGACTGGTATGACGTGCCCTACGTAGAGGAGGTGGTATACACTGGAAGAGCGCTGAGGAACACCGATTATCATAGTAGCGATAGAATAGCAAGATGCAACATTGTGGCGGAGAGAGAGATTGCAGAGTTGGTGAGTGGACGGGAGTTATTGATACGAAAGGCCTTCCTTTCCACTTTGTCTATGAGTGCGGTGTGAGAGGAACCTCCCCACACATGTGAACAATACTCAATACAAGGACACAACCGGGCCCCTGTACAGAGCAAGAAGTTGTGCAGGGGTAAAGAACCCCTTGAGCACACCTAGCTTCTGGGAGGCTGCCTTAGCAAGATTGGTAATATGGTCCTTCCAAGTGAGAGCAGAAGAAAAATATACGAACTAGGTATCTGTGTATAGCAGTTTCCCAGTAATAGGAAACTACCCAAAAGACTAACAATTCAGATTCAAAGGGCGAGTTTAGTTATCTTTAGTTATCTTTCAGGAAGGAAATAAGGCAGTATTCGATATAATTTGAGACCCATCTTCAAATAATTAAATTCTTAAGTCTCCATTAAAATCTTTCTCAGAACTTCTAGATCTTAATTTGTGAATATACCGTACTTTACGCCTTAAACAAAGTCAGAAGATCATCCTTGTGAAATACATCACTAAATCAGTAGTTGTTGAATTTTGAAGTTATTAACAATTAAAATTTGAATTATATAGAGTAGACCTATATTAAATCGACTCTTCTCTAGCTTTAAGTTAAATAATTAATATTAAGACTTCTTCGCTACCTTTTACAAAGTTCAGTGCTCAGTCGTAGAGGAGTGTCCTGTATGCTATCACTAGTAGGGGTCACTTTGACCTGAACTAAACTTTTGGGATTTGAACATTTAACCGACTCTTAGAGAACTGGGAGGACATTTCTCCCTATATGGGGAATACTTCATATACTAAAGTTCCTGCATGTAAACACGGTTCCTGTAGGCCTATATACATTTTTGTTCCTACAACTTTTACTTTTTTCCTCAATAAAGATCCTGTGGCAGGTAGGCTATACAAGTTCTTATTCATTTAACATTACTAGGGAAACTGAGGCACCACTTTACTACTATCAATAAATACCAATTGCACAATTTCTTAACCCATTGGCTGCAGCTATGTTTGGGCTATTTAGGGCATATTCAGGCACTCCTGAATGATAAATAAAGTATCTGCATTAAATTAACTGTATTCTGCCGAAAACTAGGCGAAAATAGCTTCAAAATGAAACCAGAACGGGCCCCGTACGTGGTCTGGTTCACCCGCAGCGGTGCCAGTGAAACGCAGGAAACCCGCTATTTGGTAGCACTCGCTCGCTTGGCCACACTGTTGTGAGAGAGACCCGCGCGAGAGACAGTCTACCTCAGTGAGCCGCTCGCTGCTCTGAGGGACGGAGGTGGGCCCCTCACGCTCCCGCCCACTGACATTCAATTTTTACAGGCTTTTAAAGCCTGGAAATTGATGCAACTTGCCAGGACGTTCCATAAAGTCACCCGCAGCGAAAGGGTTAAAATTTACAAAAGTGGGTCGAAAGGTCTTAAAAGCAACAAACTAATGGAGAGAGTCTTAAAAATATAAAACAAATAATGGGGCTAAACACTTTACGATGTACAGTATATGACTCACACATAGGGTAAAATTAGTGTATTGCCGGAATCTCCGAATATTCGCTTTGGTTAAGATACATGACTTGCTGGTTACGTTCAAGTTTAGTTTGACACTTTTTTTTCTAACAATATTGATATAAATGCCATAAATATAAACAAAACTTAACATAACCTAGGCCTATGCCATAAATCATCTAAAACACCTTAACATAACCTAACTCATTAGTTGGGACTGTCCCCAACCCTTAGTCCCCCACCCCTCCCTACAAATTTCACATGCGGCTCGCTTGGTGTAGTGACTAGCGTCTCGGACTTCCACCCAGAAGGCCCGGGTTCGCGCCCACGCTCGGCGCATTAAAGATTTTTCACAAGCACCGAGTCATTACCATCCCTCATGAGCAAAGGGATGGGGTAGTAGTACAGGACCCCAATGGAAATACGCCTAATCGGCCTTATTGAGCTATCCTTAGCTAGCTTAGCATGTGCTAGCTTTAAGAACTATTATTATTATTATTATTATTATGCCCAACTCCCCACTTCACACCCATATCAAAATAAACAAAGAAATTCCATCATCTTGTAGAACAACACACATGTCATAGACCAACACCCAAAGCAAATCCAAGAAGATACAAACAACCAGTTACACAACCATATTACAGTACATACACATCATCACACAATCTAGCTGAAGTATCCGTATACCTGTACTAGGGCCCGGACCCTCTGTAAGTATTGTCATGTGACACAAGCAGGAGACCGCGGCCCCACGAGGTAATACCCACTTTCAATAGGCTATTCAGCTAGGGTGTGTGTGTGGGGGGGTTATTATAGCCTAGGCCTATATCCCATATCATTAATTTGATAATCTTAATTTAAAGGACACTTGGCTACATCCGCCTCATTAGAAACAATTTATTAGGGAAAATAGTCACCAATAGATGCACCATATGTTTCTTCATATAGGCCTACGCCTCAGGGTGCCAAAATTCGCCCATTTTCTTCGTGATCCCGAACCTAACATCTGAAAAAATATGGACACTGAAATTGGCTAAGAGCCTGTGACTCCCGGGGCGGCCGGGAGCCCCGCTAAACCTGCCATTCTATTTCTACATTACACTCATCAAACGATAGTTGCTTTGCTCTACACTGTACTCTACATTGGCTATGATCTTAGAACTATTATATATCACCTGTATTGAAGTCCAAATGCAGCTACTAATGTAAATATAGACGGATAAATCCAGAGCTCGAGTCATGAAAGCTATTTGTTTACACTGTGAAAACACAACTTGTTCGGTTCGGATCAGGTGACTGACTTTAGCACCAATATAACAAATATATATTACAATAAGGAAACAGCCATCGTTCATAGAACGAACTCCTGGATGGGAGAGTCCGCTAAAACAAACAAACAATCAATGTACCCCTACACTCCGATGTTATATTGCGCCGAAGGCTGAGTCAAGACGAACACAACTACCGTAATTTTATTGGCACTCTAATGCTCAATAATATGTAGATTAAAGGATAATAATAGGTATTTATCTAAAACTCTGTATATATTAACTAAACTACTCCATGTGTTTAATATATTGACTGAATTTCACTGAAATGAATAATGTAAAATATTAATTTAACTTTGAATGTTAGTTTTCTGATCTGATCCGATCCCAGTTAAACTCCCGCAAAATACACTATATTTTTTCGTATGTGTTAATTTTATGGGGTCTCTAATTTCTTAAAAATAGTGAATGAATATCAATTTTATGTGTTTGACAAAGAGCGCAAGACCTTGAGGCATAAGGTAAGCTATAAATTAGTACGATTTTATGATGAATTATTGGTTTTTCAGGGGTATATATGTGGTTGGATCAATGGAAAACAACGAACTAATATCAGCTATGTTTTCCATTGTGGTGTTTCCGAGAATAATCCAATGAGGACGTCAAATTAGCTTGCCGCCAATCAACTGTGGAACACTTGGAAATGTGTTAGCTGTTATTTACCGATATATTTGTGGACAAATAGTGAATTAAGGGGCTGGAATATAACATTGACTTCATATGAAGTGCGAGTGCCCTACACATTCTAAAATTGTGCATATTAATCTTGGGGAACTCATTATATATAAGGTATAAGTTCAAGGTGATACTTTGGATAAACCTGACTTCTAGCAAGCACCAAACAGTGATTTTGTAAGTAGCCAAGCATATTATTTTTTCAGATAAGCCTAGGCCTACTTGTATTAGCCTAGGCCTATGATGATAATGATGATTTGAAGCAGAAATGAGTAGCCTAGGCTGAGGCTAGGCGTATTAGGCTTAGGATAACCCATTATCCAACAATCTTAGGACTGCCCCCACTAGTGGGGCTATGTATAATGTATTGATAGGCTAATGAAGATCAAGGAAGATTTGAGGTCAAAGACAGTAAAAAATAAGGTTAGCTAGGCAGCTGGGAATCTGGTTCTGGTAGGCTAAGACTCAGAGCCCACTCTTAACCCGGGAACGGCGAAGGTCCTCAATTATGGTAATTATTTAGAAGATGACCTTTTTTTCTAGTTATTAAAAACTTACTCTATGGTGTATTATATGATATATAGAAGCAATAGAACTGTTAAAATGACCTGGGAAGTGTATATTAAACTTAGCCTAGACCAACATTCCTGTATTTTTTTTTTTTTTTGGTAAGGCTAGGCTAGGCTACTCTTGAGTTTTGGAACACAGTAGGCCTAAGCCTAGGCCTATTTTAGATGTCTAACTTTTAAAATAATATAAAAATACGTAGGCTAGGATTCATTTTTTTTATCATTATACAGAAAGTTAATTTGGGTTATCACTCAAAAAAACAGCGTCATTCGACACCCTGGCTAGGCTATAGCCTATGACAATAACAGTTTGCCGTCATGCCGTGGGATTATAGGGGTAGACCTGTCACTGAAGAATACTTTCGCAGTCTTACCGTTTGTTTTTGTTTTCAAGGTATAGGCTATAGGCAGAATAGGCTACAGTAGTATCTTATCTACTGGTATCTTATTTTATTGTAGTTTATATTATGAGTGGAAGATTTGCAATAACTTACCCTAACCAAAGTCCAAACTTAGTGTCCAAAGTGGGATCTGCACCCTGCCTCTATGTTCTCATTCTGTATACCGGTAACTTTTTAGCCAGATTACCGGTACAATTTAATAAGTGTACAGCCAGCAGCTAGGCCTACCGCCTACAGTGCATTTATAGATTTCCCGGAATCCGGCCATGACTTAATGACTTGGGTATCACTAAAGAATCTTTCCGCAGCCTTATGTACAATTGTTTGTTTTTATTTCTTCAAGGAATATAGTACAGTAGTTTATTGTTCAATTGTTTATCATGTTATGAGTAGATAATTTGCATTACCTTACCCTAACCTAACTTTACTTAGTCTTAGTGTCCAAAGTGGGGGCTGCCACTATCCCCACAGTCCACACACCCGCTAACTAACATATATTATTGGTATGTCTTGTCATTACTATAACCTGACTTCATGGGGGTAACGGAGACTTGATTGAATATTTTCGGAATTAGCCTCGCAGAATCTTGAGTCTTTTAAAGTTGTGAAAATTAAAGTAAGTTTCTACGTTCCTACTGATTGTACTTAACCCGAGATGGGAATAGCCTACCCAGGTATTTTTTACTCGGCCCAGGGAAAATAATAGACAAACAAATGTTCTAATCAAAGTTTATTCTTGAAACTTGGTACCGGTATGTATTTTAACCAGTACTCTATAGTAACTCATGTATCATATGAAAGGATATAAATTAAGTATGTAATAGTTCTTGGAATGCAACAACAAATATACATGAAATCTTTATTGGACAAAAGTTACAAAACTAAAACAGGGACTGCTAAGAATAATTTAAAAACCTGTTTTCAATGCCTATATTAGTGAACCTGAAGTGAATCTCTTTGAGACTGAAGTACAGGCAGCCAGCTCCCCTAGTATCCTGATTAAACACCAGTAAACATACATAACATCCCGTTTACTTACAATATTATTCATTCCTTTTAATAAATTTTGAGCATGTATTGTGCGTATATTTACCTTCACATCTCAAAATTTCTCCGGCGGCCAGGGGGCTACGCGGACCCCCTGTTATGTAGCGGGGGGCTGTGCCCCCCGCAGACGCCGCGCAAAGTTGATCCTTGTAAGCTTAGAAAAATGATCCAGAACTGGATAATTTGTTTTGGCATCCTGGATGCACCATATGTTTCTTCATATAGGCCTAGGCCTAGTCCGCATGGAGGATTTTCGTTATCAACAAATTGAAAAATACCCACTTCAGACAAATACACAAAAAATCTAAGTCAAAGCGGGTGTGTGGGGGCGGCAGCCCCCACCTATGCTATAATACTAGGATAGGTTAGGTAAGGTAGTTAGGTTAGGCTAATGTCCTTTCAAAGGGGTATAGGCTAGTAAACACTAGGATAGCCTATAGCCTACCCGGTCAGAGGTAAGAAGAAGTCTTGCAGTAGTCTCCTTGAATGCTACCATAATTATAGCCTAGGCTATATCCCATATAATTAATTTTCGACAGTCTTGGCATAGGCTCGGCTATACGGCAATCACTTATGTTAGACTAGGTCTATAGCCTATAAGAAACATGATTTCCTAAGACAAAAATATCCATGGCGGATTTAAAAGAGTTGAATTTACTCTACCTAGACTGAAAAGGTCCGCTCATATAACATTTAAATGAACAACAAATACCGGGAGTGTAGTTAGGTAATTTAGAAATACTGATGGATGGTAGGCAAATGGCTACTTCCCGAACGCGGTTGGTTGTTTACATCAAAACTACGAGGGTGCAACTTAACAAAAAAGGGTAGGCCTATAGGTTAAAATAATGCTAGAGAGATTTAAATCATGATATGGCTTAGCTTGTCGGTCGGTCTGTCAGTTGGATGAAGTTAGATGAAGAGACTTGGATGAAAGCCTAAAATAGGGTCGCAGCGAACTGATGAATGGGTGTTGCTAGGACGATGTCTAAATGTGCTCTAGTGCGTGCGCGAGATGTCCTCTTCTTGCGCTACGAATCTAGCGGATACTGCTAAGTTTGTAGCGGATATCTAGCGGTAAATATCGTACCGCTTTTATATTACGACATGGCTATATGATAAATCATATATGCATTCTAAACACTTAAATACTATATTTTCGTATAATAGGCCTTATTTAACTGATTAAGCTTACACACCGTCAAGCTTACATACCGGGTACTGTATAGTTTCATACTGTGAAAAGAGAACACTGTATTCCTTCAGACGTAGCCTGAAGGACCCCGGACAGCTGCGAGAAGGGAGCACCTAAATGCGACATAAGAGATAGACAAACCAAACTGAAATTATTACTGATTACGGATTACTGATATTTACTATAGGATGGAAGGTATCTTAAAATAACCCCCTAGAAATACTTTCTCTAAAGTATCTATTTCTTTATCCTCCCCATTTTCCCCAGCTAACCTAATCCCACAAGGACCCCAATGGAAATACGCCTAACGGTCTTATTGGGCTATCCTTAGTTGGAATTATGCAAGGCTGGTACATGTCATATTTGTAACATACTATGTGGTACCAACTCTGTAAATTGCTAACTGAATAAAAAAAATATATATATTATTATTATAGGGTATGATACATAGAATGGGTGGCTGGGACTCGTTAGCCTTGGTCGGCAACTCATCTAGGGGAGACAACCTTATACAAATCCGGGTGGATGAGACTAGTCAGCCTTGGTTGGCAACCTGTCTAGGAGAGTAAACCTGATATAAATCCGTATTGCTTACCTAAGGGTAAGGCAGGTTAGTGGATGGATTAGCCGAACACCGCTGTAGCAAAATAGTGCTAACAAGATACACAGAGGGCCTCCGAGTCTGACGGATCCTAGATTGAGTGGTCAATCCTGCAAGTCCTTCACTAAACTGGCTTGGGTTTTCCCTCACAGGGAATAGGTCCGCTTGGGGGCATTCTGTGTATGGCCACCCTCGTAAGGGGAGTAAGGCGTCCGGCAATAGATAGATAAGATACTAGAAAACTTGTTATGCCACTGACTAGGCTATCGTGAATCCACTATACTATCCATGGATCCGGTATCTGATCAAAGTAAGAATTAAACCCATGGAAGTTTCTTATTGTTCAACTAGTATTCAACATCCCTTACCGTAGACGCTGACCTTCAGGATTCCCTTTATATTCAAAAAACGAAGGCAATAAAGAGAACCGGAACTTTAACGAGGCAATGAGACAGGACACATGTAAACACGTAGAGTGTAGCCTAGTTCGAAACCTACCCAGATGGCTTCAGTTTATATATTTTACTAGGCCTACTCAACAAAAACATTACGCTATTATGGACGGACAATACAGTGTAATTATGAGTTTTATTGGTGACTAACAAAATAATACTTTAATAAAAAGATAAGTCTTCATCCAACCATTCGAAAGTTTTTATTTTTTTCGGAACTCAGTCTAATTGTTTGCTAATTATTTAACATGAAAGGTGAGCTTCACCTATTATAAATGAGGGCTAACTAGTCCGATATCACCAAGCTAAGGTTTATATGCCGAAGTAAGCTAAACTTCAAAAATAGGTTTGAAAAGGTATACCGCCTTGTTAGGCGCGTTTTTTAAGTGGTGGACTCCGTTGTTACCACCGCATTTTATACTACCTGTCAATAAGTAATGAGAGATGCGTAATGAGCGATATATAAAATAGGAATATCCACCTAATAGGACACTACCTGGTAATTAACAATTGGCCTACTCTTCAATCCCACGTACTAGGTATCAGTGCCACGTATTAATTGGCATGGGTTAGTCTTATCCCACGTACCTACCGTTCCAAATACGTAATCCAGAAATCGTGAACCATAACCTTTGCAACTCAAAAAGGGGCTGTAAGTATCCACACCTGTTCCCTGGCTGACCCTTCCCAAATGATAGAAATATAAGCTCCATTACTCTAATTATTCGCTAGTTCTATAGGTTTATGTTCACGAGTTTTGGCCAACTTTGAATAGGGTAAAGCTGGAAGGTAAGGGTTATTCTACATCCAATGTACTAGGTCTAGTTAGAGTTGTTAGGAAATAGTCTTTCTAGGTTAGTTTTGGTTCTAGGGACTCCATTAGTACTGGTTAGGCAAGGGTTAGTTCTTTTTATCCCACATACTACGTACTAGGGACACTTAATACCTGGTAGGTAGGAATTAGTTTCTTATTCTATCAAATGTAATAGGTTTACATCCACAGGTTGGCTCAGGTTTTAAAGTTAAAAAACAATACGAAAAGTGTTCTATACAGTGAATATTGCTTCTATAGACTTTCTTATTACGCAGCTCTCGCATTGGCAGGACGTACCGGTAGTATGCAATGCGACTATTCTATTAAGACATAAAATCTAATAGCTTCACCGTAGATTCAGTGTACGGTCACGCTAATAAGTCATGTCCCAGCTGTCATTAAGTTTGGCTTGCTCTGTGCTGTATTAATGTAAGTCAGATGTTTAATAGAGTGGGTAAATGTAGGAACATGTTGGAATACCTCACTCGAAACAAATGCATCATATGTAGATATTGCGGATACCAATTATTGATCAAAACATAGGCTAATTGGTGCCGAGACATCACTTATTAGCGCGACTGTACCAAGGGTCACTTTCACCAGATAACTGCAAGTGTTGCCGGTTTATAGGATTGTTTTAGGTGCGCATTGGAGTTTATTGCTAGTTGTATCTTTTACAACTTAATTTATAGGTCGTGAATTCTTCCACTTTCATTAAAAATAAAAATAAAATAGCATTGGAGATTACTTGGAGCCAGAGGTTCGATGTGCCCAAGATGTGTAGCCTATATCAAATGCACCACCTACTGTAGAGTCCTAGACTTATTAGCCTATAGTCTAAGTGTGGCACGGGCTCCATGAGGCTACGGTAAAGGTCAGTCATTAAATTGTGTTAATTATGAAGTTTCTGAGATCAGTTTTCTACCGCCGCCATAGTTCCCAGACAGTCGCATTAGGTCATAATTATACCCTAATCTACAGTACGGAGAGAGATTTTTTTTTTCTCTCCAGGATGAACAAAATACGGTGGATAATTTAAAATAATTTGCTCTCAAACCTTATTTAACAAAGTAATTTAGTTTGCAGATAATTACTGAATAGGCTAATTGGGTATTCATATTTTTTCACAAACCAACTTTACTTCTAAACACAAATATAAACGAATACATGTGGCACTCCAAGGACTAGCCTAGGAACTCACACCGAAATTCCGCGCATTTGCATTATGCTATCAAAACATAATTTACTAAAGATATCAATTATAGAAAATAGAAAATAAGGTATAGCCTACATCCATATTTTAAGAGCTCTTAGATTGCTCAAAAAGCAACACTGAGAGGGGAGATAGGTGTAGCATTCAAGGAGACTACTGCAAGACTCTTCTTACCTCTGACCGGGTATAGGCTATCCTAGAGTTTACTAACCTATACCCCTTTGAAAGGCCATTAGCCTAACCTAACAACCTTACCTAACCTATCCTAGTATTATAGGTGGGGGCTGCCACCCCCACACCCCCGCTGTGACTTAGATTTTTGGTGTATTTGTCTGTGAAGTGGGTATTTTTCAATTTGTTGATAACGAAAATCCTCTATGCGGACTATAGAGAAAAATGTGGCGAATCTATTGGTGCCTATTTTCTCTAATAAATTGTTTCTCATAACGTCGCACTAGTGTCCTTGAATATTATCGAAAATAAGGTATACATACTATACAGCCATATTTTAAGAGCTCTTAGATATGCTCAAAAAGCAACACTGAGAGGGGAGATAGGTGCCTCTTCTATGGAGGCGAGGATAATGGAAGGAAACTTAAAATATCTATTGGGACTGGGAGAGGATAGCAACGGACTTGCAAAATAACAGGAGAAACCAACAAATGAGAAAGATACTTGGGGTCAAGCTATCAAGAAATATATTAAAGATTTAAACCTTGAAAATACAAATGTGACTACAGTTTAGGATATTAAAAAATACAAACATGGGATACAAATCGGTGGAAGAGGGAAATAGATTAAAAGAGTAGTTTAGAAATATATAAAACTTTCAAGACTGAAATTAGGGGAGAAGATGATTTATGATAACACGCAATCAATAATATTTTATTAATATCTAAATTTAAAAGATAGAAATAAATTTAGAATTAACTAGGTGTGACATATGCAACAACGATAGAGAAGACCTGAAGCACTTCTTGCTGTGGTGTCCAGCCTATAAAGAAAGATTTGAACCAGGACTACAACCACCATATGAAGAAGAAAATAAAGTAATTGGGAATCTACTTTTCAAAGAGAAAAAGATACAGAGTAAACGAAAATATATAAAAGATGTGGAGAACAAGAGACAACGAGGAAAGATTAACCAAGACAGAATACAGAAAAAGAGCAAGACACAAAGACAAAAGTACAGTAAGCCTACTGTATAACAAAAAATATAACTGCCTAGGGAAGTGCCGATGTTAAAGCATTAATACTCCCCGACTTTCAACTGAACAGACTTAATTAGAAAACACGAATTTTCCAAATCAGGCAAATAAGGAAAGTTCTTTCTTCTCTTAAGTCATCTCAACTACGCCATCCAAGACAAATAGGACACTTTACAGGTCATAATGTTATTGACATGTGTATGAAGGAGAAAAGGTAGGCTGCCTGTAACTACTGTGACTGTGCGGAGGTGAAGAAACCGAGACTTTGGCATACCTAACTTATGGAAAGCAGTTTTAACAGTAGTGGTAATAGGATTTTTTCCAAAATAAGTCTGATTAAAAAGATAAAGAATATGGAGAAGATTAAGGGTTGATTTACGTATTGTTGGGCCCTGGCATTATATTACCAGCTATATCTACTCCAAAACTTTTAAAAAGTCCAAACCAGATAGGCCTAGGCTATATTAAAGTCAAAATCAAATTTAATTCTAAACTAGTCTATATCAAAACCAATTTTTATAAATATAAACAAATAGAGTAACTAAAAGCAAAACTATATTTCAACGCCTAACTTCATAACAGATTTTAAAATTAAAAACCAAACTTAAGTCAAGCTATATTGAACTCCAAACAAAAACTATGTTCAAAGGGCAGCAAAATTTTACTTTAAAAATATTACGCAAAATTGACTTTACCAACTAATCTAATTAAAGTTACTTTAAAGTTCATAACTAAACTATTCACATACAACTCTAAAACAAAAGCTTAAAACCGTACAGATAAAATACTCACCACGAACCACGCCTGGGTAGGGTCATCCATCATCCACCTCACTTGTTTCAGACAGATATATTCGAGCACCATGTCACTGGCAGATTTCCGGAATTTAAAGTAGTCTGCATCTTTTTGCAGGACAATCGCCAATAATTTTAACACTTAACTTAATAAAGGCATTCACAATTTAATCTTAAACAATCCGGCGACTATAGCCTTTCCTCAATTCACTTACACCTTCACTTTTCAACAGGTCTACTAACAGGTTACACTTTCTTTCAAAGACATTAATGCCAAGAGCTTTACACCAATTGTAAAATAACGTTTTAAAACAATTTCAGTATCTAACACTAGAATTTCAAAGCCATATTATAGCTTATTATTTTAGAATTCAAATATTTAAAAGTTAGTCAGCACTAAACTTACGTATCCACAATTTTAAGATCGCAAGAGCTTCATAATTATTTAGTTAACCCCTTCTGTACCGGCGACGTCTATATTTTGTTCTATATATATTTAGAAGACTGCAGTTTAAAGAGTTTGAGGTAGTACAAAGCGTTAAGTGAGCTAGTTCAAAGCCTGCTTAAAGCCTTTTTTAACTGAATATTATCGTCTAATAGCCAGAATAAAGTTAGAACTACTGGTACAGAAGGGGTTAAATAACTGTAGAACAATTTAATTGCACGTATATCCAAGTGTCATTGAAAATTATGTATTACTCTTCTAGCCGACTAAATACCGGTGTCCAAATCTTGATTATTCAATAAATAGGTAAAACAAAATCTACTAATAGAATAATTATATTTTACCGATTCAATTAGTGTCGTTTTATGCCGTTAATGAAAGGATTGCGAAAGTCCAGAGGTTAACTTAAAAAAAATGATAATAGGCCTACTGTAGGGCCCAAAAGTAATTATTTCAGCGGTTAGCAATAGATGACCACGTACTTCCTCACTCCACGAAGATTCAATGAAGACTAACTGTTAGACCGCCAGCCAGATTTCGTCATTGGTTCGTTTTTAAGTCGAGAGAGAGCCATCCTTTTTTTCGCGCGGTTCGAACACTAGTGGTCGATCATTTGAAGTTGTTTTGACCGGCTTATTAAAGATTGACTTGTTTTTACGGTTCAATTTTGTTCGGATACTTATAAAGCTTCATTACAGTATTATATTAGTGTGCTCGAATCTTTAACCCTTTCAGTACCCATGAAGTCTATTTAATTGTAGTCTAGCTTTATTTAGACGATTTTATGCAGCTTTGTAAGGAACTGTGACAGTTGAAGGGGTTATATCAGTTAGTTCCAAGCTATATAATTACTATAAGTCTATCCTAACCTGAACACAATCGTCTAATAGTAGCCAGAATTAAATTAAAAGGGTTAATACCTTCAGTGAGACTACGATTTATTTATCTATTTATATATTTATTCGGCTTTCAGTATTCCAGGATATGATACAGTACTTCATTTTATTCTATCTACCATTAACGTCATATGAGCGTGAAAGGGTTAATATTACTTGTAAATTATTATGGCCAGCCTAGGAAGACCCTCTAGGAATCGAAAGGGGTTAAAACTATATCAATAGACTACTTACGAGTTTCGGGCTATAAGAAAATTTACTCTTTCAAGATCCAATACGCATTTATTTTCTGTTTTCCGGC
Organism: Paralithodes platypus; assembly: GCA_032716605.1. Taxonomy (NCBI): domain Eukaryota; kingdom Metazoa; phylum Arthropoda; class Malacostraca; order Decapoda; family Lithodidae; genus Paralithodes; species Paralithodes platypus. The sequence continues at coordinate 48,356 of CM064520.1, forward strand.
TGGGGCAATATTCTTGTATCATAAACTGTCTTCGTGGTGCAGTGCATAGTGTGTTGATTTTCGGTGTGAGCATCCTGGGTTCGAATCCCCGGACTGCCACATGTGTCTGTTAATTTCATTAATCGATTTTAGGAGTAGAGTTGGTTGGTGGAGAGAACATAATAATTATTAGAAGATTTCCTTCAGATTAGTAAGGGTATATGGAAGTCAGAGGGTTAATTAACATATTCTTTACCCATATAATTCCCACAGATCCTTCTTAAACTGCATAAAATCGTCTAATGATAGCCAGAATAAACTATCAAATTGTGTCACTATCTTGAAAGTTAAAACCGTAGACATCACTATTTAGCATAATTACAAGCTAAACAAAATCTACCGAAAAATATACACATTTATCTTGATGAGTGTGTGGGGGGGGGGGGTCCAGGGGGGTGTTTTTCTATGTTTGAGGGAGGTCTAGCGAGGACATTAAACAAATATATGAATACATGAATTAATAGACCAAAAAATAAAAAAAGCCACTAGCCAACTTAAGGGGGATGACCTGTTTTTTGTTATTTCTGTCCTTTTCTCTCTTTCTCTGGCTTGTATCCATTCGGCCCCATTCAGCCAACTATTTTAAGACGTTTATGCCCATCTAGGTGTCGATTTCTTCCTGGCGAGCGATAGCGAGCCAGCATTATATGAAGAAATCCGGCTTGGAGACATTTTTCTATCGAAAAATGTACAAATTTAGCCTGCTGTCAAACAAAAATCAAATAATATGCTGGCTCGCTACCGCTCACCAGTACAAAATTGACACCTGGATGGGGATAAACATCTTAAAACAGTAGGCTGAATGGGGCCAACTGGATACAAGCCAGAGAAAGATAGAAAAGGACAGAACAAAAACAGGTCACCCCCCTTAAGCAGACAAAGAGTAGACATATTTATGGATATTTCAAATACCCGTTTCATACGTTTCATAAACACAAAATTCTAGAAAATCAATTAAAAAATCTCAAATTGAATCGAATCTTCTTAACCCCTTCTATATATACTGGTGACGTCTTTTTCATTTGATTTCAGTCACATTTAGACAATTTTATTCAGCTTAGGAAGGACGTTTACCAATTTGAAATGCTACAAACTATCTCAATTAATCCTTTTATCTACCACCTAAGCTTCATGTAATTATCTAAATGTAGCTGGAATTCACTTACAAATACGTGGTCGGTATAGAAGGGGTTAACCATACATAGAAATTCCATGTAGCGAAATAAAACGCTTAGAAAACGTGCCATCGATCGATCGTGTAGGGAAAGAAAGCGCGTTATCGTATACTGAACTGATTAATTTAATTGTTTTTTGTTTTTTTTTTACTCGCGAATACAAACCTCTATCCTTTTAACTCTTTCAGGATTCGATGACATTAAGTGTCTTCATTATATTCTGGTTAATAATTATTAGACGATTTTACGTAGCTTGAGAAGGATGTTTAGGAATGAAAGGGCACTTTTAACACTCCTAACTAAAGCGCGGTTCCCATACCTCCGTTCACGCATGTAATAACTATGTATAATTATTTTACTATATTACTTATGGGGTAGAAGTTTGGGGTAATTATTATTTTTTTTCCACCAACCCACTTCACTTCTAAACTCAATTAATGAAATCAACAAATACAGGTGGCACTCCAAGGACTCGAACCTAGGATACTCACACCGAAATTCCGCGCACTTATAAATTACGCTATCAAGATAGTTTGCAAGTGAGTGTAATATCAAACCCATCATAACTCTACAGAAAAGAACAGTAAACATAATTAAATCAGCCCACTATAGAGAACATACTGCCCCAATATTTAAATCATTAAAGTTAATACCATTTAAAGATGTTTATGTTTTTGTAGTAGCTAAACTTATGTTTCAAATTATGAAAGATCTTACTCCAAGCTTCTTTAACTCTTTGAGTATCAGCGACGTGTGTTACATTATATTCTAGCTATGTTTAGACGACATTATGCAGCTTAGGAAGGATCTGTGGTAGTTAAAAGGGTTGGTTGAGATAGTTTGAAGCCATATTATTGCCTGAGGTCCTTCCTAAGCTGTATCAAATCGCCTAATAATTGCCAGAATAGGATGAAAAGGACGTCCCTGGTATTGTACGGGGTTAAGATATGTTCACATTAAATAATACTATCCATCAGCATTTAACCAGGCACAGACAAAAGTTACATATTCCAATTGACAGAACAACTATATTGAAAAACACATTTAGGCACAAAGGAGTTTTAATATGGAATAATATAATGGATAAGATAAATTTAGACTGTAGTTTCTACATATCCAAAAGAAAGATTAAAGAATATTTGATTAATATTGAAATAAATCTTTAAACTACTGTTGAGTGTGAACAGATTATTATTCTAGACGGAATTGATTGAATTTGTAATAAGGTTCTTTTTCTTTTTTAGCACTTTTTTATATTACTGTTTTGATGACTGACTTGTATTAGTGTAACAAATTTCAAGGGGACATATCTGTCGGATGGCATCAGTTCCCTGTTGTCATAGGGTGTATAGGACTTTTGTATGATATATTATATATATTTTTTTTTTTATGATATGAGTGTAATAGTGATGTAGCCTACAGTACAGTACTTTATGACAATACACTGTTTAAATCAAAATCAAAGGCTTAGAAAAGGTTTTAGTGTTCATAAGTTTCGGTTCATCTGATTCATTTGTGTGAAGTAGGCTACAAGCAACTACAGATTAGAGTTTTTCCGATTTTGTTTAAGGTTTCGAAAATGCTTGTGTTCAAAGTTTCGGTTCATCTGATTCATTTGTGAAGCAGGAGTTACTTCAGGAAGACTTTTGGAGAAGCTGGTCAGTATCTTCTTTAGGCTTTCTACCGGTAAGGGTGAGTTCTCAAGTTAAGTCTGCTTATAGTGGCGATTTATAGATTTATTTTGCTATTTTAGATTAAATTTTGTTTATCCATTAGTGTGGTGATTCAGAACGTCTACTTAGTTTGACGCTTATATGATTAATTTTAACTAACCTTCATTAGTTTCGCGGTTTGCAACTTTGTTCGCTCTAATCGTATTTGAGATTAATTATTTATCTAGCTTAGCAAATTTTAAGTTAAACAAAATAGGGGGGGACAGCCTCGTACATCAGCTGGTGCCGGGCGGCCTTCAAACTTCCCGCCCGGTCAGCCATAGTTGAGCATGGCAGATGTACGATGCGGCCAGTTTTCGAGTGACGGTTATTTACACCACCCGAGCATCATGTGTGCCTTCATATTTCATATATTAGCAACATGTATCACATAATGTCATTGTAAGTGAAGTTACAGTGTGAAAAGTGCTTGGATATAAGTCTTGTAAGTGCACAAGAGTGGCAAGAGACTGGCGGCCATCATGGTCTCGGACAATAACAAAACGAACGCACGTACACACACCCAGCTGACTGACACACGCCCCCAGCACTTTCACTTTTATTGCCTTTCTCTCTTATTCCCCCGCTTTATTCAGTTTTCATGTTACTTCCCATGTTTATTCAGTTTTCATGTTACTTCCCATGTTTATTCAGTTTTCATGTTACTTCCCATGTGTATTCAGTTTTCATGTTACTTCCCATGTTTATTCAGTTTTCATGTTCCTTCCCATCTTTATTCAGTTTTCATTTTACTTCCCATCTTTATTCAGTTTTCATGTTACTTCCCATCTTTATTCAGTTTATTACTTTATCATATGTTTTATAGTTATAAAATATTCGTTTCACACATTGTTTTACGCACTTTCGACTTAGAAATATGCTATATTTACACTAATTGGTGTCGGTCACTGTTTTACGTATATTTGAGTGTCAATATCACTTGCATATTGTGTTCGGCACTTTGTATATTCTATATTTATTATTTACACTTGGTTTTTATACACACACTTCACATCTCATAGCGTCTTTTATCTTATAATCTTATGGACTTATGGACTTATTCAGTTAGAGATATAGAGTGTCTGCAAAGGGATCTAGATACCTTACACGAATGGTCAGTAAAATGGCAGATGAAGTTTAACAAATGCAAGGTATTAAAGATAGGGAAGATGCATACAAATTTTAAATATAAACTAGCTAATATGGAATTAGAAAACTCAGACTGAGAAAGATCTAGGTGTGTTTGCTAGCAATGATTTGAAGCCTAGAAAACTATGTATAAGCGTTCGTAATAAGGCAAACAGGATTCTCGGGTTCATATCTAGGAGTGTGAGTAACAGAACTGCTGATGTTATCTTAAAACTTTACTTGTCATTAGTGAGACCCCATATGGATTATGCTGTTCAATTTTAGTGTCCTTATTACAGAATGGACGTAGATTCATTGGAGAGAGTACAACGTAGAATGACAAAAATGATCCATAATATTAGAAATCTTCCGTATGAAGAAAGGTTGAAGAAATTAGGCTTACATTCGTTAGAGAGATGCAGAGTTAGAGGTGACATGATAGAGGTATTCAAGTGGGTTAGTGGAATTAATAAAGGAGACATGAAAAATGTACTAAAGCTCCGTGATAGCGAAATAACTCTTACAAATGGTTTCATATTAGATAAATTTAGTTTCAGAAAATATATAGGCAAATATTGGTTTGGTAACAGAGTTGTAGATGGGTGGAATAGGCTACCAAGTGATATAGTGGGATCAAGAACGATAGGGAGCTTTAAGATGAAATTGGATAGGCATATGGACGAGATGGGTTGGGTGTGAGGGGGATCTACCAGGTGTGGGCCAATCGGCGCTCAGCAGACTCCCGTAATCTTGTGTTAATCTCTGACCGTTTTGGTGGGGTCAGTACTCAAGGTATTAGTGAGATGGGTCTATAATTGGGCCTTTTAATTGGGGTTGGGTGTGACAGGGATCTGCCTTGTATGGGCCGATCGGCTTTTTGAAGACTCCCATTTTCTTATGTTCTTATGTTCTTATGATTGTACGGCCGACAGGGTGGATTTTTTCTTTTCTTCTATGTAAGTGAGGGATGCAAAAGGCCTGTAGAGAGTGCCTCCCCCAGAGCGACAGGGCCAAAATCAAGGGACGCTAGAGCCAAAATGGCTGGACACACCGAGTTTGAAGCAATTTAAGTCATAGGAAGAGGGAAAGACTGATTCTGGGAAAGTTCCAGAGCTCGGCTGTTGAATAGAAGAAAATCTGAGAGTAACTTTACACTCTTGGGTTAGAGAGTTGCACAGAGTAGGGATGGGATTGTGTTGCAAGACTGGTATGACGTGCCCTACGTAGAGGAGGTGGTATACACTGGGAGAGCGCTGAGGAACAATGATTATCATAGTAGCGATAGAATAGCAAGATGCAACATTGTTTTGCAAACTTCTTAAATATTTGCCATTATGCTCAATGATTATAATAATAATACAGCATAGCCTAGTTAGAAATGACCAAAAGCCACGATCTAAGCTTTGTAATAATATTGTAAAGCTTGCCAAACAAACTCGCTAAAACAGGGACGACAAAATATAAAGAAAAAATAAATTATAATTCTGACATTTTAAGTAGTTTTGCTAAATTATTTGTTCATTAACTTCAGAAGTTCCTTTATAAGCTAAGAAAATCGCCTACAGCCAGGTAGGCCGAGCTAGAAACAGCAAATCATCACTGATTATGAAAAAAGGGAAACATTGTTAAGTCTTAAATAGGCAAAGGGAATGCCTGCAAGGTGTTTAATAAACTGAATAAAATCGCTTCCCTAGACTAATGGTAGGCCTAGTCTATATAAATCATAAGCGTCCTTCATGCTCATGTATACTAACCAAAATGTATAATAGTCAAATACTAAGAATACTGAAACAAAGCTACGATCGTACTATTCATGCACACGCATAAACACTGCATATGTCAACACAAGACTGAGGGCTGACGCTGGTGCAGCTCAGTCTTTTGGTGCCGCCACTGCGGCTGAGAAAACTCTTGTACGGTACTAGATGTTATACTTATGAAATCTGCATAATCTGAGGTTAGAATTTAAAAAAAATTAACATAGCAAGCTGCTGAATAGTATACAAATGCTTAGTATTTTCAAATGCATGTCTAATATTAACCTCCTGTGTATCATAATCATCTGCCTGACAGTGCTGTGAGCCAGGGAGGTCTGCAGCTCAACAGCTCTCATGGACGAGCCGCCACTGCTAACTAGGATACTCGCACCGAAATTCCGCCTATATGCATTCAGTTTTAAAGATTTTTTTTTTTTTTTTTTTTTTTTTTACTAAACGTTTGTTTCTAAGGTACTGTCCATGGTGTTTGGGACTTCTAGCTGACTGCAAATTCAGCTCTCTGCCCACTGAAGTGCTGATCCCGACAGACCAGACTATTTTCAATTGGTTAACTGAAGAACTTTGAACATTTGACTAAACTTTATTTGCCTGTTAAGCCAGCGACTAACTAGCACGCTGTGGAGTTCGCGTATTTGACTCTTATTCCCCCATGTGGGTAAGGGGTTAGAATATGCCTACCGTGCTTCCTGTTTGATGTTAAAGGCCACTGAAGAGGTTGGGTTTGCAACCCTCCACCCGGAAAAACTATTCTTGGCTACACACTACTAACGATCCGCCTGGGACACTGACCCTACCACCCGGGGAATAGATATGTCTGAAGCACTTAAATTGTGTAAAAGTTTTTTGTTTAATCTATTTGTAACTTCATTAAATAACTATGTAAATAAAATTATGAATTTAACTAAGTTTCAAATTTCCTTAGGTGATGAGTTCTGGATGACTGAATAATTCTAAATTTTTAAATGCAAATAAAACTATTAAAAACTTTTTTTTTTTTTTTTTCAATGATTTAGCACTTAAAACTTGCCAAAGAAATTAAGAAATATTGTGTTCTTGCATTGATCTGTAAACATAATAGGCCTACACTAAGTCCTAGAAATTGTAATTTAATTTTGTTTAAGGGATTTAAGAATTATCCTGGAGCACTGTCTTTATGCCTGATGCCATTTTCATTTGGATTCTTTCATTCTCTCCTAAAATATAGAGCAAAATTTTAATGTGAATGGCTGTTTTAAACATTAACTAGTGCAATTCCCAAGGCGAATACAATCTTTGGGTATCTGTAAAATTGCAAAGGAAATTGTCACTATGGTATTCTGTTTGAGCAATAATTATTTGGCATGTTCTGAGAGTTTAACTGTAACCTGAAAGAACGGCTAAAGTATGGGTATGGGTGGAACCTCTCCACACATGTGAATACTATATACATGGGAGCAGATGGGTAGAGATGATAATTTCTTTAAAGAGAACACAAGTTACATAACTGAATCCAACCACATAATAGAACGTAAAGACAATGTGAAAGACCTGGGGGTGATGATGTCTGAAAATATGGGATTCAAAGAACATGACCAGGTCAAAGTTGCAGCTGCGAAACGGCTAACAGGTTGGATTCTACGTACATTTAAAACTCGCGGAGAATTGCCTATGATAACTTCAAATCTCTGGTGCTACCGTGGCTAGAACACTTTAATGTATTAACATCCCCATACAAAGCAGATGAAATTAATGACAAAGTGTACAAAGGAACTTCACCTGCATATCTATATCGATCTATATTGCCTGACGCCGTGATCCCCGAAGGGGTGGCCACAAATGAACCGCCCCCATGAACCTCTTGTCCCCAGTCAGTCGACGCCCCTCCCCCCAACCAGCACCGCCCTCTTTCATATACTTCCTCACTCCATCCTTCCAACTCTATCGGTCTACCTCTCTCCCTCCACCTCGCTCTCATACACCCTCTTAGTCATTCTCTCTTTCCGTATGGCCGAACCATCTCAAGTTGTTCCCCTTCACACTCTAGCACATCCATCTCCACACCACACCTCTCTTACTTCCTCATTAGTCTGTCTATCCCTCCATGTAACTCCGCACGCACTTCTTAAGTAATTCATTTCCACTGCTCTCACTCTTGGTCTGAGTCTCTCGACCAACATCCATGCTTCGCTTCCGTAAGTCCGTGTCGGGATTACCACACTGTCGTGCAAGGACTTCTTCACTTCCATACTGACCACCCTATTTCTAGTTACTGCTTTCAGCGTTCCTACAACCCTCTTCCCGTTTTACCCTCTCGCACTTCTTCATCCATAGTCCCATCTTTATTTAAAACACTGCCCAGATACTTAAAAAGAGTAGACTATCTCCATAGCCTGACCGTTCAGCTTCACCTCACACTGTGACTTCACCCCTTTCGAAGACCATAACCTTGTTCTTCCCCGTATTTACCTTCAAATTCCATTTATTATTAATTAGTAATTGAGGTAGGATATTGTTATATTAGGCACTGATTATACGTTAGCACAGGTGTTTATTATACTTTGGCCATCAAATATTATGTCTTGTGTCAATTTCACTTTGGTAAATATGCTTTAGAGAGTGACACTGTCACTGATAATGCTCATTTTCACTCGATACCGTACGCTTTATTAGTAATTGAGGTAGGTTATTGTTATATTAGGCACTGATTATTCGTTATCACAGGTGTTTATTATACTTTGACCATCAAATATTAGGTCTTGTGTCACTTTCACTTAGTTATATGCTTTGTAAACATTTTATATACAATTTATTGTGTTTTTTTTCACTGATTTCTATAGGTTCTAATCATATGAATGTCACTTATTATATACATATATGTGTTACTTTCACATAATTATGGTGTTATTGTATTTGTATCAATTTTCTCATAATACTTGACTTTTGTATTACAATAAATAGTTTTACTTCCACTTTTTGCCTATATACAGTATATACTTTACATATTGTCACTGTCTTTGGCACTTTCACTATGATTAGAGCTTCTGCTTGGAGTGGTAATCAAAGAAGCGCCCTTCAGCACAGAGTGCCACCTTGCACTCCACACACTCCATGGTGGACTTTTTCTCTGACCTCGCCCTCAGCCTGGTGTTGTAGCAGACATGGCACCGCTTCTGCTGCTTTCTTCCTGCTGCTGTCAGAGGCAGGGAAATGAGCCTGTGCATATTCATGTAATATGCACAGTGCAAGCGGTCAGTAGCGGCAGGCCCAGCATGTGGCACTGCCCTCAGTGGCGTACCATACTTCTCCAGGAGCTCCTTCAACACCTGCTTTTGGAACCTCCGCAGGCTATTGAACTATCTGGGTGTGTTCTCATTCCGAAGCTTGTAGATGTTGTAAGCGTTCAGAATGGACATGTCCACTATGTGCAGAAAGAACTTTTTGTACCATCTGCACGAGGTACGCAGACAGTCAATGAAGCCTATCTGCATGTGGGACTTGTCCACCAGCCTCATGTTGATGTTGTAGTCCATGACAGCATCGGGCTTGGTCACCCTGGCCTGGGTGCGGCGATCCACCTTGCCAGTCTCCACCATTTCCCCCTTGTGGACGGTGCTCAGGAGGTTGACCTTCCGCTGGTCGTGCCAGTGGATAGCCAGAATGGGCCCCGACTTCTTCCGGAACACATCGCCTTTCTTGGTCTTTGGAGGGAAAGGTGGCATACCCTTCCTTCTCCCTCGTACTGTGTCTACACTCCCCGTCTTGCGCTTATGGAGGTACTTTGAGAGAGTGGGGGACGTGTAGTAATTGTCCGTGTAGAGGACGTGATTCTTGTGAAAGTAGCGGTCCATCATGGTTTGCACCACTGCTCTGCCAAAGCCAATGAGGGGGTCCACAAGCACGTCCCCTTCCTTCCCGCTGTAGACCAGGAAGTCCAGGACATAGCCAGTTCGGCAGTCGCACAGCACAAAGAATTTTATGCCAAAGCGATGTCTCTTTGAGGGGATGTACTGCCGGAAGCTGAGCTTTCCCCGGAACAGCACAAGAGACTCGTCAATGACGACCTTGCAGAAGGGCTTGAAGTAGGAGAAGAAGCGGTGTCGCATCATCTCGTACGTCCTAATCTTCCACAGCTTGTCTGGGCGGTGGACGTCGGTGTTGGTGACAAGATGGAGCGCTGCGAGGATGTCAAGGTACCAGTCGCGAGACATATATTTCCCGAAGGCAGGGGTGGATATGAGATCATTGGTGATCCAATAGTCAGGCAACCTATGCTTCTTGACATGAGGCATTAGCATGGTGAGTGCCAGGAACACCATGAACTCGTGATGAGTCACTTCGGTCCACTGCCTCATGTGGCCCTTGGTCACCTTGTCAAACATGTGGACCTGGAATTGGTGCTGCTTGTTTGTCTCCTTGATGACAAATCCGGTAACCTCATCAAAAAAGGCCTCAAAAAGCTCATGTGGTGGAGCATTGGGGCCTGCGGGAAAATTGGAGGTAATTCCTGAACACTCCTGTACCTCATCAAAAGCTGGCACATCAGGGTTGTAATCTTCCCCGTCAGCCAGGTCTTCCCACTGAAACACGTAGAATGGGTCTTGGCGACGGCGACGAGGAGCTCCAGGTGGTGGCCCAGCACGCCCACGGCCAACTCGGGAGGCGCGCGCCCTAGGGCGGCCAGGGCGGCCAGGGCGGACCACAGCACGACGCCCCCAGGCGGAGCGGATGGGTTGAGGGTCGTCCATGTCCATGTAGTCATCGTCGTCGTCAGAGTGGTCATCTTGCCCTGACGGTGGACCTATATAGTCATGGCCAGAGTCATCTGTGAGGTGCCCTTCATCGTCAGTGTCTCCCACATAATCTGGCGGGGAACGAGTGATGCGTGGGCGGCGAGGTGGGGAAGGAGTGGCAGGTGAGGCTATGTCCCCCCGAGGTTCTGGGCTCCTTTGCCTGCGACGAGTGGCAGGAAGCAATGTTCCACTGTCACTAGGCCCAGGTATTGGTGATGCGAGCTCAAAAACTTCGTCAGGCACACATGTTGAAGGCTGGAGAGGTGGGGAGGACCGTGGGGAAAGTTGCGGGGGCGTATGGCTGGGGCCGGCAGGGGTGGACGCCGCGGGAGCCTCGAACAAAGCCCGCCTAGTTTGCTGTCCTTTTTTGACATATTTCCTGCCTTTCCCCTTTTCGGCAGCAGTATGTCTCCTGTCAGGGGACCTAGGAGGCAAATAGGCCGAAAGTGGGGGGTCCTCAATCCTTGGCAGTGGTGGGGGTGGTGGGGAAGAATGGGGGGTGCCCGGGTCATCTTGGGTGGCTTGGGTAGATAAGGGAGACAATGGCGGGCGAGATGAGTCACCACGCTGACCCTCACTCATAGCCTCATCCTCACCAAGTCTTTTGGCTTCTTCCCTGGCTGCCGCGGCCCCCTTTTCAAGTACCTGCTTCTTATAAAAGCGTAGCTTGAAAGGCGATTTAGCTGGCGAAGGGCTTGGAGTCGTGTCACTCAACTGAAACTTGGAGAGTGACCTTGAACTCTCCCACTCACTCACTTTCCCCACTTCACTTTCATCAGCTAAAACAGCTTCCGCGTAAGCTGTTACATCACCTTCATCACTCTCATGTTCACTCGCAAATCCCCTAAATTGCGTACCATTGTCACTGTCATCGCCATAATCACTAGACTTATAATTAGCCGATTTATCACTGTCTTCATCATCAACATTATGCTGTGCATCAGCACGCTCATAAAGTCTCAATGTCTCCTCAATACCTCCGGGAGATAACACATTTAGGCGGTGTCGTCTGCGTAAGACGCGACGAGCTTGGGCGGGCGTCGTAGGGAGCACGGTATCGGACACATCGGAATCAATATTTTGCGTACTATCCATGATGGCGTCGGGGTAGAGACTGTTGTCGTGGCGTAGTTCACGTGTGGTGGCGCCGTCTACCACACACGACAAAAACAAATTATGCGCGCCATTCGAAAGCACGTACGCAAGCACCCGGAGCCTCAGAGCCCGTCCGGGTTGTGCGGGGGGGGGGTTTGTTATGGGTTTCTCAGAGCCCAACCGGGTCTGAGGGGTTAATGGCTGGGCGAAAATGCAATCTACAACCACGAATAGAAGCAGATTACAAGCTAAAAAAAAAATATATATATTTTTTTTTTATGTGAGTGAGGGACACAAAAGGCAGAACTGCCTGTATCGAGTGCCTCCCCCAGAGTTGAGAGTGACAGGGCCATAATCAAGGGACGTTCGAGTCAAAATGCCTGGACACACAGAGTTTGAAGCAATTTAAGTCACAGGAAGAGGAAAAGACTGATTCTGCGAGAGGGTTCCAGAGCTCAGCAGTTGATTATGGTGAAAATTAGGTCATCGGTCTGAAGGCATTAACAGGAATCACAGTCACAAGGAAATAAAATATAACAATTTATTATAAAACATTTAATACCGAGGACAGTCGCATTTTAGTATTTTCAACATTAGCCTAACCTACCCTAACTTAACCTAACCGACGGTCTAAACCCAGCTCACGTTCCCCGTTTATGGGTGCACGACAGTCTAAACCCAGCTCACGTTCCCTGTTTATGGGTACGCGACGGTATAAACCCAGCTCATGTTCCCAGTTTAGTTTTCGGTTAGGTTAGGTTAGGCTAATGTTGAAAATACTAAAACGCGACGGTCCTCGGTATTAAACAACACTGTATATCAAATAAAAAAAAAATAAAAAAATAGAATTAACTAGTAAAAAGGCTGTCCGGGGTCTTCAATTTTTACCCAAACGCCTTCTTTATGCAGCATAATCGATATTTACCCCCTGCTGGCAACATCGATGAAGATTTCAATAATTCATGGGGGGGTGAGGGGGGGGGCAAAGTCCCCCCTCAACCCATCGTGTATGATGTATTCCACATTGGAATTATAACGGTTATACTGATGATTTGGACCGACAGTTAGCTCATCGTTCTTTTTAGGCCTAATAGGTCCGGTAGAGCCATTGTTATATATATGTCATTAACCCCTTCAGACTCCTATGACGCAGAGGTTGCCAGATTAACAATAAGAAATAGAGTTCTCTCACTCTTATAATTCTATCTATCTATTGCATGACGCCGTGATCCCCGAAGGGGTGGCCACGAACGAACCGCCCCCATGCACCTCTGTCCCCAGTCAGTCGACGCCCCTCCCCCCAACCAGCACCGCCTTCATTCATGTACTTCCTCACTCCATCCTTCCACCTCATTCGGTCTACCTCTCCCTCTCTGTCCCTCCACCTCGCTCTCGTACACCCTCTTAGTCATTCTCTCGCTTTCCATAAGTTCCATATGGCCGAACCATCTCAAGTTGTTCCTTTTCACACTTTCCAGCACATCTACCTCCACACCACACCTTCTTACTTCCTCATTAGTCTGTCTATCCCTCCATGTAACTCTGCACGCATTCCTAAGTATAATAAAGATGAATGGAGATATAACACCAGTACTCTTCAATCCTTTATTGGCTAGGGTTGAGTACAGGAGCGCCGAGACGCTTGTTGGTTATGTGAGAGTCTGGTGTGAACTGAAGGACTTGCTGCCTCCACAGGCCTGGGTGCCACTGGCGCCCGCAAGTCTAAAGTGTCTGTGGTGCCATATGATGTTGGACAATAGTGGTGTATACATTATTATTATACTAAATAATTCATTTCCACTGCTCTCACTCTTGGTCTGAGTCTCTCAACCAACGTCCATGCTTCGCTTCCGTAAGTCAGTGTCGGGATTACCACACTGTCATGCAAGGACTTCTTCACTTCCATACTGACCACCCTATTTCTTGTTACTGCTTTTAGCATTCCTACAACCCTCTTCCCCTGTTGTACCCTCTCCCGCACTTCATCCATAGTCCCATCTTTACTCAACACACTGCCCAGATACTTAAAAGAGTTGACGATCTCCATAGCCTGACCGTTCAGCTTCACATCACACTCTGTGACTTCACCCCTTTCGAAGACCATAACCTTGCTCTTCCCCGCATTTAACTTCAAATTCCGTTTTTCGCACACTGTTCCAAACTCATTTACCAGACCCTGCAACTCCCATTCATTATCACTCATCAGAACTGTATCATCCGCAAACAGCAGTATAGGTAGCTTCCACTCAATTCCCTCCCTTTTCAGCGATACACCAACATCCACTGCTCTTGATAGTATTTCTTTCACGACTCCATCCATATATACAGTAAACAACCACGGGGACATCACACACACCCCTGTTTCAAACCAACATTCAGGGCAAAGAACTCTCTCTGCTCACTCTTATAATTACCTCTCAAAAATTAGTTTTCTGCCCACAGCTAACTCAAAGACAACTGCAGAGGTTGAAGTAACTAAACTAAAGGTTTCTAAATACCCCTGATGGTAACAAAGGCTTTAAAGTATCCCAAATCAGCTCAAAATCGCGTCATATGTCAGAGGGTTAAGAGCTGAAATGTATTATAAGGGAGAACAAAACTAAAACGCTAAAATACGCACCACAGCTAGCAGTGCAATCTTAATGGGTGATGGCAAAGTAACAATGAATAAGAATGGGTACTTATAACCGAAACTACCACTAATTATTTCTCAATATTTGAAGGCTATTATAGAATAAGGATGTTGCAAAGATCATTTTAAAATTTGATTCAACCTCCGGAGATCCATTTTATGTGCACTATAAAAAGTACTGTAAAAACAAAAAATTCTCCCTATTGACGGCAGTGAAATTCTTATCAAGCCCCTTACTGTTAAAATAGATTCGGATTTCAATAATTCATGGGGGTGGTGAGGGGGGGCAAAGCCCCCCCTCAACCCATCCTGTATCCAAAGGCCAAAAAAAATTGTATATTTACTCTGAAAATTACTTACATCGGAGTGTTTTAAGATCGTTGGATAATGGGTGAAATAAAGTTTTCCGGGGATTGTAACTCATTTCAACTACTGTATAATGATGAAAACTACCTAAAACCAAAAAGAAAAACCATGGGAAAATTAGTGGTAGTTTCGGTTATAGGCTAAATTCCTAAGAATATTTTGCATAGGCCCTACCTAGGTTTAAACTTCTGGAAATTAATGGGTAATAAATAAGATTATTTCATATTTTAACATACGTCTGCCACCGCACTCATGTTACTGTTGTGAACCTCTCGGCCCTCTCACTGCCACTCGTTGCCGGAGTAAGGTACTGTATAGCCTATCCCATAGCCTATTACTGTACTGTGTTTTCTGCACTGTTACCCAACCAGCGGGGGTGTTGAGAGAACAAGGAGATGGAATGGAGTGGGACCGCACTGCAATCAATGTGAAATTGGAGGAGACCCAATAGTGGAGGATGTAGAGCACATAGTAACGGAATGTACAAGATATAATGAGGAGAAAGACGAGTTGGAGGGGTACATGAGGAATAGAGTTGGGGAGAGGGGGTGGGAGGAGATTAAGCAGAGAGAAGATAGAGGGGTAGGGGTGCTATTGGGGTTAACACAGGAGATGGAAACACAAGACATGGAGATGGTGAAGAGGATGTTGGAGAAAATGTGGAGGAAGAGAAATGGGTAGAGGGGGGGGGGGGAGCGGGGGTGAGGGGGAGGGGGGAGGAAGTGAGGGGGAGGGGGGAGGAAGTGAGGGGTGGGTTTATAACAAAACAAAAAACTGTCCCTTAAATTATCCTTCTACTCTAAACTTTCCCTCCTACTAATGTTTCTGAGCCAGTACCGATTTAAAGGTCAGCCCTGTGGATCTACACGGTCTGCGGGCGGGTTCGATAGAAGAAGAAGACGGGGGCAGCAGCCCCCACCCATAATACTAGGATAGGTTAGGCTAATGTCTTTTATACACTTTTAACCCCTCATTTTCCCTGAACATCATAACCCTCCCCACGAGTGGGGGGCATGTTTTCAGATTGTTGGGTAATGGGTAAATACTAATTTCAGCTCCTCTTCAGTATAAAACACTAGGCCTAGGCTATATCTGAAAGAAAAATTAAAAAAACACATAAAACTTACTGAAATCGCTGTCGGTCCAAAAAGTCAGGTTTACCATTATAAACAAGACCATGAAAACACTAATTTCTCAAAATCTGGAGGAAAAAACATGAAAAATAAGGGTGCGAGCCTATTCCGGTAAATCTACAGTTATACTACCCCTCCCCCACTACCTCCCCCCTTCAAAACACGCCTTTTAGCGTGTTTTTGGATGGTTCAGCAGACGCGGAAACTAGAAAAAAACTTATTTTGATAAAAAATTATCACCAACCAGATAGTTTTTCAGGTAATTTGTTGTAGTTTTTTATTTTTTATTTGATAGCCTAGGCCTATAGCCTACAGTGTTGTTTAATACCGAGGACGGTTGCATTTTAGTATTTTTAACATTAGCCTAATCTAACCGAAAACTAACCTGTCTCGCGACCGGTCTAAACCCAGCTCACGTAAACCCAGCTCACGTTCCCTGTTTCTGGGTTCGCGAAGGTTTGTAATACTTCAATGTATCTATTAGCCTACAAGTCAAATATACATTTCCACGCATCATCAAACCATACTAAGTCTAGGCCTACTACTTGCTACTAATAATATTAACCGATAATATTCAAGGACACTAGCCTAGTGCGACGTTATGAGAAACAATTTATTAGGGAAAATAGGCCTAGGCACCAATAGATTCCCCATATTTTTCTCCATAGCCTATAGGCCTAGGCCTAGTCCGCATGGAGGATTTTCATTATCAACAAATTGAAAAATAGCCTACCCACTTCACAGACAAATACACCAAAAATCTAAGTCAAAGCGGGGGTGTGGGGGCAGCAGCCCCCACCTATAATACTAGGATAGGTTAGGTAAGGTTGTTAGGTTAGGCTAATGTCCTTTCAAAGGGGTATAGCCTAGGCTATAGGCTTCTTCTTCTTATTGTTTAAATGTGCAGTTTGCTTGGAGGGTTGTCTCCAGATTACTGCACAGGCGTTTAGATGGGACAGAGTAAGAATAGAAGGGGAAAATCATAGAATGAGGAATGAAAAACTACTCAAAATTAGTCACTGAAGCCCCCCAACCGCGTCAAGGAGAGTAGCCTAGTTGTTGTTGTTCTTACTTGGATGCGTGGAAACCGAAAAAAAATATGTAGGCTAGGCCCTATTAAATCGTTGGCGGTACCTGTCAAATAGGTGTCCAGTAACTAAAATCGTACCCGAGTTTTACCACCATCAATAGGGAGAATTAGGCCTAGGCTATAGCCTAGGTTATTTTTTAGTGCTTTAAATAAGCCTAGTGCACATCGGCTAAAATGCATTTCCGGTGGTTGAAACAAATTGTAATCTTTGCAACATCCTTATTTTATATCAGCCATCAAATATTGAGAAACAAATAGTGGTTGTTTCGGTAATAGCCTAGGCCCAAGTACCGACATTATTTTCATAGGCTAGGCTTCCCAAATCGAGTTGGAGGCACATGGGACATGCGGGATTCTTACCTGGTATTCTTACCTGGTGGGCTTCCCAGACCCCAGAGCTAAGTGGTAGGTCAGGGTCCACGGAAGCCACACACTGCTGATGCGCCAGCCCAAAGATAATTTAAAATTTGTAGTAAAAACAGAGAGTATAGAAATCTATGGACTGGAAAGTGCATCATAAGCAGCTACGTTTACAAACAAGGTACAAGTATAAGTGGTTGAGGGGGCCAGAAGGTGTGACATCGAGAACAAAATCATGAATATTCATATAAAACTCCTGCAAGATAGTCGGAAAGGGCAGCCTTGAAAGATAATAGGTTAGTCAGGGATACCAATTCTGTGGGCAAAGAGTTCCACAGAGACACATATCTAAGATTAAAAAATCTTTTTCTTATTTCAAGCTGGCATCTCGAGTGAGCAATTTTATATGGGTGACCCCTGGTTGCAAAATATTGGGGACGATCAAAAACATCTTCAGGAGTAATTGAGCAGAGACCGTGAAATATTTGCCAGTACTTAATTATGTCATGCCTAAGAAGTCTACCCTTAATGGAAAATAGGTTTAATATCCTCAATCTCTCACCATAATCAAGATTCTCGAGACCCCCAACAGATTTAGTCCAGCGTCTCTGAACAGACTCCAGTAGTCTTAGGTCCCCCAAATACCCAAGGTTCCACAGAGAGGAAGAATATTCTAATATGGGACGAATATGGGAAATAAATAGTGGCATCATAAAGGAGGCATCCCGGTTGACAGTTGACCTTAGGATACTATGGGCGAGTCCTCCAGCCTTGTGGACAATATTAGAGATGTGTGTATGAAACTTAAGGGAGGAATCGATTAAAATTCCTAGATCGGATGCAGAGTCTCTAATAGGGATTAAGGAGTTGTCAAGATAGTATCTGCCAGAATGACCCAGGTCATCCCAATCAATTTCTTTCCTACAAAATCTTAGGTGGACACATTTATCTGGGTTCATCGTTAGGCCCCAGGATTTAGAGACCTTAGCAAGCACGTCTATATCAGACTGGCAAGCAAACATACAATTAAGAAAATTTAAGAGGTTATCATATTTGATTTTTACATACAGTTTCAAATCATCAGCATATATTTTGGTAGACGAATTAATATTACGAGTAATATAATTGATAAATATGAGGAAAAGCAGGGGACCAAGGACAGAGCCTTGAGGGACTCCGCTAAGCACATCCCTGAAAGAACTAAAATGATTATTTACTTTGACATGCATAATACGGTTATGGAGAAAGTCCCTAATCCAGTCCAGTACCCTACCCCTAATTCCCAAGCTATAAAGTTTGGTGATCAGAATGTCATGATTAACCACGTCAAAGGCCTTGGAATAGTCAAACAGGATCAAGTCAACATTGTAACCCTGGTCCATCCATTTGGTGATGTCCTTGTAAGTTAGAAGGAGTTGGTCCTCGGATGATCTGCCTGGTCTGAATCCAAATTGGTCATTATTGAGAAGATTGTTAGAGTCAAGATATTCATAGATAAATTTAGTTATAATACGTTCCAAGGACTTTGAACAGATGGAAGTTAGAGAGATTGGTCTATACATTAGTGGATTGTAGCGAGAACCCTTTTTAAAAATGGGCACAACTGAGGAACTCTTCCAGGCAGAAGGGAGGGTTCCAGAGACCAATGAGGCACGGTATATCAGTAAAAGAGGATATGCAAGGGTATGGACACAGGATTTGAGTAGGTGGGCGTGGATACCGTCTGGACCCATCGATGAGGACGTATCAAGTTTGTTGAGAACAGATATAACATCATTAAGATTAATATTGATATCTGGAATTATACTATCTGTTACCTGATGTGAGGCAGGGGAGGTGGGAGCAGATGTTGAAAAAACACTGGCAAAGGAAGACACAAATAGTTCAGCCATAGCCCCTGCATCGTAAATGATGTTACCTGTGGAAGACTTGAGTGGGCCAATACTGGGTCTACCCACCTTCTTTTTCCGGATATAAGAATGGAATATTTTAGAGTTGGTTGTGAGATGGTCAATCAGTGAAGCCTCATACCTGGACTGACTATGGATGGCATAATTTTTGTAATGATAATTAATATCTAAAAACTGATCCAGGGCGTCCTTTGCCTGGTTAGAGTTACGACCAAACTGTGTACGAGTTTCTTTATAATTAGTCCAAAAGTTATGTCTGGTATTTTTTAATAATATAGGGGGTCTGACAGGCCATGGAGGACAAGAAAAGTTATTGAAACTCTTTGTAGGGATAAAACGGTTAATTAAGGGCATAAGTATGTCTGTAAAACGAGAAAACATTAGATTAACATTGAGGTGGGCAAATTCAAAATCCCAATCAATATCCTCCAAAATTAGGTTAATCTCTCTGTAGTCACCCCTATGCCATATCTTGATGTTAGTGGGCTCGTCATTGATAGTTTGGATCTGGAATATATAATTGGTGATAACTGGGCTATGGCCACAGTTGGGAAATGGAGGAAGTACCTGTGTATCGCCAATTCGGTCGTTTTCCGAGGTAAGAATCAGGTCCAGTATATTACCTGACGGGTGAAAAGTGGGTTCTGTAATAAGTTGAGTAAGTCCCAAGGATGTAAAACAGTCAAGGAAGGTTGTATCGAGGAGACTGAGACCTCTACGAATAAGATCACAAGACCATTTAATAGAAGGGAGGTTGAAATCTCCCATGAGAACTATTTCCTTGTCTGAGCAAAAATCATAAATAAAGTCAAGTAAAGTCTCATTATCTAAGGGGGTGTAAGAAGGGGGGCGATAAACTGTTATTATGTAAATATTATAGTCAGGCAGAAAAATAACAAGGGTATTTTGAAGGTCAACATCAATTTCAATATATTTTAAGGAAGACTTGACATACATACATACACCATGTTTTGGGATAACGCCGTGGACATCTTTTCTTAGGACTGCATAATTGGGAATAGAAATAGCGGCGGTAGAGACATAAGGCAGCAGCCATGACTCACTAATACCAAGAACTAAGATATCGGAATCGTATAAAATTGAAAAAATATAGTTAACCTTATTAAGTATGGAATTAACATTAACATGAGCTATGGACAAAGAATGGAATGTGTTATTGTCAATGATGGAGTTAGTTACTGGGATAAAGGGAGATCATCAACGTTTTCACTCCTTTGAGTGTCAGATCCGGGGGGGCCCCCGGCCTCCATCCACTGCAGAAGCCGCAGGGACATCTTGAGCAGCAACAGGGGGGATGTCACGAGAGGGAACAGGACCGGGCGGGGCCTGTGGCTGCGGTCTGGATGGGGCCAGAACGGATGTCACAGCACCCGCCCGGGCACTCGCGGCCTCGGATCTTCTCTGGAAAAGTTCCTGTCTCTGCTTATAAGTTAAATCTTTGTGGATGTAAACCCTGGGGTAGTCAGTAGAATCTTTCAGTTTACGGGTTGAGGATAGTAAGTACTTTCTGTCATTATCATCGAGGATATTTCCCCTAAATATAAATATTCCCCTAAATATAAATATTCTGGGCAATGTGTCGAAATTGGGGTGCCTCCTACGTTCTGTAAGGAAGGAGGAATATACGTAGAAACCTAGGAACACCACATTTACCTGTTCCAATTCGGATTTGGTGAGTTATAATTTCCTCCGAGGATTTTTCTTCGCCGGTGACAATAACAAACGTTGGAGGTCTCCGGATGTCGGACAGTCTTCTTCTTCTTCTTCTTTAGATTTTTTAGAACCCGCCTGCAGGCGGCAGGCGGCAGACCGTGCAGATCCACAGGGCTGACCTTTGTATCGGTACTGGCTCAGAAACGTTAGTAGGAGGGAAAGTTTAGAGTAGAAGGATAGTTTAAGGGAGATACAGAACCTAGAACCTGTAACCTGTAACGATATTTGTCCCCATAGACGGCACACAACACGACTCGGCGGACCTCTTTCTCCCTGCCTTCAGTCTAATTAACACTAGGAATTTACCTAATTTTCTATCCAACCAGCAGGGGTGTGGGGGCGGCAGCCCCCACCCATAATACTAGGTTAGGTTAGGTAAGGTTGGTAGGTTAGGCTAAAATCTTTTAATGTCGATTAATTGTTGGATAATGGATAATGAGCTTACTGGTAAGTTCATTTTCTATCCCATGTACCATCCAACCAGCGGGGGTGTGGGGGCGGCAGCCCCCACTCATAATACTAGGTTAGCTTAGGTAAGGTTGGCAGGTTAGGCTAATATCTTTAATGTAGCTTAATTGTTGGATAATGGATAATTAGCTTACTGAAAAATCTTAAAATCCGAGCCAACTTTTGCCAAAACTTGGCTTGGGGTTTTCTTAAGTTGAAAAACAAGAAAACCCGAGCCAACTTCTTTTTTGCACTTACTGTCTTTTATGCAGCTGAAAAATCTTAAAATCCGAGCCAACTTTTGCCAAAACTTGGCTCAGGTTTTTTCATTTTGGGGTTTTCTCAACTTGAAAAACAACAAAACCCGAGCCAACTTTCATCATAAAAGCCATTATATCGCCTTTTTATGTCTTTAACCTCACATTTTCCCTGATCATCATAGCCCTCCCCACTATCGGGCGCCGTGTCTTAAAATCGTTGGATAAAGGGGAAAACGATTTTTGCGGAGGTTGAAACTAATGTCAATCACTATATAGGCCTATTGATGCAAATAAACTAAAACTAAAAAAAAAATAATGAAAATAATTGGTGGGTAGGCTATAATTAATATTTTCCGGTTACTGGTCCCTAGCCTAGGCTAGCCTATATAGCCTAGGGGCTAGGGCCTACATTACATTAATATGAGCTGGCTGAAAGTTGTTGGATATTGGACTTTGGACATTGGACATTCGGATGTAAACAAAGCGACGAATCTCAAGCGATCTTGAACGAAGCAAGCTTAGATACGTTTAGTATGATCAATACGTATATTATTTATGTTGTATTTAATATTTATTGGCAAATCTATTATCACACAATTAAAATTCATATTATAAGTAATGTTAACCAGAAAATACATAATTTTAACGGTGTCCTCTGAAAGTGAGTTCCACCTCTTGACGACTCTGTGGGAGAAAAATCTTCTTCTGGCTTCTGAGGAGCAGTGCTGTACTTGTATTTTGTAACTGTGGCCTCTGGTGCCAGTCCTAGGAGGCTAGGGGCCATGGTGAAGAGGTCGGTGGCGTTGATGGGTGATAGGCCATGGAAGATCTTGTAGCAGTAGATTTGGTCGTACCTGATCAGTCTGCCCCTGACTGAATGGAGTTTGAGTCTTTGTAGGCGCTCGTCGTATGGGTAGTCGCTAAGGTCGGAGATCTGCTTCGTTCATCTTCTCTGGACAGACTCTGTGAGTCTGCTGTCGGTCAGGTAGTCTTGGTTCCAGAGTGGGGACGCAAAGTCGAGGATGGGTCTTAGGTCGACCTTTAGGAGGGATAACATGAATTGGGGGGAGCGGTTTACAGTACTCTTGAGCAGATGTTGGGCGACTCCTCCCACTTTGTTTACCGCCTGGTGGATATGGTGGTGAAATTTGAGGGTTGTTGGGATGAATACCCCAAGGTCCTTCTGCAGGTTTGATGGCTGGATGGGCAGGTTTTGGAGGAAGTAGATACTGTAGATGGGTTGTGTAGGCTGGTTCGTTTTGTGGCGGGAGAAGCGCATGTCGGCACATTTTTCCGTGGCAAACCTTAGACCCCACGAGGAGGCAATTTCATTCGGCCGTCGATGTTTTCTTGAAGGGTTGCCATACCACCGTGGGCTTGGTAGGCTATGAGGATGATGGATAATATTCAAGGACACTAGTGCGACGTTATGAGAAACAATTTATTAGGGAAAATAGGCACCAATTGATCCGCCATATTTTTCTCTATATAGTCCGCATGGAGGATTTTCGTTATCAACAAATTGAAAAATACCCACTTCACAGACAAATACACCAAAAATTTAAGTCAAAGCGGGGATGTGGGGGCGACAGCCCCCACCTATAATACTTGGATAGGTTAGGTAAGGTTGTTAGGTTAGGCTAATGTCCTTTCAAAGGGGTATAGGCTAGTAAACACTAGGATAGCCTATACCCGGTCAGAGGTAAGAAGAAGAAGAAGAGTCCTGCAGTAGTCTCCTTGAATGTTACCGGATGATGGGCAGCTGAGGTATATTTTCAGGTCATCTGCAAATATAAAGTATTTGCAGCTTAGCCGCCTTCTTCTTCTTCTTCTTTAGAACCCGCCCGCAGAGTCGCAGACCGTGCAGATCCACAGGGCTGACCTTTGTATCGGTACTGGCTCAGAAACGTTAGTAGGAGGGAAAGTTTAGAGTAGGATAGTTTAAGACATTTAGTTTTTTTGTATAAACCCCCCGCTCACCTCCGCCCCGAGCAAGGCCAAGGCCACAACCGAGCGCCCCCACAGAACCCTCCCCGCCGACCACAATAAAGCCTGGGTGACCGAAGCCACTCCATGGTGGGGAGCTGAGGAGGGTGCAGAAACGCCCGGGAAACCAAAGCCCCACCCAGTGTAAAGTCAGTGAAAATAGGCTAACCTAAACAGACCTCGGATGCGGAAATACCCTGAGCCGAACAGGCCAAGCGGGATATCTCTATTGGTCTAACTGGTAAGGTGCCTGCCTCACACCCAAGGGTCGAGAGTTCGTGCCCCCTCCACTCCTCCAGGGCATGATATTTTCGTGAGGCTATTTCCGCATTTAACGAAGTTTAGGTGTGCTGGTTAAATTGTTCGGTTTAATTCTAGTTTCGCTTTCACAGCATACTCATACATTTCTATGGCTACTTTAGAGTTGTCATATACCATACTTAATTCCTATATATGTCCAAAGCGGCGGAAATGCATTATAAGGAATTATACCTACTGTAAAAACAAATAATATTTTCTCCCCATATGCGGCACCATAGCTATTACATAATACTAGGTTAGGTTGTTAGGTTATGCTAATGTCGTTAATGTAGTTTATTATCATTATATTACGTCTTTTACCCAGCAATTTCCCTGATCTTCATAGTTGGTCGGGAAGCTATGCCTTTACAACGGCGCCTCCCTTTTGTCGCTGTGTACGTGAAACTAGAATTTTACCAATTGTTCAGATGGTTGAGAGTAAGATCGGAGCTCCATAAATCCTCTTTCGGGTATGGTGTAAAAACAGATCCCCACAGGACAAGGAAGATGATAGGAGAGAGCAGGGAGTGTTGTGAGACTCGATTGGGTTGGGTTGTGGAGTTGCCAGCCGCCCAAGCGAGTTGCCAACTGGGCAGTTTGTAGGTGCGTGTAGCATCGCTCAGTGAAGTTGACTCACCATTCCCGTTCATCTCTCTGACGGACTTTTGGTCGATTCGGCTCAAGCTTGTTCCTCTCTGTTCGGAGCTTTCGCTTCCCGGAAGGTGAAGTAGTGTAAAGTCAGTGAAAATAGGCTATCCTAAACAGACCTCGGATGCGGAAATACCCTGAGCCGAACAGGCCAAGTGGGATATCTCTATTGGTCTAACCGGTAAGGTGTCTGCCTCACACCCAAGGGTCGAGAGTTCGTGCCCCCACCAGGGCATGATATTTTCGTGAGGCTATTTCCGCATTTAACAAAGTTTAGGTGTGTTGGTAAAATTGTTCAGATGGTTGAGAGTAAGATCGGAGCTCCATAAATCCTCTTTCGGGTATGGTGTAAAAACCGATCCCCACACCAGGGCCCTGTGCCCCTCAGCAATTATGAAGAGAAAGCTGAGGGGCAAAGGAAAGATGTGACGCTTTGGCTTCCAATCTTGGTAGATTAGGAGGTCAATCCACGCAAGAGACGCCGTCACTTGAGATCTAGAAAATATATAAGTTAAAGGAACAGTCAGAGTAAGCTATGGGTATGGCAGAGATCGCTCAGTTCTCACTCTGATAGACCAGCCCATCACCACATGACTAGAACCCAATCCTCTCAGCATCAGCTAGGAAAGGCCCTAGAAAGCCGCCTTTGGCGGGGGGATAGCTCCCCTATTTCAACCCTTTTCGGGGTTGGGCACCCGCCCAACGTCACTATACTACTCGAGGCGAAATTTTTCTAGTAAAACAAGAAGGATTGTGCAGCACCCGTAGATTTATATGCAATGTTATCTAAACTATAATAGTCTCCCTAATATTGTATTCAGTTTATTGGGACCTGCACAGAGGGCTGTTCTCGGGCAACATACTTTATGATAGGTTATATGGGGTATATAAAATCATACATGGGATCAAAATGGGCTTATTACCATCTATTTACCTATATATCTATATACTCAGGCCCAATCCTCACTTTTCCTTTTTTCCCCTATTTTTGTTTTTTTTTGGGGGGGGGGATGATGACTCAAGACAGAGCCAGAATAGGGCTCTATTTACCTATGGCTCTATTTACCTATAAATGGATATTCCCAACGATACTATGATACATATTATATATTTTCTGCGTCCGTCGGGAACTGACTAGAGCTTATTACCGCTCGTCTCACTATTCCTGTTGTTGATCTTCTGTTTGTTGGTCTGGATCAGTCAAAAAGAGTTGTCAGGGGCCAGGGGGAGAGAGACTAAGAAGGAGAAGGGTTTGGGACGGCTGGGTGATTGACAGCATTCGACAGAGGCCTTCGGTGCTTCTTGTTTCTTTTCCTGGCCAACAGTAGGCGATTTTGTCCAGTTGAGGAAAGACGTGTTGTGTTCCAAATGCCACCTTCATTCTTGATACCGCCAAACACACCATCTGAAATGAATGATAACATAAAAGGAGCTTTTTCGTTGTTCGAGAACAAACTTATTCACAATGTTTTAGCTATCATTAGACGATTTAATTAAGATTAGGAAGGGTCTGAGGACGTTTAAGGGTTAATTGAGGTAATTTTTCCCTCTCTGATTGCTCGAGATCCTTCCTAAACTGCATAATATTCTTCTAATGTTACCCAAAATAAAGATTCCAATATATATTTAATTGAGGTAGGAATAAAGGAAATAAAATTTCCGAAAATAATTAATGTACACTTTGACGTATATTAATTGTAAGGCAACAACACCACAAGCTAATTGAAATATACATAATATTCTGGCTATTAGATTTTACTTAGTTTAGGAAGGAGTTCTGACAAAAAGACAATTATATCCCTTCACGTCCTTCCTAAGCTAAACAAAATATACTACTAGTTGCTAGAATTGAACTAAAAGGACATGACCGGTACCGAATGGGTTAGTAAAATGCCCCAGAACGAGAAGCCCACCACAGAAGCCACGAACGAACACCACACAGAAACACCCAAAGGAAAGGTCCACAGAACGAAAGGACCAGCTGACCGAGCCAGCCAATTCAGACAGGCCCAAGCCCGCAGGGCTAAGCAGCTCCAGGCCACACCCAGATACCCCTTCTAAACTGACCATTTTTCCACCTCATGTACACTACCCCCTCGTGTCCTACACTCCTAACTACAAAGATGATGAACAGGAATATACATTCATATTAAAAACACCCATGCCCTGTCCCGACGTTGAGCCAATGCCAACACATCAGACAGCCATAATTATATCTATGTATGTTCTTACATCCGAGAAGTAGATGTTATATATCTTAGAAGTTAAAACACCCACGCCGGTCCCTAGACCTTGTATATCATTTCCCATGACTAGTATAGATATATGTAACCCGTGCTCAGTCGCCCCTTGCATTGTTCCTCTAGTAACTAAGTGTCTCTAATATTAACTGCCACCAGTATTGATACGACATAGCGGCACTGTCCTTGTGTCGTATTGTGCCAAGTACAGATCGACCAGGTTTCATCACCTTATTAGGATGACGACTATAATGTCATCGTTCATTGATGTATGCAATCCTTAGTTTAAGTATTTTTATCCGCCATTGTGTTCACCCTTTTCCATTTACTTTTCCACAATTGTCATACGTCTTCCCCTTGCCTCCTTCGTATCCACAGTCCACACTACGCCAATTTACTTCGTGTCATGCACCTCTTACCCCAACCAGAGATTGTATAAGATAACCTGGTTACCAGTATCTGTCATAAGTACCCCGAAACAATAACTAAGTACCCCTCCGAACTGCCGCTGTTGTTGGTATATTTATATTTAATAGAAAACGCAGTTCCCAGGGCCAACTAATAGTATCCATAACCCCTCGGACTGATCACATGTTTACATCCTGCATTTATTCGTTTCCTACCAGGAGGATGAGGAGTTTTTGTCCTCTTCAAAGCTCTCGAGACCACGGTCACCCTTCCCCCTGGTCATTATGTCCTCTGCTGCGACTCTCGAAGTGCTCTCCAATCCATCTCCTACGCCACTAAGACCAACAAAGAGCTTGTCCACCCGATCCTACAGCTTCTTGCTCGTCATAAGAGTAATGGCTCCTCAGTGTCCCTCCAGTGGGTTCCGAGCCATTCGGGTCTCCTTCACAACGAGATCGTGGATTCCCTTGCCAAGAACTTACACTCCCTCCAGCACATCACTAGGCTCCCCTACACAGTACGAGACAGGAAGGTGATCCTTAGCGACGCATTGCGACAAACATTTATCCACGATTGGAAGGCACAGATAACGAATACCCGTTATGGCACTGTCAAGGATGACTGGATGGTTTGGCGGTACACTCGCTATAAGTCTCCATCTCTCAATAGGGCAGCCACACGTCTTCGGCTGGGACACTCCCGGTTGGCGGCACATATGCATCGCCTAGGTCTCCACCAAGATGGCCACTGCCAGCACTGCAATACCCCTGAAACTGTTGAACATTTCCTACTACATTGTCATAGATATCATGGTGCCAGGGTCGCCTTAAGGGAATGCATTCTCCGCCAGGGAGGACAGTTTACCATCAAGCATATTCTTGGAGGAGCACCTCTCAACACCACCGATCTTCATATCATCTCCACTGGACTCTCTACGTTCCTCGCTGCTATGGGGAGGATCTCCGACCTCTGACGACCCTCCAAGTACCGCTTCTCACCGTTACTCGTCTTATGCACACTCCTCACCATCTACAGTATGTTACGTGCTAGAAATCGTGCCCCCTCGCCATGAACCTTAATTAAGTCTTGTACTACTTGCGCAGTTATCTGGGGGCTACATCCCTGTTGACACTGTGCATCGTGAAGAAGAAGAAGAGACTATTGGCCGCCTACTATTCAACAGAAATACAACAGAAGAGGCAAAAACAACGGTGTATAGACTTTGGCAAATAAGAAATAAGAAAATAAAGGAATTATTAAGATAAAGTAGACCCGGACCCTTCTTCTTCTTCTTCTTCTTCTTCTTTAGAACCCGCCCGCAGACCGTGCAGACCGCAAGAAGAACCCTACATCAGGGAGTGCCGCTTTAAAGGCATTACTCCTGCCAATCAACTGAACTGAACTGAACTGTTTCAATCATTGCGTTCTATCGTTGTTTTTCTTGTATCTTCTTGCTTCATAGGTTATTACCCCACTAGTGATATTTTAGATTATATATTTTAAATTTAGATCATCTTTTTAGTTGCTAGGACTGTAATTGATTTACTTATAGGCTAATACTATAATAGTTAAAGATATTTCGAGATGAAGTATAGCCTATAGCCGACGTTTGAGACACACTATTGCCCCAGCTGATCGCCATGTGTGTGAGGGAGTGAAGATTTTCCTACAAATTTTTATTTTTCTCTCGCTGAACAATGTCTATAAAAAAAATAAAAGTGCTGTCTAGGAACCCAGACCAATATCTCCGAGAAACTAAGCACGACATTCACAAAGGTAAGCTAGGCTAATATTCTCCTAGGCTAGTTTGGAAGTAGGCCTAGCCTAAACGATGATTTAAACGTAGGGCCTCCTTGTCTAGAACTGTTGGTGCCGATTTGTCACTTCCAATTTTCCGGGACTCCTAAAAACACAATGTTTGTGAAACACAATGTACATCCTTGGGCCTTGGCACTAGTCCACTAGCCATGATTTACCTAGGCCTATAGGCCCTAGCCTAAGGCCTAGGCTGTGCACAATAGGATCACTAGGCCTAGGCTAAGCTGCAAATACTTTATAGGCCTAGGCTATTTGCAGATGACCTGAAAAGGAAAATATTAAGGAAACCACCCACCAATTATTTTCATTATTTTTTGTTTAGTTTTAGTTTAGGCCTAGGCTATTTGCATCAATTTGATTGACATTAGTTTCAACCTCCGCAAAAATCGTTTTCCCCTTTATCCAACGATCTTAAGACACAGCGCCCGATAGTGGGGAGGGCTATGAAGATCAGGGAAAATGTGGGGTTAAAGACATAAAAGGCGATATAATGGCTTTTATGATGAAAGTTGGCTCGGGTTTTGTTGTTTTTCAACTTGAGAAAACCCCAAAATGAAAAAACCCGAGCCAAGTTTTGGCAAAAGTTGGCTCGGATTTTAAGATTTTTCAGCTGCATAAAAGACAGCAAGTGCAAAAAAGAAGTTGGCTCGGGTTTTGTTGTTTTTCAACTTGAGAAAACCCCAAAATGAAAAAACCCGAGCCAAGTTTTGGCAAAAGTTGGCTCGGATTTTAAGATTTTTCAGCTGCATAAAAGACAGCAAGTGCAAAAAAGAAGTTGGCTCGGGTTTTCTTGTTTTTCAACTTGAGAAAACCCCAAAATGAAAAAAAAATCGAGCCAAGTTTTGGCAAAAGCTTGCTGGGATTTTAAGATTTTTCAGCTTCATAAAAGTCAGAAAGTGGCAACAAAAAGTTGGCTCAGGTTTTCTTGTTTTTCAACTTGAAACCCCCAAAATGAAAAAAACAAAAAAACAGTCAAGTTTTGGCAAAAGTAGTTGGATGATACATGGGATAGAAAATGAACTTAACCAGTAAGCTCATTATCCATTATCCAACAATTAAGCAACATTAAAGATTTTAGCCTAACCTACCAACCTTACCTAACCTAACCTAGTATTATGGGTGGGAGCTGCCGCCCTCACACCCCCGCTGGTTGGATAGAAAATTAGGTAAATTCCTAGTGTTAATTAGACTGAAAGGCAGGGAGAAAGAGGTCCGCCGAGTCTTGTTGTGTGCCGTCTATGGGGAGGTGAACCCTGGACAAATATCGTTACAGGTTCTAGGTTCTGTATCTCCCTTAATAGAATTTTTTGAGGGTTGACACTTATTTTAACATGGAGTATAGGTTATATTACATCCTAGGCTAAATGAAATTTAAAAAATTGTGAAAATTCTTGGGTTGTTTATATAATAGAAGTTACTGTGGGACACGTAATATGTTGAAGGGGGAGTTCTGCCCCCTCTAAACACCCGTCACTTATGTCATCATAATCTGTTGTACTTCATAGGGGGTCCAATTAAGGAGAAAGTGAATTAACAGACGAAATTAGGCCGCAAACTACAATAACATAGCGGCCCTCCGTTTATGGGAGACTTTTTACACATCATTTTCAATGTTAATTTTCTCCCTTAATCGATTTTTCCAAATTATCAAACTTACATAAAAATGAAGTACAGTTTATAGGGATTCCAACATGCATTTCAAAATTGTCATGAAAATTGGTGGGTGGTTTGCTTAATATATACCCCTGAAAATATACCTCAGCTGCCCATCATCCATAGCCTACCAAGCCCACGGTGGTATGGCAACCCTTCAAGAAAACATCGACCGGCTGAATGAAATTGCCTCCTCGTGTGGTCTAAGGTTTGCCACGGAAAAATGTGCCCACATGCGCTTCTCCCGCCACAAAACGAACCAGCCTACACAACCCATCTACAGTATCTACTTCCTCCAAAACCTGCCCATCCAGCCATCAAACCTGCAGAAGGACCTTGGGGTATTCATCCCAACAACCCTCAAATTTCACCACCATATCCACCAGGCGGTAAACAAAGTGGGAGGAGTCGCCCAATATCTGCTCAAGAGTACTGTAAACCGCTCCCCCCAATTCATGTTATCCCTCCTAAAGGTCGACCTAAGACCCATCCTCGACTTTGCGTCCCCACTCTGGAACCAAGACTACCTGACCGACAGCAGACTCACAGAGTCTGTCCAGAGAAGATGGACGAAGCAGATCTCCGACCTTAGCGACTACCCATACGACGAGCGCCTACAAAGACTCAAACTCCACTCAGTCAGGGGCAGACTGATCAGGTACGACCAAATCTACTGCTACAAGATCTTCCATGGCCTCTCACCCGTCAACGCCACCGACCTCTTCACCATGGCCCCTAGGACTGGCACCAGAGGCCACAGTTACAAAATCCAAGTACAGCACTGCTCCTCAGAAGCCAGAAGAAGATTTTTCTCCCACAGAGTCGTCAAGAGGTGGAACTCACTTTCAGAGGACACCGTTACTGCACCAAATCGCAGACTCTTCAAGCAACGCTTCCAAGCAGAAATACACGACTCCCTCCACGAATGTTACTAAAACACTCAAAACACACATCTAAAACACCTAAACATAGCCTACATCTCAAACAAACTAACACAACTAAAAAGCTAGTCTCCAACGAGGGCACAATATAAACTAACTATCTCTGCCGGACTCCCAGTAACTGCTACTAATCGTGCATCTAGTTAGAGTGCCCGTATTCATGTCTTGGGCCCCCACTGAACACAGCTGCTCCGTGGACAGTGCATGGCCCTACCTGGTAAGTAAACCTGTAGGCTAAGAGTAAAGTCTGTGATAGGCCTAGGCGGCAGGCCTACAGGTCCGGGGTCCCTGCAGCGTCCCTATCAGCAAGACGAGGAAAATATAATCGGCAACTTACTAGGCCTAGGCCTATACGACAATAACAACATTGAAGATAAAAAAATTACATTGTATAGCCTAATTTTTGGTTAGGCCTAATAAGGGAGAAGAAGATTAGCCTAAAAACTCAGTAGGCCTACCATAATAATAATAATAATAAAATAGACCCAGACCGCAAAAGAACACATCAGGGAAAAACTCCATTTTTATGTCACAAATTTTCCCATGGATTTTTGTATTTTTCCCTGTTAGTTTTCATCAATATATAGTGTTTGGAAATAATTACAACCCTCGGCGAAACCGGTTTCCCCATTATACAACGATCTTAAGACACGTCGCCCGATAGTGGGGAGGGCTATGAAGTACAGGGAAAATGAGGGGTTAAATGCGTAAAACGGCGATAAAAACATATTTTAGCAAAACTTGGCTCTGGTTTTAAGGTATTTCAAAGGCCTAAAACCCAATATTTCGAAAACCCGAGCCAAGTTTTGGCCAAAGCTGGATCGGATTTTGCGAGTTTGTAGACAAAAAAATTACAGTAACCTCATTTAGAAATTTGGCTCAGGTTTCCCGAAATTGCAAAGCCATAAAACCCAAATTTTGGAAAACCCGAGCCAATTTTTGGTAAAACTTGGATCGTATTTTGAGTAACGAAATGTCGGAAATCGGCTCATGATTTCCCTAATTGCAAAGCCAAATAACCAGATTTATCGAAAACGTAGCACTTATTTAAATCATAAATATGCAGTAACATAGACCTAGTACATTAGATACAAGCCTAATCCACACCTAACGCCTACAATGTGTCCGTAGTACCTAGTAGGCCTACGTGGGATAACACGAACCCTTACCGCCGCCCATTTAGTATTCGGGCGTATCTGTAAATACTACCACAACTACGAATCTTGTTTCTGAGACCTAGTATATTAACCTAACCAAACAACCCAACGGTCGCAACCTAACCTAACCTAGACCCAGTACGTGGGATACTAAACTAGCCCTTGCATGCCAGCAACAGCGGATTCATAGTACCCAGTACGTGGCATACTAAACTAGCCCTTGCATGCCAGGTACAGCGGATTCATAGTACTCAGTATGTGGCATACTAAACTAGCCCTTGCATGCCAGGTAAAGCGGATTCATAGTACTCAGTACGTGGTATTTATTACCCATTAATTTCCGCAAGTTTAAACCTATGCGTAAAAATCTTACCTCTTACACGTCACATCAGTAGTCAAGCACCCATGTTCTAAATGACGTGTGTACGAATCGGTGCCATCTATAGGAAGGTATTGACAACAATGTTACGAAAAAAATCCATTTTAGTACCATATATTTTTATTAGGTTTTGCCGAGGGTTGAAACTAATTTTAATATGATGCTTAGAGCATATAGATTCCATATCTGTCTTCAAATATGTCAAAATAATTGGTGACAAATAAATGGAGTTATACTCACATCAGGGAGTGCCGCTAACCCCGCTATAGGCTAGAGGCAATACAGTATAGCCTAGCCTAACTTTATTTGGAAAAATGTTATTTTAATACCACAAATTTTTCGAGTGTTTTTTATAAACAAAATTGTTCATTTGCATCAATATATAGTGTTTGTAATTAATTAGAAATCTCGGGAATACCTATTTTCCCAATTAGGCCTATCGATCGATGTTGAGACACGCTCCCCCGATAGTGATTTGAAAAGACATTAGCCTAACCTAACAATCTTACCTAACCTAACCTAGTATTATGGGTGGGGGCTGCCGCCCCCACACCCCCGTTGGTTGAGTACTAATCCCTTAATAAAAAAAAAAAATAAATTGGCTGTCGATTATACGAAGGTGAAAGAAAAGTCGATGAAGTCTATGGTGTTTACTCTGCAATCTTCAGCTTGATTGTACATTGATAACGGGAAAGTACCGTATTGACAACCTTGTTACGAAAATTAAATTTTAGTAGCATACTTTTATATTAGGTTTTTCTGAGGGTTTAACACATTTTCATATGATCTTTAGAGCTGTCGATAACTGGAAGTACCGTATTGACAACCTTGTTACGAAAAATAAATTTTAGTACCATACTTTTTTATTGGGTTTTGCCGAGGGTTAAAACAAATTTTCTTATGATCTTTAGAGCATATAGATTCATTATTTATCTTCAAATATATCAACAAAATTTGTGGTATTAAAATAACATTAAACCCTTTATTTTAATACCACAATTTTTTTTGATATATTTGAAGATAAATATGGAATCTAGGCTATAGGCTATGCTCTAAATCTAAAGATCATATGAAAATTTGTTTTAACCCTCGGCAAAACCTAATAAAAAATTATAGGCCTATGGTACTAAAATTTATTTTTCGTAACAAGGTTGTCGATACGGTACTTTCAGTTATCTTACAGTTTCTTACAGTTTCTTACAGTAGATCCTCTGGAAAAAGGCAAACTATGCCTGTGTATCCAGCTCAGTACCAGTACTTGCACTGCTGCGGTCGTTCACGGTGTTGGCGGCGGCGGTAGCAGACGCAACATTTTTACTATTCTGTATTTTTGTTTTATAATCAAACTTCAAATCTTGTCTTCCCCATGCTTTATCAAGATTACTTTCAAACTCCCTTATTGATTCGGAATCGACTACATACTGGGGCAGTGCGTTCCACTCATTTACCACTCTATCACAAAATGAGTTCTTCGCCTTCTCAAGCCTATTTCTTTCTTTGTAAATTTTCTTAGAGTGTCCTCTCGTTCTTGTTCCCTCCCGCATCAAGAAGATACCTTCACACACATCCTCATCGTACTTTCCTGACACTATCTTAAAAGTCCCTATCATATCCCCTCTCTTTCTCCTATATGCCAGTGTCGGAAGTCCCAGTGTCCTCAACCTCTGCTCATAGCCCGCGTTCTTCAATGTTGGTACCAGCTTGCTAGCTCTTCTCTGCACTTTCTCCACTGCTTCTATATCCTTTACCATATATGGAGCCCACACCTGGTTTGCATATTCCAGGTGTGGCCTAACCAGCGCTGTATATAGATTCCTGAAGATTTCTTCGTCAAGTGACACAAATGTCCTCCTTATCAGCCCTACAATACTATTGGCTTTGTTTATCTTTTCCGCTAAATGTTCTGAGAAATTTAACTATTATCTATCACTACTCCTATATCCTTTTCTGCACTCACTTCCTCCATCGCTTCATACATACTGTATCCTACCTTGTCTATCTTGCTGGTCCCAATCCGCATGTACTTGCATTTTTTTGGATGAAAAGGCATTAACCAATGCTCAGACCATCCCTTCATGCCTTCCACATCTCCTTGAAGCAAACCCATATCTTCCTTACTCCTCACTCTTCTATACAGTTTAGTGTCATCCGCATACAGGTATACCTCACTTCCATTAGTTATAACTTCAGGCAAGTCGTTGATAAATATAACGAACAGCAGTGGTCCCAACACAGATCCCTGAGGTAAATCCCACTTGTAATTTCCCT
This sequence comes from Paralithodes platypus, assembly GCA_032716605.1. Lineage (NCBI taxonomy): Eukaryota > Metazoa > Arthropoda > Malacostraca > Decapoda > Lithodidae > Paralithodes > Paralithodes platypus. The sequence continues at coordinate 83,782 of CM064520.1, forward strand.
CCACGACAGGTCTAAAGATCATATGAAAATGTGCTTAGTCCTAACTCGGAAAAATCTAATATAAAAGTAAGCCTATGCTATTAAAATTTAATTTTCGTAACAAGGTTGTCAATACGGTACTTTCCCGTTATCAATGTACAGTACAATCAAAGCTGAAGATTGCAGAATAAACACCGTAGACTTCATCGACTTTTCTTTCGCCTTCGTATGATCGACAGCCATTTTTATTTTTTATTTTTTTTAAGGGCTTACTCAACCTGTGGGGGCGTAGTGTAAACAAGGCTGGCGGTACGCCCGAACTCTACATTCTACCCAATGTTTCTTAGTAATTAGGCATCTGAAAAACAGTTCTTCATGCTACACAGGATCTTACAAAGACCCGATTTCATCGAAAATAATCAGAGTCCTGACCGTAAACAAAGTATTCCGGGGAGAAAGAGGTCAAGTTGACGGAAATTCCGTCGACTTGACCTTCTCTTTCTTGTTTTGTAAGATAGGCTACAGCAAAAGCGCGATTCACCCAATAAATGGCGCGAGCGTGACTGGGCAGCACCCCCCCTCAACCCATCATATATCCAATTTACCCCACAATTTCCCTCACCTACTGTAAAAGCGCGATTCAACCAATAAATGGCGCAATTTGATGCCGTATCTTCAGATTGATGGATAATGGGTAAGTTAATGCAAATCCTACAATCTATCTATCTATCTATCTATATGCTCAGGCCCAATCCCCATTTTGGGGGTAGCCGACTCAAGACAGAGCAAGAACAGGGAAAACACAAAAACAACATAAAACAAAAAATAAACACAGATAAAAAACACAAACTCACACACATCCAGGTCACCCAGGAGAAGACCCAGAGACCAGGGTTACCAAGGTCGCTCCAGCACTCCCCCGGCCCCTGACCACCCGGAGAGGTTCCGATCTCGGCAGGCAGACATGCAGCGGAGCCAAAGCCACAAGCCCTCCCACCACACTTCCAGGCACACCCTTCATATTAATCGTCCCCCCGGGCCAGGCGCCTGATGGACTATTATCTAGTCGAACTTGCGCCCGACCCCTTACTCCAAATGACCACGTGTTCACTCAACTATTCACAAGCATTCTCCATTCACTCCTGTCCACCACCACTTCCCCTGCCTGATCTATAGTCATTCCTCTATCATCCAAAGCCTTTCTTACACAGTCTCTCCATCTCAATGGGGGTCTTCCTGCCCTTCTATCTCCCCTTGTACCTGACTCACAAAACTACAATAAAACACTATATTCCTTGAAGAAAAACACAAAAAAACATGGTAAATATGGCCGATGTAGTCTCGTTAAACGGTACCGTACTAAAAACCCTAAAATCACCAAAAATTAAGTCCCGCTGCTATATCCAAAAATACACTGAGTAAAGTCTCCCTTACCCCCACGAAGGCTAATTTAGATAATGGTGAAGACATAACATGCCAGTTAGGTTAGTTAATGGGGTGAGTACCTTCAAGTGAGGTGATAGCTCCCAATTTGGACACTAAGGTAGATTGGGTTAGGTTAGGTAGGATAGGGATCATAGGGTTAAGTATGCATATCCATGGTCATTTAACTTTTTCACTTATAAGTACAAATGGATTATTATAGGATTGTGCTTTACGATGATATGTTTGATAGATGAAATTAACTATTTTTCAATTTGCAGTACAAAGGAATTATGACCCGAATCTCCATCCCTTCGAGGCCGCCCGCGAGTACAAGCTGGCCCTGAATGCTGTCAAGTTGGAGAAGGTGTTTGCCAAGCCTTTTATTGGCAGCCTGACACACTCCGAGGGCGTCTCTGCCATCTGCCGACATCCGTCCAGACTCTCCTGTGCGTTTACGGGAACAGTGGAGGGAGAGGTTAGTTAATGTATGTGATTGTAGGCCTATAGTAAATCCTTTTTATCCAAAATTCAAATATCCAAAAATTTCAGTTAACCAAAAGTTTTGCTATCTGTATTTATCACTAGTTTTCACTTATTTAAGCCTCTCTAGGTGCTTAACCCTCCAGCCCCGGCTATGTATTATATATATATTCCTCGAAACCCGGGTGTTTTGGCCGAAAAACGTCTAGGCTAGGCTACCGTATATTTGTTAATCTGACTGCTTCCCGCGCATCCCCAAGCGTAGCTGTGTTATTTACCTGTAGAATGGCATTAAGTAGAGCTCTCTAAGTCAACTGGTTGAGTTGTGATGATGATTTCATTGGAGATAACTTTATGGCCAAAACAGCCACTTTACACTACTTTTCGATACTTAACAACAACATACAGGCACACACGAACAAGCGACGCTCTCCTTCTTGTGGCCGGAGATGCGGGGCGTCGGTCCAGCCGGCTGTTGTTTACATGCGTCGGACCGACGCCTCGCACACGAAGCTCACAGGCTTTCAACCACTGGGCGTTCAAGAGCCCTTCCGGGTACCTGTTATATGCTTTTTTATGGGCGTTCAAGAGCCCTTCCGTGGTGAGAGGGTTAATTGCATCAATTTAACCCCTCTGAAATAGACATAGCTTGAATTAGATGATAGTTTGAAGTTATTACAGCCTATAAATGGTTTTATATGCATTGAACATAGTATATTTAGCCATTTGTACACATATTTAGTTCAATATAGAGGGACACTCTACTGTATTATCCGTAAAAATCGCTTATCAAAAATTTCAAAAGACTCATGATAGGCCTATTTGATAGGCCTATATAGGGAGTTTCCTGTACGGTTAGGTTAGGTTAGTACCGGTAGCCTATATTTTGGCACTGGTTTAGTTGGTCTTGGTTGAGAGCTACTGGTTGAGATGTCCGGGAACCTATCGTTATAGGGGAGAAATGTGTGAAAGGGATAGAAGCCTTCCTGAAAGATCGGAGACAGAGGGTATTGGTGAATGGAATAGGCTCGGGGTGGAGGGAAATTACAAGTGGGGTACCTCAGGGATCTGTGTTGGGACCACTGCTGTTCGTTATATTTATCAACGACTTGCCTGAAGTTATAACTAATGGAAGTGAGGTATACCTGTATGCGGATGACACTAAACTGTATAGAAGAGTGAGGAGTAAGGAAGATATGGGTTTGCTTCAAGGAGATGTGGAGGGCATGAAGGGATGGTCTGAGCATTGGTTAATGCCTTTTCATCCAAAAAAATGCAAGTACATGCGGATTGGGACCAGCAAGATAGACAAGGTAGGATACAGTATGTATGAAGCGATGGAGGAAGTGAGTGCAGAAAAGGATATAGGAGTAGTGATAGATAATAAGTTAAATTTCTCAGAACATTTAGCGGAAATGATAAACAAAGCCAATAGAATTGTAGGGCTGATAAGGAGGACATTTGTGTCACTTGACGAAGAAATCTTCAGGAATCTATATACAGCGCTGGTTAGGCCACACCTGGAATATGCAAACCAGGTGTGGGCTCCATATGGGTAAAGGATATAGAAGCAGTGGAGAAAGTGCAGAGAAGAGCTAGCAAGCTGGTACCAAAGTTGAAGAACGCGGGCTATGAGCAGAGGTTGAGGACACTGGGACTTCCGACACTGGCATATAGGAGAAAGAGAGGGGATATGATAGAGACTTTTAAGATAGTGTCAGGAAAGTACGATGAGGATGTGTGTGAAGGTATCTTCTTGATGCGGGAGGGAACAAGAACGAGAGGACACTCTAAGAAAATTTACAAAGAAAGAAATAGGCTTGAGAAGGCAAAGAACTCATTTTGTGATAGAGTGGTAAATGAGTGGAACGCACTGCCCCAGTATGTAGTCGATTCCGAATCAATAAGGGAGTTTGAAAGTAATCTTGATAAAGCATGGGGAAGACAAGATTTGAAGTTTGATTATAAAACAAAAATACAGAATAGTAAAAATGTTGCGTCTGCTACCGCCGCCGCCAACACCGTGAACGACCGCAGCAGTGCAAGTACTGGTACTGAGCTGGATACACAGGCATAGTTTGCCTCTTTCCAGAGGATCTACTGTAAGAAACTGTTATTATCATCATGACCCTCGCTATTTCGGACTAATTGGGGGGACATCCAGTCCGAAATGTCCGATATTCCGAGATGTCCGAACTCCGGCTGTGTCCGATCTGAAAGAGGACAAAAATCCGACCTGAATGAGGAAAAATCCAACAAATAAGGAATAGTGAAGCGGGAACAAACTTAAGCCGGGGGCCGAGCTGGCCGTTAACCGGGAAACGGGAGCAAACTTCATGCAACCATGACAACGTAATAAATGCGACCTCGCCATTAACCTAGAAAACGGAGGCTACCCTATTCGTACCCTAGATTTCAATATATTAATATAATACAGTTGTACATACAGTACTATATAGTAGTTAATATGGAACAATAAGTAAGGAACAACACTCACCCCTTCATTGAAAACCGATCCATTCACTGTCCTCCACCTCACTCCACTTCTCCACCTCACTCTCCTTGACCACCTCACTCCCCTTCTCCATCTCAAGTGATATCGAGGTCACCTTATGCTTTGGGAGGCATGATAAACGGGAATATACACGGAGGAGTTGTGTAACACAACAACAGCTATATCGTTTGGCGATGGGCTGGTCTATCAGAGTGAGAACTGAGCGATCTCTGCCATACCCATAGCTTACTTGACTGTTCCTTTAACTTATATATTTTCTAAATCTCAAGTGACGGCGTCTTTTCCGTGGATTGACCTCCCAATCTACCAAGATTGGAAGCCAAAGCGTCACATTTTTCCCTTGCCCCTCAACTTTCTCTTCATAATTGCTGAGGGACACAGGGCCCTGGGTGGGGCTTTGGTTTCCCGGGCGTTTTTGCACCCTCCTCAGCTCCCCGCCATGGAGTGGCTTCGGTCACCCAGGCTTTATTGTGGTCGGCAGGGAGGGTTCTGTGGGGGCGCTCGGTTATGGCCTTGGAATTGCTCGGGGCCATGGGGCAGTTCGGCCAGGCAGCTTGGAGAACAACAACAACAACAGCTATATCGTACTGACGCGTCTCGTCCAAGTGAAGCCTAGCCTTTATACCGGCGCTCCAACGGATCCCCGTTTTGACGGACATTCACCCTTATGTTTTGGGGACGGGAGCGCGTCATCCGACACTTTCGAGACTGTCAGACACATCTCGGGAACATACAAGATATCAGACGACGTACATTGGACGGTTATGACGGACATTTGCCCTTATTTTTCCGAAAACTGAGAGAATCTTCCGACACTGTTAGAGAATGCCGGAACGATGACGGAAATGTCCGGCAAACGGAAGTATGTATCCAGGAGGCCGTTGCCGGTCCGGCAAGTACGGGTTTCCGACATTTAGAGGTCCGACGTAGCAGGGGTTTATTGTACAGTATTTATATAATTATTGCAGGTTAGGTTATGGGAGCTATCACAGCGAGAAATGTCTGCGTGTCTTCGCCTTCCTAGATTTGTTCACCTCCTGCCCTTCCCTATCTATCTTGACTTGATTAGTTGTCCATCTTGATCTAATCCTTCGGGCCAGCCCTACAAGATTTTTTTTTTTTTTTTTTTTTTTTTAAACACAGTGGTCTGGTTAAACTAATTTTATAAAAAAAAAATCATCATCACTGTATTTATATAATTCTTGCAGGTAAGGTTATGGGAGCTATCACAGAAGTCCTGCCAGTGGACCACCCAGGCACACAATGGACAGGTGTGGTGCATCACGGCCGCACCAGACGGAGGATCGTTCTTCACTGTGGGTAACGACAAGACCATCAAGAGGTGGGCGTTGGAGAAGAGTGACATACCTACTGATACCTGGCTCTGTGACGTGAGTTCCCACCTTGATTTCTATACTGTTACCATTTCTTACAGTATCTTACAGTAGACCTTCTGGAAGAGGCCTCTTTAGACCTGTGTATCCAGCTCGGGACCCGCACCAAAAGTGGTGGCTGTGGCAGTGGCAGTCAATACAATTTTATCATACTGAAGTTTAGCTTTATAATTATAAAATAGATCTTGTCTACTCCATGCCTTGTCTAAATTACACTCAGACGCTTGTAAAGATTCTGACTCAATCACATAACATTTCACAATTGTTTTGGGTAGGGTTGAATATGCAGTATGATATCAATATAGGTCTATATATAATCAATCTTCCAGTGATTTGAGTTTCACTATACAGTACAATTGACCCTACCATAAATTCTTTGAGTTGCCGCGCCTGACATGTTGTTTTGTACAGTAAGCGACCTGGACCCTTTAAATGGCGATATCCCACAGCTCTTCACCCTCCCTCTCCATCAATAATTCTTAATTATAAGCTATATGTCATACTTTCTATAGCTGACACACATTACAGTCATTGTACTGTATATTGATGCTCATTATATTTTAAAGTCACCCATAATATTAAATAACTTTATCTATACGGAAGAAGGTATTTTCGCACTTTTTTTATGATAGTTAATCATCCTAATAATTTTGCTTTTAGTAATTTCTTGCTACATATGGACATTCCCACAACTACCACTGATGTGGCGGCGTCTACGCCGTGGGGCCACCTCCCGAGGCTGCCAACCGCGGATGGCTGCCGACCCTCCACAGCCGAAGACAAAATCAACGACCAGTGGAGGAAAACCGGATGCCGGCCGCGGGGAGCAGTTTCGGGAGCCAAACCGTCAAACCATCCCCTGCCCCCTGCCCCCTCCCTGGGGGCACGGGTCCTTGGAGCGGCTTCGGTCGCGCCGGGAATTTCCACACCTCTCACACCACACACACACATCACACAGTTTTTCCTACACCGAGAAATGACTCTCCGGCTGTCATTTCTCGAAGACTTCTTCTAGCCGGAGACATTGAGAGCAACCCAGGACCCACGTTCACATACATATGTCCAACTTGCTCAAAACCCATCACTTCGAGTCGCCATACTAAGGGTTCAGTTCTCTGCAATTCATGCGGGAACTGGACCCACTTCACCTGCACAACACTTGCCTCCAAGAAACACTACACAAACACCTGGACCTGTTCCTCATGCCCCTCCCTCTCCCAGTCAATCCCTCACCTAAAACCCGTCCACCTCTCCTCCCCAACCCACCTAACCTTCCCATATCATCCACTCCCCCCCCTAAAACCCGTCCACCTCTCCTCCCTAACCCACCTAACCTTCCCATACCATCCACATCCTCAACTCAACACACCACACCCCATCCTAATCCATTCCAACCCCCATCTCCTGCTCCCCAATCCCCACCCCCACCTCACCCATCCCAACCCCCAGCCCCTCCCTCACCCCCACCCCCACCATCACCCCCACCCCCACCCCATCCTCGTGCAGCAGCACCCAACATACATCGTGCACATAACATTAACATTCTTCAACTGAACATAGATGGCATCAACACAAAGAAACACAAACTCTCACACTTCATCAAACAACACAACATACACATTGCCATCTTACAAGAAACAAAACTCCGCACAACAAAAAACACCCACATTTCATAATTTCACCACCATCAGACAAGACCGGGCTGTCGGCGGGGGCGGTGGACTCATCACCCTGGTACACAAAGAAATATCATACATAGTAACCAGTGTACAAACCAAATCACTCCTCCCCCCAAATGATAACACAACAGAAATACAGTCAATTAAAATACGCACTGGCAACAACTCCAACATAACCATCATAAACACATACATCCCTCCCCAAACATCCCCTACAGTACCAAATGAATACAGACCACACTTACAACACATCACAAACACCCCACACATCATCCTGGGTGGTGACTTCAACGCCAAGACGTCGGCCTGGTTTGTCGACAACCCCGACACAGACAGAGGGCTGGTACTACAAAACCAAACCGATAACCTCATCATCCTTAACGACATCCATCAACATACCCATATTCCTCACCAAGCCCTCTATAACCCATCATCTCCAGACATCACCTTTTGCTCCCCAGAACTCGCCCCCACAACATCCTGGAGGGTGGTCAGAACCTTAGGCTCTGACCACCTCCCGATCATTATCACCACCAAAACCAGACTCACCCCAGCTAGCCACAAACACACATACACCAATTATAAAAGAGCTAACTGGGAAGCATTCACAAATGAGACAGAACAACACTTCACAACTCTAAACAGTACACCCATCACTAACATCAACAATGCTGTACACATACTCAATAAAACTATCCAAAACGCTGACAAGAAACACATTCCAAGAGGTAACAAAAAAAGACACAACCCCAACTTCACACCAGAAATTCAAAACCTCATCAGACAATGCGACATACTGAAACACTCCCCAGCACCCCACACACAAGACATTACACAACAAATTCAAGCACTCAACACCCAAACTAACAACAAAAACTAAATTGGAATAACTTCCTACAAACACTTGATCACAAAACAAACCCCAAAAAACTATACAAAACACTAAACAGCATCACACTTTCCAACAGCAACACAACACAATCACATGCTGCAATCACAACAACAGACTCTACTCCTTCATGTAAACAACAAGCAAACACTCTCATCAATCACTTTTCACATGTCAGCCACCTAAAACCTCACAAAGACGACCGACGTGTCATCCGACGTAAGAGACAATTCCCCACAGACCCTGACTATACACCCTTCACCAATCACCAGACAAAGCATATCATCAACAATCTCAAGCACTCGCCCGCCTGTGGCCTAGACAACATAAGCAACATACACCTCAGACACCTGGGACCACAAGGCATACAAGCACTCACTAACATATCAAACTACAGCTATTCACACAACACAATACCAGACATTTGGAAGCATGGTATCATCATCACATTCCCCAAACCCAACAAAGACCCCACGCTACCCTCCTCGCACCGCCCCATCACACTCCTTTGCTCCCCCTCCAAAGTCATGGAACGCCTAGTATTACAACTAATTACACCTGACCTACCCCTAGCTCCAACACAACATGGCTTTAGGCCACTGCACTCCACAAACACACTTCTCACAGACCTTACACAAAGAGCTTTCGACGGCATCAATTCAGCTAGACCACCACACAGATCACTATTAGCCACACTCGACATTAGTAAAGCCTTCGATGCCATCCCCCGCCACAACCTAACAAACAAAATCTACAACACAAACATGCACAACAACACAAAACGGTAGCTGGCCAACTTCCTAGCAGGCAGATGTGCACACGTATCTTTTGCCGGTCAGTCATCTAAAATCAGAAACTTTCCAAACGGAGTCCCACAAGGATCCGTCCTATCGCCCGCACTCTTCAATCTGTGCATGCACGATATAACTACACCCAATACGCCCCAAATAAACTTAGCCTCCTATGCAGATGACATAACACTCACATGCACACACCATGACCCAAAAAGAGCAACAGATCTCCTTCAACCCTACCTCAACACACTACATGGCTGGTGCACTACAAACAGACTTAATCTAGCCCCAGCCAAATCCACCGCAACCCTGCTCACAAGTTGGACAGGAGAACACGAGTACATCCCTCAACTCACCATAAACAACACACCCCTAACACATACACACACACCCAAAATCCTAGGAGTAACATATGATACTCATATGACATTCAAACAGCACACCACAAACATTAAAAAGAAACTGACACCCAGACTTAACGCCCTCAGGTCACTTGCTCACACAAAATTTGGACACAACAAAGAAACTACCACCACAGTATATAAACAATACATAAGATCAGTGATGGAATACGCAAGCCCAGCCTGGGCTTCTAACCTAGCTGAAACACATCATAAGACCTTACAGACTATTCAAAACAAAGCCCTGAAGATCATTACAGGCTGCACAGCTACTGCACCCACAGATCACCTACATCAAGAAACCAAAATCCTCAAAGTCAAAGACCATCTGGACATGAGAGGCACTCAATTCCTGGCAGCAGCCTCCACGAACCAAGACCACCCACTAAACTACATGGCAACACACCCACAGACACCAAGAAATATCAAAACAACACCCAGCACACGGTATCACACACAATTATTGTCCTCTCTCCCTCCCTGCCCACCCCGAACCAACTTCCAGAAGCACATCCATACTCATATCTCTCACCGATCCATCCACTCACTCACAGACAACACGCAGCTGCATGCACGACCTCCCGAAATCCATCCTTCCGAATCCTCCCTTCCTCGCGAGGACAGAGTCCACCTGGCCAGGCTGAGATGCGGACACCATCCAGCTCTCCTGAGCTATCAGAAGAGACTGGATGACTCCGTTGTCGACACCTGCCCGGGATGTAACACAGCACCCCATACCATTAAACACATCATAGAAGACTGCATTTCACACAACCACTTACGCCAACAACACAATCTACACTCAATGAGAGCTCTGTGGGAAAGCCCGATCGTGGCCATGGCCTTTCTCAGGGACTCGGGGCTGTTCGGCCAGGCAGCTTAGGGAACAACAACAACAACAACAACTACCATACTATATAAGCACTTAGTGTAGTCATCTAGTATATAGTAAAAACATGCAGAATCGTAAGAAATCGTGATAACTTTGCATAGCCTAGGTGTTGAGTATTGTTGATGTCGACAGATGTAGCTCTGGCGCTACTTCGGAAGCGTCCACCAGAGGTGTCCAGTGAATTCCTTGTAGGGAGAATTCCAATATATAGATACTAAATTAAAATGTAAAACTTGCAAAATAAACAAACCAAAATTGGGACAAGGACAATATAAAGTCAAATTAAATTATCAAAATCGCTATGTGGAAACAACGCTTACTAAAATGAAAATTATTAAATAAAAGAACACAATCCACCACATAGGGTGTACATTACTACATGAGCAAGTTAATCTGTTTCCCAAGCAAACTAATCGCACATATAACAACGCACTATCGTCATGTTAAAGGAAGTAGTCAAGTTTGGGAAGTCCGGGACGTTCTGGCAAATTTTTACTAAACTCTGCATGAATAAAGAAACTACATGTTAAATGTCAAAATATTATTTAAAATCAAATTTGCAACATGACAAGACATTAACAATAGTACAAAATACAAATATTGATAAGATATCTATACTATTACAAAATAATATATAAAATACAGTACAGCACTCACTAACGATAGTGCTATCGGGTAGGTACCTGTAAGCATAGCATGCCTCAAGTGACTATCCAGAATTGGCTGAATTTCTCTATCGAAAAATTTACAAATTTATCTAGAAGGGAGATCTGATGGCTGTTTTTTTAAGTTTGATGAAGGTCTAGAAAGGAAACTAAAACAAAAATAATAAATATATGAAATAATCGACCAAAACCTAAACCCTTCCCCCTTAACCCTTTGAATACCAGCGACGTGTGGTATATTTTATTCTAGCTATATTTATATTATATTATGCAGCTTGGGAAGGATCTGTGGTAGTTATAAGGGTTGGTTGAGATAGTCTGAAGCCTTATTTTTTGCTAGAAGTCCTTCCTATTCTTAATAAAATCGTCTAATAGTTGCCACAATATAATGAAAAGGACGTCACCGGTACTGTATGGGTTAAAGTGCTGTAATTTCGGAAGAACCGGACAAATTTCTCTTATCTAAAAATGTACAAATTTATCTAGAAGGGGGATTTAATGGCTGTTTTTGTTTTTAGTTTGATGGAGGTCTAGGGAGGAAACTAAACAAAATTATATATTCAGTATATGAAGTACAGTACAGTACTGTAATCAACCAAAACCCTTCCCCCTTAAACTGCTAGCGATTTTGATAAGTTATTTTACCTTTATCTTGTATCGTCCCAGTTTTGGTTTGTTTAGTTTGCAAGTTTTCTATTCTGGTTCAGTAGTAGTTTATCGAGAGGCCTTCCTTAGGGTTAAGTGCCCCATTAATTACTATTTCCATTCACACATATTCATAGCCTCCGATGATGCAGTTGGAATTGTGTACATGCTTAGATTGATATGCAGGATTCGAAACTGTATAATAAATCGTAGGCTTGTCCACCATTCTTTACTGTCTTTGTGGTGCAATGCATAAGTGTGTTGATTTTCGGTGTGAGCGTCCTGGGTTCGAATCCCCGGACTGCCACATGTGTTTGTTGATTTCATTAATCGAGTTTAGGAGTAAAGTTGGTTAGTGGAGAGAACATAATAATTAATTCTGGTTCAGTAGTAGTTTATCGAGAGGCCTTCCTTAGGGTTAAGTGCCCCATTAATTACTATTTCCATTCACACATATTGATAGCCTCCGATGGTGCAGTTGGAATTGTATAAATGCTTAGATTGATATGCAGGATTCGAAATTGTATAATAAATCGTAGGCTTATCCACCATTCTTTACTATCTTTGTGGTGCAATGCATAAGTGTGTTGATTTTCGGTGTGAGCGTCCTGGGTTCGAATCCCCGGACTGCCACATGTGTTTGTTGATTTCATTAATCGAGTTTAGGAGTAAAGTTGGTTAGTGGAGAGAACATAATAATCTATCTACAGTAAACTTCCGTTAATCCGAAGGGCAGCGGACCGGCTCTCGTTCGGATTAGTGGATTTTTCGGATTATCGGACTTTACCCCTATGAACCTGTGTATGACGAAAACATTGAGACATTAGGCCACCCAAATGACACAATGGTGCACACACACATATCATATGTTCATGAAATCACTTCAAAAGTTTACCATTGTCATTGTAGCCTATTAACTACTTCAAAACATTCAGATTAATGGCCAAAGGAATCTGCTGATATAAACGTCTTCTTCTTCTTCCGTCTACTAGCGAGTTTGTCTTGCTCTTGAAGATCAGATGTGGTTCGGGAAGTAATGCCTTAACAACGGCACTTCCCTGAGAGGTTCTTGTAATTTTCCTTTTGTGATTTTCCTTTTGTGACGTGCTCTGTTATATTATATTGTATTGAAAGCACCCTTGTCTTGTTGTCTTGAAAGCACCCTTGGGATGCTCCGATCACTGAACTATAAATAGTAGCGTATCGGAACATCCAAAGGTGCGTTTTCAAGCTCAAGACTAATACGTCCAAAGGTGCATTTTCAAGCTCAAGACTGAATGCGCTTGCCGAAAATGCGGTGCAAGCCAGTAGCGCATCGGAGCGTCCCAAGGATGCGTTCAAGAGCAAAACAAACTCTCTAGCAGACGATGTGGAAGAAGAAGAAGACGAAGGTGTTTACGATTATATCAGTAGCTTCCTTTGACCATTAATCTGAATGTTTTGAAGTAGATAATAGGCTACAATGACAATGGTAAACTTTTAAAGTGAATTCATGAACATATGATATGTGTGTGCTCCATTATGTGTCATTTGAGTGGCCTAATGCCTCAAAAAGGGGACTTTGGGACTTCTTGAAAGGTGCGTTTTCAAGCTCAAGACTGAATGCGCTTGCAGAAAATGCGGTGCAAGCTAGTAGCGCATCGGAGCGTCCCAAGGATGCGTTCAAGAGCAAAACAAACTCTCTAGCAGACGATGTGGAAGAAGAAGAAGACGAAGGTGTTTACGATTATATCAGTAGCTTCCTTTGACCATTAATCTGAATGTTTTGAAGTAGATAATAGGCTACAATGACAATGGTAAACTTTTAAAGTGAATTCATGAACATATGATATGTGTGTGCTCCATTATGTGTCATTTGAGTGGCCTAATGCCTCAAAAAGGGGACTTTGGGACTTCTTGAAATTCGGACCATCGGGTGAATTCGGATTTGGCCTCAAATTGAAAAATTCGGACTATTGGGAGATTCGAATCATCGGTCGTCGGATTAACGGACTTTTACTGTATATACTCAGGCCCAATCTCCACTTTTCCTTTTTGTTTAATTTATTTGCTTCTCCGCAGACTATGGTAACGGGTTTAACGCATCACCGGAAGAATTCAGAGTTTGTGACGTGCGGAGAACGCGTGTTGTTGTGGGACGCGACCACTAAAGCTCCCAAATCATCCTTCGATTGGACTACCACCGCCGACAGAGCGGATGCCACCACTACTGCGGTCAAATTCAGCCCCGTTGAGCCTAATCTCTTTGGTAAGATTAACTGTACGCGGTTTAATTTCAGCTGACGGTAAACTGAATCCCTTAGCTACTTATTTCTCGATAACTAACGGAAAAATAAGAAACTACCATGTCTCTGTTTCATACTAGTGACAAGCTTTAATAATTAACAAGAAACCTGCATAAATGCCGGTATCACACAAGTGCTTTTGCCCTCAACATTTATCCTCAACACTAGTCTGGCAGCTTATGAGGTCAACATACAAGATAATTCGGTCACCAAATTTCATCTATCATCAGTCTAGTTTCCGATACCAGTGTAAAATATTCCAGAAATGTTGCCAGAAAAATATTGATCATCAAATTTTGACTATAAAACTTCTCGTGTGATACCAGCCTAATAGTGGAGTAAACAAGATGAAGATATAGCATTTTACCATCAGCTGGAAAAAAACAGTATAATTCCTTTATTTAAATTTTTGGGGAGTGTTGAAGTGCCCTTAGTGATCCCTGGTCTCTGGGTCTTCTCCTGGGCGACCTAGATGTGTGTGAATTTTGTGTTTTTTTGTCCCTGTTCGGGCTACAGTATGTCTCGAGTCAGCCACCCCTAGCTAAAAATAAAAACAAATATAAAATTTAGGTGTGTCTGAGTACTGTATATAGATACCGGTAGAGATAGATACATTTCTACATACATAGATTATTTTAAAGACTTAGTAATTCATAAGGAGTATAGTTGCACTCTTATATCCTATTGGAGCCCTATCTTGGGCTGCCTTATTTATTATATTTTTTTCACCAACCAACTTTACTTTACTTCTAAACTCAATTAATGAAATCAACAAATACATGTGGCACTCCAAGGACTCCAACCTAGGATACTCACATCGAAATTCCGCGCATTTATGCATTACGCTATCAAGACAGTTAAATAATTATGCACAAGCCTACGATTTATTATGCAGTTTCGAATCCTGCATATTAAGCTGAGCATGTACACTCGGTCAAAGAAGTATCTGCACCCCTACACTGATCATCTGGTGTGTACAGCTCCTCAGTAGGGTTGGCACCTCTGCCTGCAACTATATCCATGTTAAAATGTAAAACTTGCAAACTAAACAAACCAAAACTGGGACAGAGACAATATAAACTCAAATTAACTTATCAAAATCGCTATGTGGAAAGAACGCTTACTAAAATAAAATTTATGAAATAAAAGAACACAATCCACCACATAGGGTGTAATTACTACATGAGCAAGTTACTGTAATCTGTTTCCCACGCAAAATAATCGCACACATAATAACGCACTATCGTCACGTTCAAGGAATTAGTCAAATTTGGGAAGTCCGGGACGTTCTGGTAAATTTTACTAAACTCTGCATGAATAAAGAAACTACATGTCAAATGTCGAAATGTCAAAGATGATCGTCTTTGACACATGGATATAGATATAGGTGCCAACCCTACCGAGCTGTACACACCAGATGATAAGTGTAGGGGTGCAGATACTTCTTTGACTGAGTGTACATAAATTCCAACTGTGCTATGGTAGCCTAATGTATAGACGAATGGAAGGAGTAATTAATGTTGTTTTTTTTCATTTGAAACCTGATCCCACATCTTCTAAATCTAACCCTCAGTGCAGCTCTCGCCATCTTCACAGAATTGCATATTTTCACACCCAACTTTGATCATCCATTACCTCCGGATGTTATTGTGTTTTCTTTTAGGCTACCTTCTTTGTGACAGTTTATATAGGCTTAATTTGTAGAAAATGGGATTGATATTACAGTATTACTTTAATTAGTGATAGTTCAACTCTTTCAATACAAGTAACGTCTTTTCTGTATCATTCTAGCTACATTTAGACGATTTTATGTAGCTTAGGAAGGATCTGTGGTAGCTTTAAGGGTTAATTTAGATAGTCTGTAGCCTTTTAATCGCTAGAGGTCCTTCGTAAAATTGTCAAAAAGTGGTCAGAATAAAATAAAAAGGACATCACCCGCACTGAAATTATTAATTGACTGTAATCTAATTTATTAAGGGGGGTGACCTGCTTTTTTCTCTGTCTTGGTTGTATCCACTCGGCCCCATTCAGCCTACTGTTTTAACCCTCTCCGACATATGACACGATTTTGAGCCTATTAGGGATACTTTAAAGCCTTTGTTACCATCAGGGGTATTTAGAAACCTTTAGTTTAGTTACTTCAACCTCTGCAGTTGTCTTTGAGTTAGCTGTGGGCAGAAAACTAATTTTGGAGAGGTAATTATGAGAGTGAGAGAACTCTATTTCTTATTGCTAATCTGGCAACCTCTGCGTCATATGAGCATGAAAGGGTTAAGACATTTATACCCATCCAGGTGTTGATAGCGCTTGCCAGCATTTTATGGAGACATTTTTCTATCAAAAAATTTACAAATTTAGCCAGCTGTCTAACTCATTATCCAAACACATGGGAAATATTGTAAAAGGGGATTTGGTGGCTCGCTATCGCTCGTTAGGTATGAATCGACACCTGGATGGGGATAACCGTCTTAAAACAGTAGGCTGAATGGGGCCGAATGGATACAACCCAGAGAAAGAAAAAAAATACAGGTGACCCCCCCCTTAATTTCACCCTCAACACCAAACACCTTCCAATGAAGTTAATGAAAGCATGTGATCCTATCTCCGGGTGGTCGGGGACCGGGGGAGTGCTGGAGGGACCTTGGTGACCCTGGTCTCTGGGTCTTCTCCTGGATGACCTGGATGGGTGTGAATTTGTATTTTGTTTTTGTGTGTTCATTGTTTTCTGTTGTGAAGCCCCTATTCGGGCTCTGTCTTGAGTCGACTCTCCCCCCCCCCCCCCCCTAAAAAAAAGGAAAAGTGGGGATTGGGCCTGAGTATATACATACATACATACTTGTGATCCTACCGGGATTCGAACCTGGGTTACCACATACAGATCTTAAACACTTTAACCATTACACCAATAAGAAAATTAAAGGTTAAGTACATGACTACGATTTTATTTACATTTATCAAATACTGGATATCAATCTAATCATGTACAATCGCGCTAATAAGTGATGTCTCGGCACCAAGTATGTTTTGATCAATAATTGGTATCAGCAATATCTAAGCTTCATTTCTTCATATCTAGTGAAATATACAAACATGTTCCTACACTTACCCACCCTATTCAACATCTGACAGACATTAATACAGCACAGAGCGAGCCAAACGTAATGACAGCTGGGGCATGACTTATTAGCGCGCCCGTACTCAAACCCAACTGCGCACTGAATAGCCTAATACTTAAAGGGAGATTTGCCAATTTTCTGGTCCCCCTTTTTCCTTGTGCTTATCCTTGTTAGTTTTGAGATTTTAAGACCTTTTGCCCCATTTCTTTGCCAATTTTAAGACCTTTCATGCCTTTTAGGTGTCAATTTATTTCCTGGCGAGCGATATCGAGCTTGTAATTGTGGAGGAACCGGCCTTTGGCCGTGACATTTTTCTACCGAAAAATTACAAATTTATCTTGAAAGGGAGTCAAGGGGTTGTTATTTAAAGCTTGATGGAGGTCTAGGGAACAAACTAAAAACCTCCCCTTAATATTAACTTGCTCATGTAGTATATAATGTACACCCTATGTGGTGGATTGTGTTCTTTTATCAACTCTGCGTAAGCAGAGTTTGGTATCCCCCCCCCCCCCCCCCCCCGTATAGTGGGTGTACCACACAAAACAAAATTCTGTCGTCGTCGCCGTCGTCGTCGTCCGTCTGTCTCGGAACTCCTCCTAGACCGTTGGACGGATTTTCACCAAATTTCACACAAACATTTGTTGCGTGAATGCAAAAGTCAGTCAAAATAGATTTTTTGAATTTATGCAATAGTTATGATTTTAGGTCCAAAATATGGTTCCCCCCCCCCCCCCCCCAGCAATGATGGCGTTCTGGGAGCGAAAACATCTCGCTACGTATTTGCTAGGTTAACCCTCTCACCACGGAAGGCCTCTTGAACGCCCATAAAAAAGCATATAACAGCTGCCCGGAAGGCCTCTTGAACGCCCAGTGGTTGAAAGCCTGTGAGCTTCGTGTGCGAGGCGTCGGTCCGACGCATGTAAACAACAGCCGGCTGGACCGACGCCCCGCATCTCCGGCCACAAGAAGGAGAGCGTCGCTTGTTCGTGTGTGCCTGTATGTTGTTGTTAAGTATCGAAAAGTGGTGTAAAGTGGCTGTTTTGGCCATAAAGTTATCTCCAATGAAATCATCATCACAGCTCAACCAGTTGACTTAGAGAGCTCTACTTAATGCCATTCTACAGGTAAATAACACAGCTATGCTTGGGGATGCGCGGGAATGCGGGAAGCAGTCTGATTAACGAATATACGGTAGCCTAGCCTAGACGTTTTTCGGCCAAAACACCCGGGTTTCGAGGAATATATATATAATACATAGCCGGGGCTGGAGGGTTAAGTTAGTTTAGTTGGCATTAGAAGTGATGGTAATAATATTTGGATTTATGGTGATAGTAGTGATAATTGTAGTGATGATGGTTGTAGTTGTATTGATGATGATGACAGTAGTGATGATGATGAACAGTAGTAGATATGATGGTGACAGTAGTAGTAATGATGGTCATAATAGTAGTGATGATGGTGACAAGTAATGATGATAGTTGTAGTGATAATAATGACAGTAGTGTTGATGGTAGTGAGTATTAGTGATGATGATGAGTAGTAGTGAGGATGGTGAAATTTGTAGTGATGACGATAGTTGTGGTGATGAAGTTCATAGTAATGGTGATGATGGCAGTAGTAGTGATGATGGTGACAGTAGAATAAATTATGGTAATATTTGTGACAGTAGTAATGATGATGGTTATAGTAGTAGTGATGATGTTAACAGTAGTAATGATGATTGTAAGATGGTGGTGATGATAGTAGTGATTAAGATGCTAGTGACAATGGGCAGTGATGATGGTGAGAGTAGTAGTGATAATTGTAATTGTAGTAGTGATGATGACAGTACTCGTGATGATTGTGGCAGTTGTAGTGATGATGGCAGTTGTAGTGATGATTGCAGTAGTAGTGATTATGTTGATTGTGATTGATGATGGTATTAGTAGTGATGATGGTAACCCATCGCAGAGTTGGGTATGCCGTTTTGATTTTGGGTAAAACGGCACGTCTACTTTATTTATAAATTATTATTTTGCTTAAGCGTTGTTTCCACATAGCGATTTTGATGAGTTGTTTTGTCTTTTTACTGTGTTAGTCCAAGTTTTGGTTTGTTTACTTTGCAAGTTTTACATTATTAAAATGTAAAACTTGCAAACTAAACAAACCAAAATTGGGACAAGGTCAATATAAAGTCAAGTTAAATTATCAAAATCGCTATGTGGAAACAACGCTTACTAAAATGAAAATTATTAAATAAAAGAACACAATCCACAATCCAATATAATTGATTATGCAATAATTAATTCCCTATCGTTTCCCCCCAGCCTCTAGCGATCACAGTAACAACTTGGTGCTGTACGACACCAGAGCGCGAGAGGTCAAGAAACTGAAGATGACCATGAGAATCAACGCCCTAGCCTGGAACCCCATGGAAGCCTTTATATTAACCGTGGCCAGTGAAGACTACAAGTAAGTCACTTTATTGTTACTGTGTTGGTGGTGTAATGGTTTAGATGCTTATTTTCTGGGTGTGGTGTCCCGAGTGCGAAGCCTGGGAGGACCATATGCTTTCATTAGTTTATTCAAGTACATTCGGGCGTTTCTGGAGTTCAATTAAAAACCTAAATCCTAAAGTAATGGTCCGGTTTGAAATTTATTTGTGCCATTGGATTCAGCGGGTGAAAGTGTACTTGTGGTAGAAATTGAGCAAAATCCATACATAAATAACCCGTCTATGGGTGATTTAGAAGTAGCCTATTCAAAATATGGTGTAAATAGAAAAAATAAAAATAAAAATATATATACCGTTGGAATCGCAACGACGAGAGGAATCCATATATACCCTTGAAAAAAAATAGGTCTAATGGGCCTAATACCAGTAATATACCGTGTATATAAAGTATACATATACAGTACTGCACAGTACTGAATCGGCGGGTGCCCAACCCCGAAAAGGGTTGAAATAGGGGAGCTATCCCCCCGCCAAAGGCGGCTTTCTAGGGCCTTTCCTAGCTGGAGGAAAGCAGTGATAGTACCCTTGTACAAAGGGAAGGGTAGTAAAGAAGAGTGTAAGAATTATAGGGGAATTAGCTTGCTTAGCATACCTGGAAAGGTACACGCAAGAGTAGTAACACAGAGGCTACAGAAGATAACGGATGACAAAATAGGCGAGGAACAGGGAGGTTTCAGAAAGGGCAGGGGCTGCGTTGACCAGATAGCCTCAACGCGATTGTTGGTAGAGAAGTATCTGGCCAAAAACAGAAAACTCTATGCAGCATTCATGGATTTGGAAAAAGCCTACGACAAAGTAGACTGGGAGGGCCTGTGGGATGTGTTAACAGTATATGGTGTGGGAGGAAAGTTGCTAATGGCAGTAAAATCTTTTTATAGGAATGCAATGGCAAATGTGAAGGTAGGGGATAAGTTAAGTGAAAGTTTTGAGGTCAATGTAGGTGTAAGACAGGGATGTGTCATGTCAGCTTGGTTGTTCAATATATACATGGATGGAGTGATTAGGGAATGTAGGGCTGTATCAATGGGTGTGGGAGCTAGACTGGAATCGGAGGGAAGAACATGGAAGATTTTAACATGCCTATATGCGGACGATGCAGTCCTGTTGGCGGAAAATGCTGAAGAACTTCAGAGAGTGGTCACTGACTTTGACAGGGTATGTGAAAAGAGATTTAAGTTAAAGGTCAATGTAGGGAAATGTATGGTAATGGTGTTTGAGAGAAGAATGCATGAAACTATAGATTTTAAGGAACAATATAGAATCAAGAAAGAACACAAGAAAAGTTGTAAAATAAAATTGAAAAATGAAGTACTAGAAGAGGTTGAAAGTTTCAAGTATTTGGGAGCTGTACTATGCAAATATGGTAAAATGGAGAGTGAGATAAAAGAGAGAAAAATGCAAGGGAGAAAAGTGATTGGAGAACTTGATAGTATTCTCAAAGGAAGAATGGTTAGCCAGGAAGTCAAAAAGTCACTGAGAAACAGTGTGCTGCTCCCAACACTCGTATGGAAGCGAGACATGGACGGCAAGTGACGAGGACCTCTTCAAACTAAGAGCTGTGGAGATGAGCTTTTTCAGAATGGCAGCTGGCATGAATAGGCTAGATGGGCCAAGTAATAGGGAAGTGTACGAGTCCTTTGGAATGGAAGAGCAGGCTTTGGGCATTGATTGTGGTGTGGTTGAGTGGATAAAGAGAAGTACTTTGAGGTGGTATGGTCATGTTCAGAGAATGGATGAAGACAGAATGCCAAGAAAGATATATGGGAGTCAGGTGAGTGGAACCGCTAGTAGTGGAAGACCACCTATGGTATGGGAAAAGAAAGTGGAAAAATATATTGAAGAAAAACTTCCACATAGTGGAAGGGGCATTGTGGCACGGGCAAAGGAGGCATGTCTTGACAAAGTAGCTTGGAGACGTTTCTGTCATGGCCATCCTCTAGTGGGGGTTTCCCAGGGGGAAGCAAGGCGTCGGAGATGATGATGATGATGATGCCGAGAGGATTGGGTTCTAGTCATGTGGTGATGGGCTGGTCTATCAGATTGAGAACTGAGCAATCTCTGCCATACCCATAGCTTACTCTGACTGTTCCTTTTACTTATATATTTTCTAGATCTCAAGTGACGGCGTCTCTTCCGTGGATTGACCTCCCAATCTACCAAGATTGGAAGCCAAATCATCACATTTTTCCCTTGCCCCTCAACTTTTTCTTCATAATTGCTGAGGGGCACAGGGCCCTGGGTGGGGCTTTGGTTTCCCGGGCGTTTCCGCACCCTCCTCAGCTCCCCGCCATGGAGTGGCTTCGGTCACCCAGGCTTTATTGTGGTCGGCGGGTAGGGTTCTGTGGGGGCGCTCGGTTATGGCCTTGGCCTTGCTCGGGGCCTTGGGGCTGTTCGGCCAGGCAGCATGGGGAACAACAACTGCACAGTACTGTACTGTATATATGCTAGCCCTTTAATTGCAGACTTATTCTTGCTTGCTTTAGAATTTTAATTTATGAAAAACTTTGTTGACAGTAGCAAGAAAAATAACATCCCAGAAAAATTAGCACTTGCTAAATTGATAAGTAATAATAGTAGATATATTGATTATATTCTTGTTTGTAATATGTTAAATTTTAATCAAGTCGCTAAACAAATTTATCCTAATTTCATCCCCCTCACACATTGTAATGTAAATGATTAAGTTGAAAATTTTCTTGATATAAATATACAGATTGTTAATGAACAGTGCACACTTGAAATATACCACAATGTTGACTATTTTAATTTTAACGTAATAAACTTTCCTTTCCCTATTTGTAATATCGATAGTAAAATAACTTACAATTGTTTTTATTCCCAGCTAATAAGATTTTGTAAAATTTGTACCAGAGTAGAAGACTTTTGGGATAGAGCTAGGTTACTGTACAGACTCTTAGTAGACAGAGGTTTTGTTGCAAGTAAATTGTTGCATAAATTTAATCTTTTTAAGGTCAATTATTGTGACTATTTTAAAATTTGATATTAATTTTAATCAAGCATTATATTATATTATATCTATTATAACCTCTGCTTACTTTTTGTCTGTATGTATTAATGTTTATCTTTTTCTATTGTTATTATTATTTTTTATAATTAATTGTTCTTGTTAAAAGAGTACTCTTGTTTAAATCTATTGTACTTTCTTCATATTTTCAAATATTTGTATTTATTATATTGTATCTATTCATTGTCGATAGTATCAATTGCTTGCTTTTGCGATTTCCTTAGTTTATTTGTACAATAAATGTAGGTTATTAGTAGGGTAGTAATTGTTAGGGGTCGCTTGAGGCATGACTATGCTTACAGGTACTGTACTTACCCGATAGCAATATCGTTAGTCATAGCCATTTGTATTTTGTACTATTGTTAATGTCTTTTCAAGTTGCAAATTTGATTTTAATAGAACATTTTGACACTAATTGTAGTTTCTTTATTCATGCAGAGTTTAGTCAAATTTACCAGAACGTCCCCGAATTCCCAAATTGACTAATTCCTTGAACGTGACGATAGTGCGTTGTTATGTGTGCAATTAGTTTGCTTGGGAACCAGATTAACTTGCGCATGTAGTGATGTACACCCTATGTGGTGGATTGTGTTCTTTTATTTATAAATTATTATTTTACTTAACCCCTTCAGGCTCATAAGACGCAGAGGTTGCCAGATTAGCAATAAGAAATAGAGTTCTCTCACTCTTATAATTACCTCTCCAAAATTAGTTTTCTACCCACAGTTAACTCAAAGACAACTGCAGATGTTGAAGTAACTAAACTAAAGATTTCTAAATACCCCTGATGGTAACAAAGTCTTTAAAGTATCCCTAATCGGCTCAAAATCGCGTCATATGTCGGAGAGGGTTAAGCGTTGTTTCCACATAGCGATTTTGATTAGTTGTTTTGTCTTTTTACTGTGTTCGTATAAGTTTTGGTTTGTTTATTTTGCAAGTTTTACATTATAATACAACCAGTACTGTAGTATAAAAAGGCAGCATTGATAACTTTTGGCAGGTTAGCTTGAATGGACTTTAGTGCCTACATCATCAATATATTTTCTGTATACTATCTATCTATATACTCAGGCCCAATCCTCACTTTTCCTTTTTTTATGGGGGGGGGGGGGACTCAAGACAGAGCCAAAATAGGGACAACACAACAGAAAACAATGAACACACAAAAAAACAAAATACAAATTCACACACATCAATAATATATTTTAGGTTAACCTGTTCATGCACCAGGGGTTACCATTTGGTATTCAGAAATCAAATTCTCTTAATCTCATTATTACCTCCAAAGTTTGTTTTCTGCCCACAGCTCGCTCAAAGACAACTGCAGAGGTTGAAGTAACTAAACTAGAGGTTTCTAAACACCTCTGATGGTCACAAAGGTTTTTAACCCATCCTGGGCGGGTGCCCAACCCCGAAAGGGGTTGAAATAGGGGAGCTATCCCCCCACCAAAGGCGGCTTTCTAGGGCCTTTCCTAGCTGATGCTGAGAGGATTGGGTTCTAGTCATGTGGTGATGGGCTGGTCTATCAGAGTGAGAACTGAGCGATCTCTGCCATACCCATAGCTTACTCTGACTCTTCCTTTTACTTATATATTTTCTAGATCTCAAGTGACGGCGTCTCTTTTCGTGGATTGACCTCCCAATCTGCCAACCTAGAGGTTAAACTGGTAGATTGGAAGCCAAAGCGTCACATTTTTCCCTTTGCCCCTCAACTTTCTTTTCATAATTGCTGAGGGGCACAGGGCCCTGGGTGCGGGGCTTTGGTTTCCGGGCGTTTCTGCGCCCTCCTTGGCTCCCCGCCATGGAGTGGCTTCGGTCACCCAGGCTTTATTGTGGTAGGCAGGGAGGGTTCTGTTGGGGCGCTCGGAAATGGCCTTGGCCTTGCTCGGGGCCTTGGGGCTGTTCGGCCAGGCAGCCTGAGGAGGAACAACAACAACCCATCCTGTACGAGTGCTGAACGTCATTCGTCAGCATAAAACTTATATGTTATAGTCTATTCGCTGTAAGTAGACGAAAAATCATGACTTCTAACCTCTGTAACTCAAAAACGACTAGAGTAATCGAGCTAATATTTCTACCATTTGGGAAGAGTCAGTCAAGGAATATATGTGGAAATTTACAGCCAATTTGTTCTAGTCCTTTTTTAGTTACAGAGGATAGAGGTCATGATTATAGTCTATTCGCTGTAAGTAGACGAAAAATCATGACCTCTAACCTCTGTAACTCAAAAATGACTAGAATGTGGGGTGGGGCTAGGGTGGCTCAGCTGCTCATGGAGCTATAAGTGCACTCAGAGCGGGGGCAAAAAATATGACTGACTATCCCCTCCCTCCCGGTACCCAAGCGGCGCAGAAGCTGGCTGTGACGTCACTGCGCATGACGTATCTCGTACAGCTGGGAAGAAACTCGTACATTTGAGTTTCTCCACGGATTTGCTTACCTTTATTTCGGCGCTCGCACACTTCGAACGATATTCGCACAATTTGGAATTATTAAATCAATATTTTTGGTAGCTCGTACAGATCACGAAACGCACAAATCGAACACGCATAAATGGGGACCCTACTGTATTAGCCACAAACGATGCTTGAGCTGTGTACTCTGCTAATAGGCAGCGGTGTTCTCTAATATGTATTATAGGGCTTACTGCGAGGTATTGGCAACACTGCGGGCCATGCATCAGGCAGCTTTATCGACCATCAGAAGTCAGTTACAGGTCTCCCTCGATTTACGATTAGGTTACGTTCCTGAAAATCCGATCTTAAATAGAAAAATCGTGCTGGGAACCCTAAAATTAATGGGGATATGGTCTCGGATCAGCCACCAAACCCAAACAACTAAAAACCTATAATAATATCGTAAATCGGGTCATCGGATAGTGAGGGAGACCTGTACTCCCTAGCTTTCGTGGGTGATACACCTTAGCGATTTTGACAAGTTCTTTTGCTTTTATCTTGTGTTGTCCCAGTTTTGGTTTGTTTATTTTGCAAGTTTTACATTAAAATTGAGGGGTACATAAACTGAAAACTTTTTTTTTATTTATTTTATTTTATTAAGCGTTATTTCCATATAGCAATTTTGATTAGTTCCTTTGCGTTTATCTTGTGTCGTCCCAGTTTTGGTTTGTTTATATTGCAACTTTTACATTATAATAGAGTGAGTCAAGTATCCCAGAAAGGGGTATAAATCACGTCGCGTGATGATAGATGAACTTAGGTAACCAAAATATTCTAAATGTTAACCTCATAAGCTGCCAGACCAGTATTGAGGATAAATGTTGAGGGAAAAAGTGCTCGTGTGATACCGGCTTTACCCATGTAAACTCAGGTTGTAAACATTAATGGAATAGCAGTGATGGTATTTGCTTGGGAAACAGATTAACTTGCTCATGTAATGTACACCCTATGTGGTGGATTGTGTTCTTTTATTTATAAATTATTATTTTGCTTAAGCGTTGTTTCCACATAGCGATTTTGATTAGTTGTTTTGTCTTTTTACTGTGTTCGTCTAAGTTTTGGTTTGTTTATTTTGCAGGTTTTACAATTTAATTACAAGTGTTCTGTATTCTCCCCCAGCGCATACTCATTCGACATCCGTAAGTTTGGTGGCAAGAACCGCATCGTCAGCATCCACGAGGGCCACACGTCGGCAGTAGTGGACGTCGATTATTCTCCCACCGGCCGCGAATTTGTTACCGGCTCCTATGACAAGTCCATCAGGATATTTAGAACGCATGAGGTAAGTTGGGCCTACTATTTTATGATAGCTTTAAGGGGGGTCACTGGCTTGTATCCATTCGGCCCCATTCAGCCAACTGAACGATAGTGAACCTGTTATGTTGGAAGAACCGGCCTTTGGCTGGGAAATTTTTCTACCGAAAAATTTACAAATTAATCTAGAAGGGGGATCTAATGGATGTTATTTTTTAATTTGATGGAGGTCTAGGGAGGAAACTAGAAAAATAATTAATACATGCAAAAATCGCTCAAAGAGTGAACCATCTCCCCTTAACCTCTCGGCTGCGCATGGGGGGTATGAGACACCACACGCCTGTGCGCACGTATTTGAGCTGTTCCCATCGCTAACATCGTTATTTTACCATAAATATCGTTAATACTTATTCGTATGCGCCTATTTTACCATTAATATGAAGATATTAACCAGTTACAACAATAAAACAAGTGGAAACTGTTTGGCTGGTCAAAATCGCGAAATGAAAGCGAGAGTGTGTGTGAGTGAGTGTGAGCCAACCTTCCACTCACGAAGCTTTGAAAGACACTGGAGGTACATCTCAATTCTCTTCCTGACTTCTCCCCTAATTCCCACGCGTGGTAACACTGATGACAACGCCCTGCTAGCAACTCGCTAATGTTAGCACGAAAATAGACCACAGAATAAGGGTATAACAGGGAAAATAGGTGATAATTGAAGGAGGGGGGGGGGGAAGGAGGGGATGTGGAGGAGTGATATTTGGCATGGCCCAGGGGCAAAAAAAAAAAAAAATCAAGTTTTTTTGGGGTGTTTTAAATGGATTTTTTTAGGCCCAGGATCTTAAGAGTCTTCCCGCAGTCGCCCGGGGAAACTCTTAAGAGTCTTCCCGCAGCTCCTGGGTTAAGGGGCAAAGGAAAAAATGTGACGCTTTGGCTACCAGTCTGCCACCAACCTCTAAGCTGACAGTATAGAGGTCAATCCAGGATAGTTGTTGTTCCCTAAGCTGCCTGGCCGAACAGCCCCGAGTCCCTTAGGAAGGCCATGGCCACGGTCAGGCTTTCCCACAGAGCTCTCAAGGAGTGTAGATTGTGTTGTTTGCGTAAGTGATTGTGTGAAATGCAGGATAGTTTATTCAGCCACTGGTTGTGAGTTTGTCACCGGATCCTGCTACAGTTACAAGTCTATTAGGACGTTTAAAACACATGAGGTAAAATTATAATTTCTTTTCTTTTCCCGTACTTCTCAAACTGACTTAATTCCTTGAACATGACGATAGTGCATTGTTATGTATGAGATTAGTTTGCTTGGGAACCAGATTAACTTGCGCATGTAGTGATGTACACCCTATGTGGTGGATTGTGTTTTTTTATTTCAAATTTTATTTTATTATTTAAAACTGTCTTCGTGGTACAATGCATAAGTGTGTTGATTTTCGGCGTGAGCATCCTAGGTTCGAATCCCCGGACTGCCACATGTGTTTGTTAATTTCATTAATCGAGTTGGAGTAAAGTTGGTTGGTGGAGAGAACATAATAATTTATTAAGCGTTATTTTCACATAGCGATTTTGATTAGATCCTTTGCGTTTATCTTGTGTCTTCCCAGTTTTGGTTTGTTTATTTTGCAAGTTTTACATTATAATTTCCCACAGAGCTCTCAAGGAGTGTAGATTGTGTTGTTTGCGTAAGTGATTGTGTGAAATGCAGGCTAGTTTATTCACCCACTGGTTGTGAGTTTGTCACCGGCTACTGCTTCAGGTACAAGTCCATTATGATGTTCAAAACACATGAGGTAAAATTATGATTTCTTTTCTACGATAGCTTTAAGCTCAGGTAAGGAATAACAAGGACTTCTTTACTACATGGTGACCACCCTATTTCTTTTCATTGCTTTCAGCATTCCTACAACCCTCTTCCCCTGTTGCACCCTCTCCCGCATTTCTTCATCCATACTCCTATCTTTACTTAACACACTGCCCAAATACTAAAATGAGCCGACATTTTCCATAGCCTGACCGTTCAACCTCACCTCACACCCTGTGGCTGCACCCCTTTCGAAGACCATAACCTTACTCTTCCCTTCATTTACCTTCAGATTCCATTTTTCACACATAGTTGAAGAAAAAAAGAATATGCCCCACACATCCTACTGTGCGTCGTACAAGGCGACTATAGTCTATTCGCTGTAAGTAGGCGAGAAATCATTACCTCTATGCTCTGTAACTCAAGAAGGGCTTGAGTAAATTGGCTGTAAATTTCCACATCTATTCCTTGACATCCTCTTCCCAAATGGTAGAAATATTAGCTCGATTACTCTAGTCTTCTTTTTGTTACATAGGTTATAGATCATGATTTCTCGCCTACTTACAGCGAATAGGGGGGATAGCGGTAGACTTGTGGATCAACGGTCATTATAAACTAGGGCCTATACAATAAAGCCTGGCTTATGGCGCTGTTTTGGTATGGCACTGCAGAGGATGGTGAGGAGTGGATAGGTGCTACAGAGGACTCTACTACTGTAGTCTTACCTGTGTAAAGTCAGTGAAAATAGGTTAGCCTAAACAGACCTCGGATGCGGAAATACCCCGAGCCGAACAGGCCAAGTTGGATATCTCTATTGGTCTAACTGGTAAGGTGTCTGCCTCACACCCAAGGGTCGAGAGTTCGTGCCCCCACCAGGGCATGATATTTTTGTGAGGCTATTTCTGCATTTAACGAAGTTTAGGTGTGTTGGTAAAATTGTTCAGATGGTTGAGAGTAAGATCGGAGCTCCATAAATCCTCTTTCGGGTATGGTGTAAAAACCGATCCCCACACCTGGGCGCTGTTTGGTGCCACGCCAGAGTTGGCCGTGCAGTGTTTGCATGGTGGGGCAGTGTTGTGGCAGGATTTTGTTGTTCTAAAGTCCAAGTTGCCTAATGTAATCTTAATTTGGTACTGTTTTGTAGCACTATTGATGCCTGGTGTGGTTGTTGTTGTTGTTGTTGTTGTTGTTGTTGTTAGTGTTCCCCAGGCTGTCTGGCCAAGCAGCCCCAAGATCCCGATCAAGGCCAAGGCCATAACCGAGCGCCCCCACAAAACCCTCCCTGCCGACCACTAATAAAGCCCAGGTGACCAAAGCCACTCCAAGGCGGGGAGCTGAGGAGGGTGTGGAAACGCCTGGGAAACCAAAGCCCCACCCAAGGCCCTGTGCCCTTCAGCAATTGCCGACTTGCGAGTTTCGTTCTACAGTATAAGGAAGTTGGAGCTGTAGGCAACGATATTTTACAGAATTGACAGCTAAAATACGGTCGTAGTACATTTATACATATATAAAACCCAATTCAACATAACATTTATCCATCAGAAACGTATACAGTATTATTATTGCATTTATGTTTAATATCGATGTTCACGGCTCCATCTTCCTTATAGCCTGAACTCGCAAGTGGTCAATTATGAAGGGAAAGTGTGGTTTTCAGATGCTGCAGGTGCAGGGACTTCATTGAGTCTTGCTGAGACACAGTTATCTCTATGCCAACATCATCCACAGTGATGACATGATAAGAGCAGTATAGTGGTGAGACTTTATTGTGTTTACTCCAACTGCGGAACAGCAACCCCGTCTGAGCTGTTACATTGTATTCAACCCAGGGACTGCTAACAAATGAGCAAAACTAATTCCTTGAACGTGACGATAGTGCGTTGTTATGTGTGCGATTAGTTTGCTTAGGAAACAGATTAACTTGCTCATGTAGTAATGTACACCCTATGTGGTGGATTGTGTTCTTTTATTTATAAGCTATTATTTTGCTTAAGCGTTGTTTCCACATAGCGATTTTGATAAGTTGTTTTGTCTTTTTACTGTGTTCGTCCAAGTTTTGGTTTGTTAATTTTGCAAGTTTTACATTATAAAATGAAAGGTCAAGTTAAATGAAGGAGGGGGGGGGGGGATAAAGAGGGGGAGGAGTGGAGGATGTGGTATGAAGAGATATCACTACTTTCTAAGTATCACCCAATTTTGAGACATTTCCCAGCACTGGGAAAGGCTTCTTTTTACACACGTTTGAATACCGTGCCTCCCGAAAATCTTATCACACTTCCTGGATTAATGGAATATGATGCAAACCAAACCTACTACTTACTAGGATTGTTTGCATACATGCATGTATGTACAGTCATGCTAATGAGTCATGTCTCGGCACCAAGTATGTTTTGATCAATAATTGGTATCAGCAATATCTAAGCTTCATTTCTTCATATCGAGTGAAATATACAAACATGTTCCTACACTTACCCACCCTATTCAACATCTAACAGACATTAATACAGCACAGAGCTTGCCATACGTAATGACAGCTGAGACATGACTTATTAGCGTGACCGTACATGTGTGTATGATTTGTTTTACTATTTTCTACTTTAGTACTATTTTCATTCACCTATTCTCGTGTTTTTATTATTGTATTAGTGCATGGTGCATTTGTTTCCTTGCAGACCCAGAGTCGAGACATATACCACACAAAGCGGATGTTCAAGGTGAACTGTGTGATGTGGTCGGGCGACAACAAATATATCCTCTCCGGCTCCACCGATCACAACGTCCGCATCTGGAAGGCCAAGGCTAGCGAAAAGATGGGCATAGTAAGTTTCCTACAGTTTTTATTATTACTTCTATAGGCTAGTGTGGGGTGGAATCGCCGTGGGGTGAAATTGCCGCGGCGATTCAAACGCTCATATCTCCGAAACTAGTGAATGGATTCGGCTGCTGTTGGGCTTAGGTTTTAGAGGAATACCGACCTAACATTAAGTCATTATGAGGTTTTTATCCATTGTGCAAAATAGCTTGAGAAATTGAATTGTTTACCACGGTAATTGATTTAACGGTCACGGAGATAAACTCGGCGGTTTGGTTTTCTCATAATAAAATAAAGTTAGTCACCACATCCTCCTAGGCGAACCAATTAACGTAGAGACTTCTAGTTTTCACCATTCTCAAGAGGAAGATTAGAGCTTGATTAAGAAATTTAGTTGATGTCTGTAACCCTTTCCATTTCGGAATACGATCGAGTTCAAATTAGTGCGTAGTATGCGGCGATCTCACCCCTCCGGGCGGGGTGAAATCGCCGCGCCGTAGGTATCTTTATTAAAATCTGTGGGTGGCCTATATAATTTTATGAAAAAAAAACGATTATAGGTATCTCTAGCAGAGGACCAGAATGTATCGATAAAGCAAAGAAAAAGAAATATATTCCATATGTGGCAGTTTTTATTGAGTGAAAACCTCCGTTGGCGGCGGATTCACCCCGCCCTACCCTACCAGAGACGTCTTTTCTTTTATTTTCAGTTACATTTAGACAATTTTATGAGGCTTAGGAAGGATATATGGTAGCTAAAAGGATAGTCTGTAGCCTTTCAATGCATAGAAGTCCTTCCTAATCTGAACAAAAACCTAGTACATCACCGGTATAGAAGGGGTTAATTATACTGTGTATGTCTTATTAGACATACACAGTATAAGGAAGGGAAGAGGATGTGTAGATCAGATTTTTACCCTGAATTGTGTTGTGGAGAAGTATCTGGAGAAGAAACAAAAGGTGTATGTTGCCTTTATGGACTTGGAGAAGGCCTATGACAGAGTGGATAGAGAAGGTTTGTGGAAAGTACTTAGAATATACGGAGTAGAGGGCAAGTTGCTGAAAGCAGTGAAGAGCATGTATGAGGGTGCAAAGGCGGCAGTACGTGTGGAGAGTGAGCAGAGCGAGTTCTTTGACCTGAATGTTGGTTTGAAACAGGGGTGTGTGATGTCCCCGTGGTTGTTTACTGTATATATGGATGGAGTTATGAAAGAAATACTATCAAGAGCAGTGGATGTTGGTGTATCGCTGAAAAGGGAGGGAATTGAGTGGAAGCTACCTATACTGCTGTTTGCGGATGATACAGTTCTGATGAGTGATAATGAATGGGAGTTGCAGGGTCTGGTAAATGAGTTTGGAACAGTGTGCGAAACAAGGAATTTGAAGGTAAATACGGGGAAGAGCAAGGTTATGGTCTTCGAAAGGGGTGAAGTCACAGAGTGTGAGGTGAAGCTGAACGGTCAGGCTATGGAGATCGTCAACTCTTTTAAGTATCTGGGCAGTGTGTTGAGTAAAGATGGGACTATGGATGAAGAGGTGCGGGAGAGGGTACAACAGGGGAAGAGGGTTGTAGGAACGCTAAAAGCAGTAACAAAAAATAGGGTGGTCAGTATGGAAGTGAAGAAGTCCTTGCATGACAGTGTGGTAATCCCGACACTGACTTACGGAAGCGAAGCATGGACGTTGGTTGAGAGACTCAGACCAAGAGTGAGAGCAGTGGAAATGAATTACTTAAGGAGTGCGTGCGGAGTTACATGGAGGGATAGACAGACTAATGAGGAAGTAAGAAGGAGGTGTGGTGTGGAGGTAGATGTGCTGGAAAGTGTGAAAAGGAACAACTTGAGATGGTTCGGCCATATGGAACGTATGGAAAGCGAGAGAATGACTAAGAGGGTGTATGAGAGCGAGGTGGAGGGACAGAGGGGGAGAGGTAGACCGAATATGAGGTGGAAGGATGGAGTGAGGAAGTACATGAACGAAGGTGGTGCTGGTTGGGGGGAGGGGCGTCGACTGACTGGGGACAGAGGTGCATGGGGGCGGTTCGTTCGTGGCCACCCCTTCGGGGATCACGGCGTCAGGCAATAGATAGATAGATAGATAGATGTCTTATTAGAAACATGCTCTGTCTCGAGTCGGCCACCACCTTCTAAAAGAAATAAAGGGTATGTACCTTAGTATAATATATAGATAGATAGATAGATAAATGCTTCTTCTGAAATCACTGTGTTGGGTGATTTTAATGTCCATAATGTTGAATGGCTCACTCATTCAGCCAGGACTGATGATGCTGGTCTTGAATGTGAGCTATTTGCAGACTCATTTAATCTCACTCAACTAGTCAACCAACCCACCCGTGTACCAGATAATCCTAATCATAATTCCCACCTACTGGACTTATTTTTAACAACCAATTGGGAAAATTATGATGTTACAGTGAGGTCCCCGCTTGGATCTTCTGATCACTGTCTGATACAGGCCACCTGTCTATCACCTACCTCACCTTTCCACTCTGAACCTGTTTTGGTGACTAAATGGCATTACGATAGGGCAGACTGGGAGGGTCTTCAAGGTTTCTTTATTGATATTCCCTGGACCTCTTTCTTTTCTTATGATGCACACTCCACCTTGAGCCACATACAAGATTTTGTAAAAATTGGAATGGAAACTTTTATTCCTCATCAAAAGTACAGTAAAAGATCTAATTCACCTAAATGGTTTGACCATAATTGTGCTAGAGTAACTGAACAAAAAGCAATAGCCTACAATGCATACACAAGATCAAAAACACATGAGACCTTTAATTACTTTAGAAACATCAGAAATCATGCCAAAACTGTATTAAACCTAACTAAATCAAACTTTCTCCACAAGCAGGCAAATAAACTTCTAAATAATCCAAATGATAACAAAATATTTTGGTCTTCTCTTAACTCATTCAAATCCAACTTCACTACTGCTTCATCCATTCCACCATTAAAATCTCCGACTGGCAATCTTGTAAGTGACCCACGAGGTAAAGCTAACCTTCTTGCGGATATTTTCTCCACCAACTCAACCTTAGATGAAATCATTCAAGATGTCCCTGTACTTAATTTTAATTCGCCTGAAATTCCCTCACTTAAGATCCACACCAGACATGTCAAAATTATTATGCAGAATCTCTCAGTAGATAAGGCTCCTGGTCCAGATGAAATTCCTCCAATAGTACTTAAGAATTGCTCCTTGGTGCT
The DNA here is from genome assembly GCA_032716605.1 of Paralithodes platypus. NCBI lineage: Eukaryota > Metazoa > Arthropoda > Malacostraca > Decapoda > Lithodidae > Paralithodes > Paralithodes platypus. Next base: position 118,013 of record CM064520.1, read on the forward strand.
CGCTCCTGTATTGGCAAAAAATGTCCGTCTGTGTACTCATACCTCATGCTTCCCAGTACCCTGGAAAGAAGCAAACATCCATCCAGTTCCTAAAAAAGGTGCCTCTTCAGATCCATCAAACTACAGACCAATAGCTATAACTTCCACTCTTGGTAAAGTCTTTGAAATTATATTAAATAATCACATAATTAACCCTTCAAACTCGGATGGTACACGTGTGTACCATTATGTTTTGCCCCCAGGAACCCGGGTGGTACAACATTGTACCAGTGGTTGAAAGCCTGTGAGCTTGGTGTGCGAGGCGTCGGTCCGACGCATGTAAACAACAGCCGGCTGGACCGACGCCCCGCATCTCCGGCCACAAGAAGGAGAGCGTCGCTTGTTCGTGTGTGCCTGTATGTTGTTGTTAAGTATCGAAAAGTATTGTAAAGTGGCTGTTGTTGCCGTAAGTTATCTCCACTGAAATCATCATCACAACTCAACCAGTTGACTTAGAGCTCTACTTAATGCCATTCTACAGGTAAATAACACAGCTATGCTTGGGGATGCGTGGGAATGCGGGAAGCAGTCAGCATAACAATGATACGGTAGCCTAGCCTAGACGTTTTTCGGCCAATATTTATGTAATGCGTAGCCGGGGCTGGAGGGTTAAGCATCTTGAGAATAATAAATTAATCAGTGATAGGCAATATGGTTTTAGACGATGTCGATCAACTGCAGACATTCTTTGCCTTCTTACGCATAAAATCAACCAAGCTACAGACCAACATGGTGAAACACATACAATAGCACTGGATATATCAAAGGCATTTGATAGAGTCTGGCATCAATCCTTATTGTCGAAGATGTCACACTACGGCCTTGCATCATTAGTTCCTCTAATTTCTTCTTATCTTCATAACAGAAAAATATGTGTAATGGTAGATGGCCTTTATTCTCAATTTCACTCAATAAATGCTGGTGTTCCCCAGGGATCAGTTTTGGCCCCAACTCTCTTCCTCATTCATATCAATGATCTCATATCTACCACTCATAATCCAATACATTCCTACGCAGATGACTCAACACTCCACAGTTCCTTCACATTTACCAATTCTTTCACCCAACCCGATCTTATAAATTCAAAAATAAACACTGCAATTTCTCTGAACCAGGACCTTTCTAGAATTAATGAATGGGGACAAAAGAATCTAGTTTCCTTTAATGCACAGAAAACCAAGTACTGTACATTCAATTTTCTAACCGACAGAATCTCACTGACTCCCATATATTTTTTAATTATGTAAATATTCCCACTTCCCCTAGTATTGACATTCTCGGTGTAACATTAACTACTAACTTGAGCTGGACACATTATGTTAGAAGCATTGCTAAGAATGCCTCTAAAAAACTGGGACTCCTGTACAGAGTTCGAGAATTCTTCACTGACGAGCAGTTGGCCGTAATATATAAAAGTCATGTGCGTTCTCAGATGGATTACTGTTCACCTCTGTGGGGTGGAAGTGGAGTGGTTGCATTGAGGCAGTTGGACAAAATTCAAAATAAAGCTATTAGATTAATCAATAACCCTGCAATCACACAGGACCTTCCTACATTATCCATACGAAGAAACGTTGCATCCCTTGCATTATTCTACAGATATTTTCACAGCAATTGTTCCGAAGAACTTGCTTCAATTGTGCCGCCTCTCCACATCTTTCCCCGTAGAACTAGGGCAGCTGAGAGCGCCCATGAATTTACACTTTCTCCTCCACAATGCAGAACTTCTGCTTATCACAATTCATTTATCCCCAGAGCTACTACTCTTTGGAATTCACTTCCCTCAAATTGCTTTCCACAAACTTACAATCTACAAATGTTTAAATCCAGTTGTTACAAACATTTTATTAATGGAGGATGCCTTTAGGCACATGGACCTTTTTGTTTTATCTGTGTTTTTCCTTCCTCCGTTCATTGTCTCTTAAAAAAAAAAGAAAAAAAAAAAAAAAAAAAAAAAGATAGATAGATGAAAAAGATGGGCATAGTAAGTTTCCTACAAGTTTTATATTTCTTATATATGTCTTATTGGAAGCAGGCTCTGTCTTGAGTCGGCCACCCCCTGCTAGCGAAAAGATGGGCATAGTAATTTTCTTATGGTTTTATTATTAATTATTGGCCCCATTCATTGTTCTTTCTACTCACTAAAACATTACGCTTTCCATAATGCAGTTGTGTCGAGTACATGATTAGATTGCTTTCCAAAATTCGAAAATGGATATTAATCGTGATCGTGTATTCAACCTTTTAACTGTGTTGTGGTGTAATGGTTTAGATGCTTTTGTTCTGGGTGTAGTGTCCAGAGTTGGAATCCCGGCAGGACCATATGCTTTCATTAGTTTATTCAAGTGCATTGGGGTTTGTAATTGATGATTACTGTTAAGAACGGGGTTGTTACTTAATAACTGTGGACATCAACAAAACTCAACACCTAGGATATACTCAGTTTATTGAAAAAACAAAAAATAATATACCTGGCTTATGCTTAGATTAATACAGTATCCAGTTTTCGAGAATACATAATATATATTGTAGGCTTGTGCATAAACCTTTAACTGTCTTGATAGCGTAATGGTTAGTGCGCGGAATTTTGGTGTGCGTATCCTAGGTTCGAATCCATGGAGTACCACATGTATTCATTGGCTTCATTGATTTCATTAATTAGGTTTATTTGTAAGTTAATTGGTGGGTTGGTGATAAACTGAATTAATTATATAGTGTTCTTTTATTTATAAATTATTATTTTACTTAACCTCTGAAGTGCGCATGGGGGTAATTGGAAACGTCCCCCTGTGCTGACGTATTTGAGGTGTTTCCGTCACTAAAATATTCATTGTGCCATTAATAGCATTAATACTTATCCATATGCGCCTATTATGGGTTGATTATAAAGGTATTAACCTGAAACAACAATAAAACGAGTGAAAACAGCGTTTGGATGGTCAAAATCGGAGATATAGCCCGCGAGTTGTATAATGTATGGGTGAGGCAATCTGCTTTCCTGCCAATTTCCCCCAAGGCCACTGAGACACAGTCGATCGATACTCTCTCTCTCTCTCTCTTGCACTCGCTTGCTATCAGTGATGACCACACCCTCCAATCGGATTTCTAATGTTAGCACGAAAATATACCTCAGAATAAGGGAATAACAGGGAAAATAGGTGATAACTGAAGGAGAGGAGGAAAGTGGGGAAGGAGGGGAGGTAGAGGACTGAGATTTTGCATGGCCCAGGGGCCAAAAAAAAAAAAAAAAAAAAAAAATTTCGATGTCAAAAGTTGATTTTTTTTTTCTCTGACTCTTAAGAGTCTCCCCGCAGTGCGCCGGGGGAACTCTTAAGAGTCTCCCCGCAGCTCCCGGGTTAAGCGTTGTTTTCACCTAGCGATTTTGATAAGTTATTTTGTCTTTTTACTTTGTTCGTATAAGTTTTGGTTTATTTATTTTGCAAGTTTTACATTAGGCTATAATATAGTATATGATTACACTTAATGCTTAACCCTTAATTAGAGGCTCACCACATAAGTCGTATTTAATAAAGCTGGACTATGTGGCGGCGCTCGACATAGGTCGAGTGGCAATTTCAGCACGTAATGTTGCTGAGAGAGAGAGACAAGTGGTGGCAGGAGAGTAGCGAGCGTATGACTGCTCCAGACCACTGCGGCGAACATACTGACACGAATCCCAGCTCCCTCCTCCCTCTCTCACTCGCTATATAAGGAATTGTATCGGGAAAGTGGCTAATTATATGCTTTTTGCACTCGCGTTGCACGGTTATTGCAAGAAAACTAGCCATCATAAAAGGATCGTTATGGTGTCATTCGAAAGCTCTGTTTATGCCCTTTCAGGGATAGGTACTTGTTTTACGTTCTGGGTCTTATTTAGGCATGAAAATGATCACGTAAACAGCCCTATTTTGGCTAAAAACACCCCGCTGGGCGGTACATATAAATAAACCGCATAGGCCGCTCGTAAGGTGTTAATATATGATATGGTGGGCAGGCTTGTGGTTTCGGCTCGCTGCATGTCTGCCTGCCGAGACCGGAACTTCTCCGGATGGTCGGGGGCCGGGGGGAGTGCTGGAGTGACCTTGGTGACCCTGGTCTCTGGGTCTTCTCCTGGGTGACCTAGATGTGTGTGCATTTGTGTTTTGTTTTTGTGTGTTCATTGTTTTTCTGTTGTGTTGTGTTGTCCCTGTTCGGGCTCAGTCTCGAGTCGGACACCCCCAGAAAAACAAATATATAGAAAAAGTGGGGAATGGGCCTGAGTAAATAGAATAGAATAGGATTAATTATACTGTATATATATTAATTGTATCACACGAGAGCTTTTATAGTCCACATTCGATGATCAACATTTTTCTGGAGTATTTTGAACTGGTATCGGAAAGTAGACTGATGATAGATGAATTTAGGTATCCGAAATATTATAAATGTTGACCTCATAAGCTGCCAGACCAGTGTTGAGGGAATGAGCGCTCGTGTGATACCGGCTTAAAACAATTTTGTGCTCCCCAGGTTAGTGCAAGAGAACAGTCGGCCCTGAACTATGGAGAGGAGCTGAAGAAGAAATATGGCCACTTCCCGCAGATAAAGAGGATCGCCCGCCACCGTCACCTACCCAAACACATCTACAACGCCCGCCTGGAACAACGGGCCTCCAAGGAGAGTCGATCCAGAAAGTACGTCTATATTTAACCCCTCAGACGCGGTTGGGCTCTGAGAAACCCATAAAAAACACACCCCGCATTACTCGGTAGGGCTCTGAGGCACCGGCAGCTTGAAAGCCTGTAAGCTTGGTGTGCGAGGCGTCCGTCCGACGCATGTAAACAAAAACCGGATGGACCGACGCCGCGCATCTCTGACCACAAGAAGGAGTGCGTCGCTTGTTCGTGTGTGCCTGTATGTTATTGTTAAGTAGTGAAATGTAGTGTAAAGTGGCTGTTTTTGCCACAAAGTTATCTCCAATGAAATCATCATCACAACTGAACCAGTTGACTTAGAGAGCTCTACTTAACGCCATTCTACAGGTACGAAAAGCATCTACGCTTTGGGATGCGCGGGAATGCGGAAGCAGTCAAAATAACAAAGATATGGTAGCCTAGGCGTAGACGTTTTTTCGGCCAAAACCCCCGGGCTTTTGGGAATATATATGGAATACATACCCGGGGCTGGAGGGTTAACAGTGGCGTTTCTAGCCTTTTGGGGGCCCTATGCGAATTGTTGTTTGGGGGCCCCTATTTTGTGAAACTATGGTAGGGGGATTCCTAAATGCGCATAAATGAGACATGCCGCATTTTACTTAAAATTTAAATTTTAAATGTTAGGAAATTTTAATTAAACACATAACAAACCAATAATTAATATGTATACTGCAGTTAATGTGGAACTATATACATAATACATGTAACACTAAGCCCCCTTCATGACCATTTTGGGTCTGGGATTTTTTTTGCGAGCAGGTGGAGGCTGGTATCCCCTCAGTAACAGAGATCTGCATGTCTCATGTCTTCATCATCTTCAAAACTTCTGACTTTTTTAGAAGCAAAGTCGTCGATTATATCGTTGTATGATAGCTGCTTGCCAATCTCTTGATTGATGCTGATTATGGCAAGTCCACTGAGGCAATCCTGTCCCATGGATGACCGCAGGTAGGTCTTAATGAGCTTTAGCTTTGAAAAGCTCCTCTCTGCTTAGGCCACGGTCACAGGTAGAGTGCAGGAAATTCGCAGAGCAATCCATAGATTGGGGTACAGTTCCTTCAGCTGATTGTTGTGGATGTAGGAAAGAAGCTCCAGTGCAGTCATGTTATCCGAAGGCAGATTTGGAAGTTGCTGATATTTCAAGAGCCAGTTCATTTCCATCAATGTCTTTTTCATCCTCAGTGCTTAATGTGTTGCAAAGCTCGTCGCACTGGTTGGACAATGCCTCACCATCCAATTTGTTTATGTTAAACAGCACTCCAAATCTGGCTCTCTCTTCACCCAGGGTTTCAAACCTTTCCTTTAATGACTCAATGGTGGTGTCCACAACCACATTAAAAAATGCTATTTCTAACCTCTTCATGGCATCTCTGATAGGCAAACTGTTTCCTTGTGCTTCTATAAGCCTCTTCTCTTTAAGCACAGCCTCCACATTCATGGCATCATATATATCTTTTGCAGAGGCCTGAGCTGCAGCAAAGCCAGTATCTCTGTATCTAGTCACTTGTCAGTGAGGTTTTTGCCTTCATGAGGTCAACTGCCACATCAAGCTGCATTATGGCAGACTGCAGGATCTTGCTCACATGGTTTACTTGGTTGAGGCAGGTGAAATACACTCTTTATAAAATATAATTAAATACGCTACACCTTAAATCCACACCATGAATAAGTTACCTTTGCTCTGTGAACGTTTTTTTTTTTTTTTTTTTTTTTTTTTTTTTTTTTTCCCCCCCCCCACGCCTCAGTCCTCACTGTCTTAGGGCCGCATCAACCGCATGGCGGCATGGGCGTTATTTCTGACACGTCTACTATTGTTGCCAGATATGTGGAGGTAATTTCAGGAGATTCTGAATTTCTAATGGGGAAACGAGTACAGTTTCGGTAGTTTCTTTTATAAATACATTAGCCTACATACATTACTCACTTTATGGCACTTCCAATAATTTTTAATTAAACAAAAATTATCCTTAATTTCTGAAAAAAAAAAGGCAATAATTAACAATAATAGCTTGCCTTAGGGGCCCCCTGGTGGCTTTGGGGGCCCTATGCAACCGCATAGTTCGCATATAGCTAGAAACGCCCCTGATATTTAATATAAACACCATTTGAGGAGGAGCACTTTATTAACATTGTCTATATGTTCTCTGTTCTCACCCTCTTAAGGAAGCCCAAACGGTATTGTGCAGCATAATATACTGGTTCGGCTCAATGGTTTAACCCGCTGAGTGCCAGGTCCGTATACAGTATATACGGACTAGGGTCTTGTCACGCCCAGTGCCAGGTCTGTATATATACGGACTCGCTAAAAAAAAATTGTAGCAGCGAAACGACTGCACCTATGGCTTTCATATTTCTACCACATGTACCTTACCCTTCTGGCTTCTTGCCATACCCTTCTGGCTTCTTGCCACCACCAACACAACCCCCTCCCGCCACCCACTCGCTGACTATCGGTCGCCTCACAAGGGAAAAAAGGAAAGTCTGTGGCGGCGAAACGACTGCACCAATCGGTTCCATATTTGTGTGACAAGTCCCTTACCCTTCTGCCTTCCCCCCACCACACCCCCAACCGCCTCCCACCACCCACTTCCAGCGTATTCGTACGAAGAAAAGAAAAAAAAAGGAAAATCCGTGGTGGCGAAACTACCTCACCAATCGGCTTCATATTTGTAACATGAGTCAATTACGCTTCTACCTTCCCCCCACCATCCCCCAAACCACCCTCCTACCTAGGCCTATACGTTCCGATACCATAAAAGTCGATGATTTACTCTGAAAATTTCAGCTATATTCGGGACCATCGGGGACCTGATTTCTGGCGAAAATGGACAAGGGGAGTGTTTTTTTTTACCATTATCCTTCTTTTCTCACCCAACTTGATAGATTTAGCCAAAAAAATAAAAATAAAAAATCCTCTGGCACTGGCAGATGCATAGGGTAAAAATTTGTCTGGAGTTTGGAGGGTTAAGGAGGGGGTTTTGTTTGCTCTTTAAACCTTTATCAAGCTTTTAAAAAATAACCCCTAGACCCCCTTTCAAGATAAATTTGTAAATTTGTCGGTAGAAAAATGTCCCGGCCCCTTCTAAAATTACAGGCTCGCTATCGCTCGCCAGGAAAAAAATCGACACTTAAATGGCACGAAAGGTCTTAATATTGGCAAAGATAAAGAGGATGAGGGAGACAAAAGACAAAACTGCCTGTGATGAGTGCCTCCCCCAGAGTTAAAAGAATGACGGGGCCAAAATCAAGTAAGTACCGGGTATGTTCATCATGATATTTATTTATTTTTTATTTTGATGTGGAAGAATGAAGTGTGGTGTGCATGTTTAGTGTAGTGAAGTGGATTGGAGGAGGAGGTGTTTGTGAGAGCTAGCTGGATTACTCTCAGTGTAAGTGAGGCACAACAGAAAACAGTAAGAGAGGCCAAGCAAATGAAACAGGAGTTCCAGTGCCCGGGCGTTTCCGCACCCTCCTCAGCTCCCCGCCATGGAGTGGCTTCGGTCACCCAGGCTTTACTGTGGTTGGCAGGGAGGGTTCTGTGGGAGCGCTCGGTTATGGCAATGGCCTTGGGGCTGTTCGGCCAGGCGGCTTGGGGATCAGCAACAACAACAACAACCTCTCTTGGGTCTAGCCCTGCTTGATTGGTGCCTATAATCTCCCCCCACATATACACTATACAGGTCTCCCTCGATTTACCATTGTGTAATATTAGTTCCCGAAAACCGAATCTTAAATAGAATTTTGTTTATACTGTAGTGAACTCTAAAATTAATGGGGTAAATGGGGATGCATTCATGGATCAGCCAAAACACAAACACTTAAAAACCTATAATAACAATGTACGTATGACTAAGAGAGTATACGAGTGAGGTGGAAGGACAGAGAGGGAGAGGTAGACTGAGTGAGAGGTGGAAAGATGGAGTTAAGAAGTATATGTGTGAAAGCGGTGCTGGATAGGAGGGACGTCGACTGACTGGGGACAGAGGTGCATGGGGGCGTTTTGTTCGAGGCCACCCCTTCGGGGATCACGGCGTCCGGCAATAGATAGATAGTTAACCCTCTCACGACCATAGGACGCAGAGGTTGCCAGATTAGCAATAAGAAAAAGATTACTCTCACTGTTATAATTACCTCTCCAAAATTAGTTTTCTGCCCACAGCTAACTCAAAGACAACTGCAGAGGTTGAAGTAAACAAACTAAAGGTTTATAGATACCCCTGACGGTAACAAAGGATTTAAAGTATCCCTAATAGGCTCAAAAATCGCGTCCGGATGTGAGAGGGTTAAGAGATAAGACAACAAAAAATTTAAACTCGAATACCTTAAGTCTATACGATTATGTTCATTTATTTATAAATTATTATTTTGCTTAAGCGTTGTTTCCACATAGCGATTTTGATAAGTTATTTTGACTTTATATTGACTTTGTCCAAGTTTTGGTTTGTTTAGTTTGCAAGTTTTACTTTATAAATTATAATTCCAGTTTACTAAAATGTCATCAAATAACCAAACAAAATACATGTTACTAATTGAAAGTGTTTTTCCAGAGAGGCTAACCGTCGTCAGCACTCCAAGGAAGGTGCCGTGCCGTACGTCCCGGCCAGACAGAAGCCAGTGGTGGGCCTCCAGGATGATCTACCCTCAGACCAACTGCCATCAACCTCTCAGGATGATCAGGAAGAGTTGGAGGACTTGGAGATGTACCAGTAATAAACCCAACAGTAAGATTAATAGGACTTTTTATTTCTCATGATCATGTATAGATGTATGTGAATTTGTATTTTGTTTTTGTGTTATCCCTATTCTGGCTCTGTCTTGAGTCAGCCACCCGCCCCCCAAAAAAAAAAAAAAAAAATAGGAAAAGTAGGAATTGGGCCTGAGTATATAGATTAAAATTTAAAACTTGCAAACTAAACAAACCAAAACTTAGACGAACACAGTAAAAATACAAACCAACTCATCAAAATCGCTATGTGGAAACAGCGCTTAAGCAAAATAATAATTTATAAATAAAAGGAACACAATCAATAATAAAAGCAACAGTAAGATTAATAGGACTGGCCCGGGGAGACGAATAATATGAAGGGTGCGCCTGGAAGTGTGGTGGGCGGGCTTGTGGCTTCGGCTCCGCTGCATGTCTGCCTGCCGAGATCGGAATCTCTCCGAGTGGTCGGGGGCCGGGGGAGTGCTGGAGGGACCTTGGTGACCCTGGTCTCTGGGTCTTCTCCTGGGTGACCTAGATGTGTGTGAATTTGTGTTTTGTTTGTGTGTGTTTGTTGTGTTGTGTTGTGTATTGTGTTTTCCCTGTTCTTGCTGACTTGAGTCGGCCACCCCAGAACATAAGCATCTAAACCAAAGTTCCTTAATAACCTCGGTTAGTTATATATAAAAATGCAGTACAGTACTTACTGATGTCTCGCGAATGGTGAAGACTAGAATATTACACTAACTGGTTCTTATTTGAGGTTGAAAATGAAAGTGGTTTGGCAGCCACGAGCCCATATCCTTGTGAATATTGCAATTTTGTCATTACATTAGTGATATCTCTGCAATAATATTGACTTGGTGGGTAGGTCTTTTATATATAAAAATGCAGCACTCACTGTTATCGTGCGAATGGTGAAGACTAGAACACTACCTACTGGTTCTTGTTTGAGGTGGAACATGAAAGTGTTTTTTGAAGGACGTTTTCATGAATCTTCAGAATGCGCAGCTGGTATAGCGGCACTTGTGGCTTCAGCTTGTAAACATTTATGTAATTAACTGTCTTCGTGGTGCTATGCATAAGGTGTTGATTTTCGGTGTGAGCGTCCTGGGTTCGAATCCACGGTCTGCCACATGTGTTTGTAAATTTCATTAATCGATTTTAGGAGTATAGTTGGTTGTTGGAAGGAAAATAATTATTGACTGTTGGTTATTGATTAATAATTACAGTACTGTATTACTGATTATTTTAACTTTTGTTTAAAGTGGAACTATTGTGTTCCTATTACACATAATTCTTCAATATGTGGGTATGGTCTTCAACATAACTATTTGTACTGTATTTTTACATAAAGTATTTTTGTTAAAAATATATTTTATTTTGCCTATTAGTCTTATAAGAAAAGGGAATAAATAGGACAGCCTTTGAAAAGTATATACTACTAGCAGGGGTACCCGGCATTTCCCGGGTTTAAATTCTACTACCATAATCACCATCATCAATCACTACTACCACAATCATCACAATACTACTACTACCATAATCACCGGCCTCGACCTCCATGTGCCTCATTAAACGGCGACCTCGATTTCGGCCGCTAACTGACCTCCGATTTTGGATCTGAACTCATCCGTACCCCCATTTTGGGAGGCTGCGAAAAACTTTCGTTCCATACACCTTTTCGATCGGAGGCCTCCTGCCCCAAACGGCCATTTTTTTTTTTTTTTTTTTTTCAATTTCGGCCTCGAAACTACCTCCGATTATGGCCTCGCCCCCTCTATGACCTGACCCAGGTCAATTGACACCCACATGCAAAGTTTCAGCTCCCCAGGTCCAAAACTGCGGCCGCCTATTAAGAACACACACACAGACAACCAAAAATATTATATAGATATATTTTGTTACGTTATGTTTGCTGTGTTCAGCATATACTGTACCTTTATAAATAACTTGTCACCAAAGTTCGTTTGAAAATGTTCTCTTCTCCAATTTATATTCTGATATTGATGTTGAATACTATACTCTATTTTGTTTCCAGGTGATGGTAAACTGAATCCCTTAGTAGCTGATTTCTCGATACTTATTGGAAATACAGTATATGAAACACAACACAATACCAGACATCTGGAAGCATGGTATCATCATCACATTCCCCAAACCCAACAAAGATCCCACGCTACCCTCCTCACACTGCCCCATCACACTCCTTTGCACCCCCTCCAAAGTCATGGAACGCCTTGTACTACAACTAATTACACCCGACCTACCCCTAGCTCCAACACAACACTGCACTCCACAAACACTCTTCTCACAGACCTTACACAAAGAGCTTTTTATGGCATAAACTCAGCTAGACCACCACACAGATCACTACTAGCCACACTCGACATTAGTAAAGCCTTCGATGCCATCCCCCGACACAACCTAAAAAAAAAAAATCTACAACACAAATATGCACAACAACACAAAAAGGTGGCTGGCCAACTTCCTAGCAGGCAGATGTGCACACGTATCTTTTGCCGGTCAGTCATCTAAAATCAGAAACTTTCCAAACGGAGTCCCACAAGGATCCGTCCTATCGCCCGCACTCTTCAATCTGTACATGCACGACATAAATATACCCAATACACCCCAAATAAACTTAGCCTCCTATGCAGACGACATAACACTCACATGCACACACCATGAACCAAACACGGCAACAGATCTCCTTCAACCCTATCTCAACACACTACATGGCTGGTGCACTACATACAGACTTAATCTAGCCCCAGCCAAATCCACCGCAACCCTGCTCACAAGCTGGACAGGAGAACACGAATACATCCCTCAACTCACCATAAACAACACACCCCTAACACATACACACTCACCCAAAATCCTAGGAGTAACATATGATACTCATATGACATTCAAACAGCACACCACAAACACAAAACAAAAACTGACACCCAGACTTAACGCCCTCAGGTCACTTGTTCACACAAAATTTGGACACAATAAAGAAACCACCACCACAGTTTATAAACAATACATAAGATCAGTGATGAAATATGCAAGCCCAGCCTGGGCTTCTAACCTAGCTGAAACACATCATAAGACCTTACAGACTATTCAAAACAAAGCCCTAAAAATCATTACAGGCTGCACAGCTACTACACCCACAGATCACCTACATCAAGAAACCAAAATCCTCAAAGTCAAAGACCATCTGGACACGAGAGGCACTCAATTCCTGGCAGCAGCCTCTACGAACCAAAACCACCCACTACACTACATGGCAACACACCCACAGACACCAAGAAATATCAAAACAACACCCAGCACACGGTATCACACACAAATACTATCCACTCTCCCTCCCTGCCCACCCCAAACCAACTTCCAGAAGCACATCCATACTCATATCTCTCGCCAATCCATCCACTCACTCATAGACAACACGCAGCTGCAAGCACGACCTCCCGAAATCCATCCTTCCGAATCCTCCCTTCCTCGCGAGGACAGAGTCCACCTGGCCAGGCTGAGATGCGGACACCATCCAGCTCTTCTGAGCTATCAGAAGAGACTGGATGACTCCGTCGTCGACACCTGCCCGGGATGTAACACAAGCACCCCATACCATCATACAAGACTGCATTTCACACAACCACTTATGCCAACAACACAATCTACACTCAATGAGAGCTCTGTGGGAAAGCCCGATTGCAGCCATGGCCTTCCTCAGGGACTCAGGGCCAGCGTTGCCAGTCGTACGATAATTATCGTACAATACAATAACTTGACCATTTGTACAATGTACAATACCTGGTGTACAATAATGCAATAATTCAGGAATTTGTATAATAATTCAGTGCAGATATACAATAATTTGAATTTTTTTGAACAAATGATAAAACAAATATAGAAACATGGCATCTCTCTCCATTATCGGTACCTATTTAAGTTGAAATAAACATAAACACCGATTTCCACAATAATTATATAACCAGTCATAACACCTGTAGGCTATTCATACATACAGTAGATTAAGGACACACCTACATACATACAAACTTGTATAAACTATCTCTACAATAAGTAAGCTACACTCTTACTGTATATATCTATGTATATGAGCAATTCATAAGAATGTCTCGGACTATCTCTCCAATATTGTGATCATTTGCCCCCCTTTATGGTACATTATGTTGGCTAATCCTAGAATTTACTCCCTCAGCATATTTGATTTTAATAAACTTGTACAGAAAATTTGCTAATGCTATTAGTGCACAAATATTACTTTGTGCCACTACCATTCAAAATTTAGAATAGAAATAACTGTGTTATTGTGTTTTTCATTTAAGCTTTGATAACTAGTTCTAGAAATAGGTCTATATAGGTGAAATCCATGATACTGTATGATGAAAACTTTGTACGATAATATTGATGCAAATACGATAATTTTGACGTTTGGTACAATATTTTAGCCAAATCCACCTGGCAACGCTGTCGGGGCTGTTCGGCCAGTCAGCTTAGGGAACAACAACAACTATGGCTGTGTGTAGTATTAATGCCAAGTTTTCATAATTAACTTCATATTTCGATACAAACTCTACCTTATAACTGAGTAACAAAGATAGAAACATAACAATTTACTCTCAGCTGGAAAAAAAAAATCTATACAAACTCTACCTTATAACTGAGTAACAAAGATAGAAACATAACAATTTACTCTCAGCTGGAAAAAAAATAGACTATAGACAATGATAATGAAATTATCCAACTTAGTTTTACTGCAGTAAGTATAACAGGTCAGGTATAAATTTATTTTTAGAAGAGACAGAATGGCAGTCGATAGCTTTGTGTGTACAGTACTTTAAATGAAAAATACAAAAATAATCTTTAAAACTTAAACAAGATCAACAATACGTGTACTATAAGGAGTTAATATCTTATCTTTAACTGTATATAACTAATCTATAATTAATCAAATTAATAAAATACAAATTATGCTATCATACTCCAAGGGTTAGGACTAACACCAGCTATGCAAAGGCTGCATAATTTACTTGACTTTAACCTTAGCATTAGTGGAGGTAGTTCTTCTCTGTAGGGCCGAGACTCTCATAAATGCCAGGGCGGTGAGAGCAATGTTAACCATATACGTTGACACACATACCACACAGAAGTCATGCAGCACAAAATACAGCAGGTAGGCCAGGTAGATGCTCATAAAGTTGGAGAAGGTGATCATCCCTCGCTGGACTCTCGCCACGCCCAAGCTGCGCACCTCGCCTGGGAAATACAAAGATTGCGTTGGGAATATCAACATGATTATCCAGTATTCGAGAATGGATAATAAGTCATAGGCGTGTGCATAAACCTTAAACCGTCTTGGTGGTGTAATGGTTAAGGTGTGTGTGTGATAACCCGGGTTCGAATCCTGGTGGATCACATAATATATGCTTTCATTAATTTCATTGGAGGTGTTTGGTGTTCTGGTGAAATTAATAAAAAATAGATAGTCAATGTTATATATTCCGGGTGTGGTGTCCCGAGTTGGAATCCCGGGAGAACTATATGCTTTCATTAGTTTATTCAAGTACATTGGGGTTTGTAATTGATTAAAATTTTGTAAAACTTGCAAACTAAACAAACCAAAACTTGGACAAAGACAATATAAAGGCAAAATAACTTACTAATCGCCACCCTGCATATAATTATCTTGTAAAATGCAATGTCACTGAAATAATTATTAACAATGGTGACTCCGTTGTCGACGCCTGCCCGGGATGTAACACAGCACCCCATACCATTAAACACATCATAGAAGACTGCATTTCACACAACCACTTATGCCAACAACACAATCTACACTCAATGAGAGCTCTGTGGGAAAGCCCGATCGTGGCCATGGCCTTTCTCAGGGACTCGGGGCTGTTCGGCCAGGCAGCTTAGGGAACAACAACAATGGTATAAAGGATTTTGCGGATCGTCTATATCGGGCCTGTGACGTCATAGTGACGTCACACCAGTATCCTTATCCTAGACTGGATGGTGGACTTACACTCTTGTGACGTCACAGGCCCGGTATAGACGATCCACAAAATCCTTTAAACCATTGTTAATAATTATTTCAGTGCCTTTGCATTTTGCAAGATAATTATGTACAGCTCTTTTTTTTTTTTTTTTTTTTTTTTTTCTATATTCCAACTTACTTCCTCTCGGGCATAGGCTGAGAGCCTTAACATTCACCGCTTTACAATGAACAGTGAAGCCTGTGAGGTCTTGTTCCAGTCTAGGGAGTGAGACATGTGAAGCACGTAGAGTACAACGAGCACCTGCCATCTTGCCTTCACATGAGGCACGGTGCTCACTCATGGCCCGAAATGACCCCATCTCTGAAGCCACCTCGTTCCCGTGCTTCACTGTCTCACTCCCTACACTCGGACTCTCACACTTACACACACAACGCCACCTGTTGAGCAGATAACTCACCAGGCATTGCACCCCTATAGCATATTTTGAATATGGAAATATTCATACAGTGCTATTTAATCAGGGAACAATGAGGGTATTTTATTGACGTTTCGGTGGGCTTTGTGGTAATGCACTGATACTAGGTACAGCACAAATTCCATCCCAATAATATCTTCCCATTGATACATCAGGATTTGAACCCGGGACCTTTGGATTACCAGGCCAGTGGCAAGACCACTCCACCACACCTCCCCTTTAGCTTGGCGATTATCATTCCATGTTTATCTCAACCCATGTGCCCCCACCTTTAAGAATGGGGTGTTACTTATTAATATATTATATATTCCACTCCCAACACCAAACACCTCCCAATGAAATTAATGAAAGCATGTGATCGTCCCGGGATTCAAACCTGAGTTACCACATACAGATCTTAACCCTTTCTGTACCGGTGATGTACTTCTCTATCATATTCTGGCAATTATTAGACAATTTTATTCAGCTTAGGAAGGATCTGTGATAGCTAAAAAGGAGTAATTAAGATAGTCAGTAGTGTTTTAACCCTTAATTAGCGGCTCACCACATAAGTCGTATTTAATAAAGCTGGACTATGTGGCGGCGCTCGACATAGGTCGAGTGGCAATTTCAGCACGTAATGTTGCTGAGAGAGAGAGACAAGTGGTGGCAGGAGAGTAGCGAGCGTATGACTGCTCCAGACCACCGCGGCGAACATACTGACACGAATCCCAGCTCCCTCCTCCCTCTCTCACTCGCTATATAAGGAATTGTATCGGGAAAGTGGCTAATTACATGCTTTTTGCACTCGCGTTGCACGGTTATTGCAAGAAAACTAGCCATCATAAAAGGATCGTTATGGTGTCATTCGAAAGCTCTGTTTATGCCCTTTCAGGGATAGGTACTTGTTTTACGTTCTGGGTCTTATTTAGGCATGAAAATGATCACGTAAACAGCCCTATTTTGGCTAAAAACACCCCGCTGGGCGGTACATATAAATAAACCGCATAGGCCGCTCGTAAGGTGTTAAGTGCTAGAGGTGCATCCTAAGCTGCATAAAATCATCTAATAGTTGCTAGAATTGAATGAAAAGGAGGTCGCCGGTACAGATGGGGTTAAACACTCTTACCATTACACCATCAAGACAATAACAAGACCTATAGTACTGTATACAATAATACTATAGTGTATTCGCTGTAAGGAGGCGAGAAACATCTGTAACTCAAAAATGACTAATGTAATCAAGCTAATATTTCTACCATTTGGGAAGAGTCAGTCAAGGAATACATGTGGAAATTTACAGCCAATTTGCTCTAGCCCTTTTCATGTTACAGAGGATAGAGGTCATGATTTCTCGCCTACAGTACTTACAGCGAATAGACTATAACAACAAGTGTTGGAATCTTACGCTCTATACCAACACACAATGCTTAGGTTTATTTTCATAGAACCATACCACATTTCGATAGCCACTAAATTTACAGTTCTTAACACCTTACGAGCGGCCTATGCGGTTTATTTATGTGTACCGCCCAGCGGGGTGTTTTTAGCCAAAATAGGGCTGTTTACGTGATCATTTTCATGCCTAAATAAGACCCAGAACGTAAAACAAGTATCTATCCCTGAAAGGGCATAAACAGAGCTTTCGAATGACACCATAACGATCCTTGTATGATGGATAGTTTTCTTGCAATAACCGTGCAACGCGAGTGCAAAAAGCAGGTAATTCGGTACTTTCGGTACATAATTGAGTATGTAGCGAGTGAGAGAGGGAGGAGGGAGCTGAGATTTGTGTCAGTAGGTTCGCCGCGGTGGTCTGGAGCAGTCATACGCTCGCTAGTCTCCTGCCACCACTTGTCTCTCTCTCTCAGCCACATTACGTGCTGAAATTGCCACTCGAGTTATGTCGAGCGCCGCCACATAGTCCAGCTTTATTAAATACGACTTAAGTGGTGAGCCGCTAATAAAGGGTTAAGTTACAAGAGGCTATAGTCTATTCGCTGTAAGTAGGCGAGAAATCATGACCTCTAACCTCTGTAACTCAAAAAAGACTACTGTAGAGTAATCGAGCTAATATTTCTACCATTTGCGAAGAATCAGTCAAGGAATAGATGTAGAGATGTACAGCCAATTTGCTCTAGCCCTGTTTGAGTTACAGAGGATAGAGGTCATGATTTCTCACCTACTTACAGCGAATATACTATAGGAGTCACAGTTTCTAGTTTTATCATCAATGGGTAATTAACCCTTGTCTAGCGGGGTGTTTTGGGCTCATTTGGGCATATTCAGGCCCTCCTGCATGATAAAACAATTATTTAGCAAAAAAATAGGCACTAAAAGCTTCAAAATGAGACCAGAACGAGCTACGTAGCACTCGTGGTTCTCTTGCAGTGGTGCCACGAACATGGAAGTTTAGCATATATCGGTATATTTTTCCCAGCTATGCTCACTACTGGCTACACTGCCGGCCTCTCGAGAACACAGGGAACATGAGTTAATGGGCGGCGGTAAGCCCTGGGAGTCGGCTGTCTGGCCCGCTGCTCTCCCGGCCATTTGCACTCGATTTTAACCCTTTAAAAGCCTTAATAATGCTCCTAACTTGCTGCAAATTGGTGCACGACTTAAGTCGAGCGCCGCTCTTTAAGGGTTAAGGGGAGGCAGTTAGTTTTTTTAGTCCTCCTCCTCCCTCATGTTTAGCCCTATTAGTTATGAAATTTCAGAACATTCACCCCATTAGTTTGGCGATTTTCAGACCTTTTGCCCCATTTCTTTGCCAATATTAAGACCTTTCGTGCTATCTAGGTGTCAATTTTTTTCCTGGCGTGCGATAGCGAGCCTGTATTTGAAGAGGAATCGGCCTTCAGCTGGGAGAAAAATTTACAAATTCATATCGAAGGGGGATCTTGTGGTTTTTTTTTAAAGTTTGATAAGAGGTTTAGAGAGCAAACTAAACCCCTTCCTTAAACCATTGAGCTGAACCAGTAAACTATGTTGCACAATACCGTCTGAGCTCCTTTAACCCATCAGACCCGGAAGGGCTCTTAAACACCCATAAAAAACACACCCGAGCTACCCGGAAGGGCTCTGAGGCACTCATGAGCTCAAAGCCTGTAAGCTTGGTGTGCGAGGCGTACGTCCGACGCATGTAAACAACAGCCGGCTGGACCGACGTCCCGCATCTCCGGCCACAAGAAGGAGTGCGTCGCTTGTTCGTGTGTGCCTGTATGTTATTGTTAAGTATCGAAAAGTAGTGTAAAGTGGCTGTTTTTGCCATAAAGTTATCTCCAATGAAATCATCATCACAACTGAACCAGTTGACAGAGAGCTCTACTTAACGCCATTCTACAGGTACGAAACACATCTACGCTTGGGGATGCGCGGGAATGCGCCGGGTTTCGGGGAATATATATACAGTATAATACATAGCCGGGGCTGGAGGGTTAAGTGGGTGTAGCCAGGGAAGGCATCCAGCTGTGACTTACTCCACTCTACTACAGGTCTACCTCACTATCCGATGCCCCAATTTATGATATATTTATGATGTGTTCGTCTAAAGGCGGTATCACACGAGCGCTTTTTCACTCAACATTTATCCTCAACACTGGTCTGGCAGCTTATGAGGTCAACATTTAGAATATTTCGGTCATCTAAATTCATCTAGCAACAGTCTAATTTCCGATACCAGTGCAAAATATTCCAGAAATGTTGCCAGAAAAATGTTGATCATCGAATGTTGACCATAAATGCTCTCGTGTGATACCGGCTTCAAGTTTTAGTTTGTTTATTTTGCAAGTTTTACATTATATTATTATAGGTTCTTAGGTGTTTGGGTTTGGGTTTTGGCTGGTCCGAGATTGCATCCTTATTTACCCCCATTAATTATAGGGTTTGCTGTATGATTTTTCTCTTTAACCCTTTGAAGCTCTGACGCGTTTTAGCAGTATATTTTGGCTATCATTGGACGATTCTATGCAGCTTAGGAAGTATCTGTGGGTATTAAAAGGGTAAATACTATCTCAATCAACCCTTTGACTTCCATATACCGTTACTAATTACTAATCTGGGCAGTGGCAGAGACGGTGACAAATTTTAGTTGGAGGCTAAACACAAATGAAGAACTGAAACATATAAGACTAAAGAAGGATTTGAGCATAGAACAAAGAAAAAAAATAAAGGAATTACAAGAAAAGGCTGATGAAAATAATGGAAAGTTGGGTGAGGAGGATAAGAGAAATTTTTACTGGAGAGTGAGGGACGGGAAATTGAAGAAGTGGTATATACGAATAGAAGGGAGGGGGAGATCAGGGAGGGAAGAGAATGTGATAGGAGTTGTGACGGAGGAGGAGAACAGGGTGGAGGTGTCACAGGGAGAGACAGGAGACAAAGTTGCAGACCCAGTAGTGCTAAGGAGGGAGTAGGGTACGGACAGGAGCGGGATGGTGTAGTTGCTGAAGGAATGGTAGATGGATTAAGGATTATGTTTAGTGATGTGGATGTGTTTACCCAGGACAAGAAAAGAGAACTGATATGCAGGATGAAGAGGAAAAACCTGATGTCATAGCCTTATAGGAAGTAAGACCAAAAAATGCTAGAATTGAAAGGGAACTGGTGGAGTATAGTTTGGAGGGTTATGAGTTATATGAGAGGAATGCTATTAGAGCAGAGGTCGGAAGGGGACTATTTATTTATGCAAGAAAAGAGCTCATGAGGTGGATATGAGACAGCAGTATTGTGAGTATTTGTGTATTGAAGTAAAATGTGCAAGAGGATCAATTCTAATTGCCTCTATATATAGAAGCCCAAATAATAGTAGGGAAGAGGATGATAGAGATGACAAGATATAGAGATGGGACGCAGGGGAGTGTACTTGATTTGATTTCTAGCAATGAGGAGGATATAGTGGAACATGTCAATGTGGATAGCCCTATAGGTCGTAGTGACCATGCCTGTATAAGCTTTAGTTGCAATATTAAAACAGAGAGGGATAATAGAAGCAATACAAAAAATATACATGTATGATAGAGCAGATTATGAGCTGCTGAGATGGTGTTTGGCCATTGACTGGGGGGAATACTTGAACGGTGAAGACGCTGAAGGAATGTGGAGGAAAATTAGAGTCAAACTGGAGAATGCTGTATCCAAAAGTGTACTAGTAAGGGAATATAAGGATAAAACAAAATTGAGGAAAAGAACGAACCCAGAATTGCCAATGAAAAGAAAGCTTTGGACATTGATTAGAAGAAAGAAATTATTGTGGGAAAGACTAAAATTGTTAAAAAAGAACAGGGGGTCTAGTATAGAAGCCAAAGAAGTGGATCTGGAATGCAGACAAATAAACAATAAAATAAGGTGGGAGACAAGGAGGGGGGTGAAGGAGAGGGAGAGAGAGATTGCTAGAAATGTGAAGGATAATCCAAAAATATTCTGGAAGTACATTCAGGAAAAGTTAACAAGAAGAGTAGGGATCCCAGAGCTGGTAGGGGGGTTGGATGATGGGAGTAGAGCGGAGACTGATAAGGAGAAAGCAGAGGTGCTGGGGAAATACTTTGGGGGGGTACTAACAGTGGAGTCGGATGATGCAGTGCCTACTATTCCAATAAAACAGGCACCGGCACTAGAACCAATAGAGTTTTCCCATGCTAGAATAAGAAGGGCTATAGAAAAAATGAACAGAAGTAAGTCCCCGGGACTGGATGGGATACATCAAGAATCATAAAGGAAGGAGGTGAGATGTTGGTAGACCCATTGAAAATGTTATTTGAGGTATCGTTTAATACAGGACAAATCCCGATGGACTGGAGAGAGGCGAACATAACAGCTACATTTAAGAAGGGAAAGAGAAATGACCCAGGAAATTATAGACCAGTCAGTTTGACAAGTGTTGTGTGTAAACTAATGGAAACGGTAATTAGAGAAGGAATAATGGAGCATATGAAATCAAACCAACTTTTCAGTGGGAGACAGTTCGGATTCTTGCCGGGGAGGTCGACGGTACTACAGCTAATTAACCCTTCCTCCCCGGGTGTCATTTTAATATGACACCACGAAATAAGGGCAGGTGCCCGGGTGTCCTTTCAGGAGATAGTAAGCTTTCAAGCCTATTCAGCTTGGTCTGAACGCCGTGCGTCCGACACATGTAAACAAAGCCGATCGTTGCGTCACCGCACCTCCGAAAACAAGGAGAAGACTCGTTTGTTATTGTATGTCTGTATGTCGTTGTTTCAGTAGTGAAAAGATCATCGTATTGCTAACATCGCCTGAAAATGCTCTCCACTAAAATCGTCATCACAACTGAACCAGTTGACTTAGAGAGCTCTACTCAATGCCAGTCTACAGATTGGAAACCGCACTACATTCATAGATGCGTGGGAAATTTCTAGCAGTTAAAATGAACCAAAATACAGTAGCCTATGCCTAGACGTTTTTCGGCCAGATCGCCCGGGTAGCCCACCCTATCCTTTGGAGATACAGCCCGGGCCAGGAGGGTTAAGGTGGTAGATGAATGGATGCAAATTCTAGAGGATGGTGATGTAATAGACGTGGTATATTGCGATTTTATGAAGGCCTTCGATAAGGTCCCACATAAAAGGTTAATAGCGAAAGTTAGAAGCTATAATATAGGGGAGAAATGTGTGAAATGGATGAAATGCCTTCCTGAAAGATCGGAGACAGAGGGTACTGGTGAATGGAATAGGCTCGGGGTGGAGGGAAATTACAAGTGGGGTACCTCAGGGATCTGTGTTGGGACCACTACTGTTCGTTATATTTATCAACGACTTACCTGAAGTTATGACTAATGGAAGTGAGGTATACATGTATGCGGATAACACTAAGCTGTATAGAAGAGTGAGGAGTAAGGAAGATGTGGGTTTGCTTCAAGGAGATGTGGAGGGCATGAAGGGATGGTCTGAGCATTGGTTAATGCCTTTTCATCCAAAAAAATGCAAGTACATGCGGATTGGGACAAGCAAGATAGACAAGGTAGGATACAGTATGTATGAAGCGATGGAGGAATTGAATGCAGAAAAGGATATAGGAGTAGTGATAGACAATAAGTTAAATTTCTTAGAACATTTAGCGGAAAAGATAAACAAAGCCAATAGAATTGTAGGGCTGGTAAGGAGGACATTTGGGGATGGATGTAGAGTTCGGGCGTACGGTCGTCATTGTTTACATAGGGCGATCGCCGCGGTCGCACTTACGTTCCCGTCTATTTCGACGCTATATTTTCTGCTATTTTCCCCCTGTCATTACTACATGAATACTAGGTTAGGTTAGGTTAGGTTAGGTTAAAATAGACGGGAACATGATGGGAAAGGTCCGACGCCACTACGCGTAATGTAAACAAAGATGGCGGTACGCCCGCTCACTACATCCTACCCGACATTTGTGTCTCTTGACGAAGAAATCTTCAGGAATCTCTATACAGCACTGGTTAGGCCGCACCTGGAATATGCGAACCAGGTGTGGGCTCCATATATGGTAAAGGATATAGAAGCAGTGGAGAAAGTGCAGAGGAGAGCTAGCAAGCTAGTACCAACGTTGAAGAACGCGAGCTATGAGCAGCGGTTGAGGACACTGGGGCTTCCGACACTGGCATATAGGAGAAAGAGAGGGGATATGATAAGAGACTTTTAAGATAGTGTCAGGAAAGTATGATGAGGATGTGTGTGAAGGTATCTTCTTGATGCGGGAGGGAACAAGAACGAGAGGACACTCTAAGAAAATTTACAAAGAAAGAAATAGGCTTGAGAAGGCAAAGAACTTCTTTTGTGATAGAGTGGTAAATGAGTGGAACGCACTGCCCCAGTATGTAGTCGATTCCGAATCAATAAGGGAGTTTGAAAGTAATCTTGATAAAGCATGGGGAAGACAAGATTTGAAGTTTGATTATAAAGCAAAAATACAGAATAGTAAAAATTTTGCGTCTGCTACCGCCGCCGCCAACACCGTGAACGACCGCAGCAGTGCAAGTACTGGTTCTGAGCTGGATACACAGGCCTAGTTTGCCTTTTTCCCGAGGATCTACTGTAAGAAACTGTACGAAACTGTAAAATCGTCTAATAATAGCCAGAAAACAGAAAGGAAACGCGTGTTGGAGCTTGAAAGGGTTAAGATCGGGTTTTCAGGAACGTAACCCAATCGTAAATCGAGGGAGACCTGTACTTTGTGATAACACCATCACCAGGGCATAATCTGTCCTTTAGAGCAGGGACTAAGGGGGATGGCTCACTTTTTGGGCGATTTTTGCATGTATTCATTATTTTTTCTAGTTTCCTCCCTAGACCTCCAACAAATTTAAAAAAAACATCCATTAGATCCCCCTTCTAGATTAATTTGTACATTTTTCGGTAGAAAAACTTCCCGGGCAAAGGACGGTTCTTCCAACATTACAGGCTCACTATCGTTCGCCAGGGAAAAAATCAACACCTAAATAGCACGAAAGGACTAAATATTGACGAAGAAATGGGGCGAAAGGTCTTGAAATTGACTAACTAATGGGGCAAACATCTTAACATCTGAAAACTAATGGAGCTGACCATGAGGGAGAAAGTGGTCCAGAAAACCGGCCCATCCCCCCTAAAGGCCCCTGGAGAACTGTCTTGTGGAAGACATTGCCTGAGCCATGGTATTTTCAGTGTATTCACAGCCCATAATATATGTATACTGTACTATACAATCGCGCTAATAAGTGATGTCTTGGTACCAAGTATATTTTGATCAATAATTGGTATCAGCAATATCTAAGCTTCAATTTCTTCATATCGAGTGAAATATGCAAACATGTTCCTACACTTACCCACCCTATTCAACATCTGACAGATATTAATACAGCCCAGAGCAAACCAAACGTAATGACAGCTGGGAAATGACTTATTAGTGCGACTGTACATTCATATGAACCTTTGAGCCTTGAAGGCCATAGTCTGAAGCATCTTGTTTTGATTTGATACAAATAATGTAAAACTTGCAAAATAAACAAACCAAAACAGGGACGATACAATATAAGGACAAAATAACTACCGTAATCAAAATCGCTATGTGGAAATAACGCTTTAGCATTCCCAGAATTTAGTATTCCCAGTAGGGTGTCAAATCTGAGCAATTTTGTTTGAGACTTGAATGAATATGAAAAGAAATACCTGTACAAGAAAATTAACGTAAAATAGCATTGTTTTGGCAATTTCATCACTTCCAAAGATTTAATTTGAACTATAAACCACAATTTTATCTTTGCATAATAATAATAATAATAATAATAATAATAATAGTTCTTAATTAAAGCTAGCGCATGCTAAGCCAGCTAAGGATAGCCCAATAAGGCCGATTAGGCGTATTTCCGTTGGGGTCCTGTACTACTACCCCATCCCCTTGCTCATGAGGGACGGTAACGACTCAGTGCTTTAATATTCCGAGCGTGGGCGCGATCCTGGGACCTTCTGGGTGGAAGTCCAAGACGCTAGTCACTACACCAGCGAGCCGCTGACAATAATATAAACTAAAAAGAAACAACTTGTCTTTCGTTTGACACCCTGATTCCCAGATAAATTCTCTTGTGACTTTCACCTCTTAAATCCATTATGCTTCATTTGTAATATTAAATTTATTATTATGTTTTTTACACCAACCAAATTCACATCTAAACTCAATGTAATCAACAAATACATGTGGCACTCCGAGGACTCGAACCTAGGATGTTCACATCGAAATTCCGCGCACTATGCATTACGCCATCAAGACAGTTAATATGATATATGATGATGTAAACTTGCAAAATAAACAAACCAAAACAGGGACAACACAATTTATAAAGGTAAAAGAACTTATCAAAATCATAGTACAGTATCTCAATTCTCATTTTCAACTCGATGCAATGGGAAGATGAAGAAAGCTACATACTGGGAAGAGTTTTAGAGATCTTTTAGAAGTATGGATCCTGGCTTTAAGTTAAAATGACCAAAGACACAAATTTTTACCTAGCAATTAGGCTATGTCTCGAGTCGGCCACCCCCAACTAAAAAAAAAAAAAAAAAAAAATATAGGGTATGTGTCAGAGTAGAGATAGAGATAGAGATATAGATAGATAGATAGATAGATAGATTAGGCTAAAACAAATCAAATTGTGGTGTATGTAGCACCAATGAACTTGACAATAATCTTGATCCCTGACCTCTCTGTAACTAAAAAAGGGCCTATAGCAAACTGGCTGTAAATATCCACACCTATTTTCTGGTGGACTCTTCCCAAATGATAGAAACGTCAGCCTAATTGCTTTAATTCATTTAGAGTTACAAGAAGTTAAGGGGTCAAGATTATTGTCAAGTTCGCTGGCACTACCTATATTAGTATCTAAGGACACATTAAGGGGGTAGTGCTTGGTTTTTGGTCTATATATTTGTTTATTAATATATTTTAGAGTTTCCTCGCTAGTCTGGGGAAAAAAGAAAAAAAAAAATATATATACAGTATATATATACAGTACATATATACCGATATATATATATATATTATATAATTGTGGAAGTTGCATAGATGTTAACATACCCATTATGATGATGATAGAGTAGAAGATGATGCCCGGGATACTGTTGGGTAGGTTGAGCGGGTGGTCTTCCCCGAGCAGCGGTCCCACCAGACCAAACCCTCGACCATACCTGTATGCACACAAATTTGTAACAGACACCCTTTACCTAAAAATGGCTTATGCTAGTGGTATATTCATATTTTGTTTTCATAAACTCACCAATTAATTTATAAATAAACCTAACTATAGGTAGCGCCAACGAACTTGACAATAATCTTGACCCCTTAACTTCTTATAACTCAAAATGAATGAAAGCAATCGAGCTGACATTTCTATCATATGGGAAGAGCCCACCAGGAAATAGGTGTGGATATTTACAGCCAGTTTGCTCTAGGCCTTTTTGAGTTATGAGAAGTTAAGAGGTCAAGATTATTGTCAAGTTCGTTGGCGCTACCTATAGTGAAATCAATGAAAGTAATGAATACATGTGGTACTCCAAGGACTCGAACCTAGCATACTCACACCAAAATTCCGCACACTAAGCACTAGGCTATCAAGACAGTTATAACATTTCCATCTTAAGTGTGCCCCATGAATATTCTTTCCTCTCACTTAAACATTAGGCTACCATAGCGCGGTTGGTAAAATGAACATGATTAGATTAATATCCAGTATTCGAGAATGGATAATAAGTCGTAGGCGTGTGCATAAATCTTTAACCGTCCTAGTGGTGTAATGGTTAGAGTGTTTAAAATCTGTGTGATAACCCAGGTTCGAATCCCGGTGGATCACATATATGCTTTCATTTATTTCGTTGGAGGTGTTTGGTGTTGTGGTGAAATTAATAAAAAATATAGATTACAGTATATTAGAATGTATATATTCTGGCACTTACCCCCATTTTTGTTTTCTTTTATGGGGGTGGCCGACTCGAGACAGAGCCCAAACAGAAACCAACAGCTAAAATTCCAATTCTTTGGGTCCGGGACTACTTTCGCATTTCCTCGCCCCTATCTGTCTCGTCCAGTAGGTGAATTTTACAAGGAGAGGAGGATTCCTAGCCTCCTGCCCCCATAAGGTATATATTATTATTATATACTGTATACCAGTACTGTATATTTCTTTTGTATTTGAATTGCATCCCGCTGAGGAGATAAGGTGGATATATTAATTGGTGGATGACCTAGATGTGTGTGTATTTGTATTTTGTTTTTGTGTGTTCAATGTTTTCAGTTGTGTTATCTCTATTCTGGCTCTGTCTTGAGTCCCCCCCCCCTCTCCATATCGACAGTGTCGGTGCCATAATTGTGGGGTAAAACTCTAATTTGGCCCTCTACTGTCAAAATAGATGCTGATTTCAATATGTCACAGGGGGTGAGGAGAGCAGAGCTCCCCTTAACCCAGTCTGTATCTTATGGCAACGACCGCGGCCCGAGCGTCATGATGGAGAAGGGGGTCCAGAAAAACGACCCATCTCCCCTTAAGCTGTCAGTCCAGAGTAAAGGATAATAGTCGAGGGTAATGGCACTGATGTGAGACCGGCATTTTGTTCACATTAATCCAGTATTAAACTTTATGTCTTATATTTTAAGGGAAATTTTTCTCCAGCTCTTGCTCTGAGAGTCAATAGTGCTCGACATACTGACATACATTCGACTATATTACTGAATTACCATTACCCTAATAAGTCATGTCCCAGCTGTCATTACATTTGGCTTGCTCTATGCTGTATTAATGTCTGTCAGATGTTGAATAGGGTGGGTAAATGTAGGAACGTGTTTGTATATTTCACCCAATATGAAAAAATGAAGCTTAGATATTGCTGATACCCCTTATTGATCAAAACATACTTGGTGTAGAGACATCACTTATTAGCGCGACTGTACTATCATCTTACTTGGAAGTGAAGACCTTGGAGCAGGAGATGTAGGCGCTGATATCACACAAGGCCTGGTAGTCCTTGTCTTCTTCCTTGGCCGTCTCCACATAGAGTGCGTAGAGTGACAGTCCTATACCCATGCAACCCAGCACCATCATTCCCACACGCACCCGACGGTAGGTTGTCTCACCAGCTCTGGACCCCATCTTCACGTCTCTGCCGGTAAAAGAATGAGTAATATTCCAAAATCAAAATTACCAACGCCACTGCAGTAATGTTGCCATCTATACATACATACATACAGGTCTCCCTCGATTTACGATTGGGTTACGTTCCTGAAAACCAGATCTTAAATCGAAAAATCGTACAGTACCGGTATAGCGAACCCTAAAATTAATGGAATAAATGGGGATGCGTTCTCGGACCAGGCAAAACACATACACATACATCTAAAAACCTTCAATAATATCGTAAACCGGGGCATCGGATAGCGAGGGAGGCCTGTACACAAATTTAAAGACTGAGCGCTCCACACGGTGCGGTTCCAGTGACCGGTCTCATGACCTAATGGAGGTGTTCCAGGCAACCCTGTTACAAGCTGCCTCACTTGTCAGGTTCTTTGATTTAAGATCAGAAAGCAAGGTCTGATCCCACGTCTGTCTTGGTTTGCCCTTTATTGGAGATCCCTCCACATTCATGAACTTGCATCTTTTCATCCAGCTTAGTTCATAAATTCTCTCCACGTCTAAACCATCCAAGCAGTCAAAATAGACGGGAACATGATGGCGAGCGTCCGCATATTGTAAACAAGGGGCCGGCGGGTGGTATGCCCGAATACTACATCCTTTCCAAAATCACAAATAGTTGTCAATCTGGATTTTCTGATGCTCAAGTTTTTAAACAAAATTGCAAAAATATAGAATAGATGGTTGATTTTTCTGGTGAGGATGGTGTTCGCGGGCGTATGTGTTGCCTTGTTTACGTTAGTCGCACGCTCGCAGTTATGCTCGTCTCTAGGCCTAATCTGATTTTTTTTTTTTTTACAAAATTTTCCTACAGCCAGCTGTTATTTGCACCCTGCTGGTAATATATATGATGATGACAATAAGTCATAGGGCGTGAGGGGGGCAAAACCTATTATGTAACAGCTGGATTTGGGATACAATAATGAGTAAAAGCCCCACTCATGACTTGTCATCATCATATGTACGGTATTACCGGCAGGGGCAAATAACAGCTGGCCTTGACAAAATTTTGTAAAAAAAAAAAGTAGTCAAATTAGAGTTATTAGACGCGAATAAATAAATAAAGTGGACGGTAGGCTACGCCAGCTAACGCAATCCCTACCATTTTAGTTTTTGTTTTATCTTTGGTAGCTTTATGTCCCTTTCCCACTGGTGAGACAAGTCACGATTTTCGTCGCCGACACCAATAAATTGGCACATCATGTCTCAACACCTCTCATGAACAATCGTTTGACTCTCAAGGCCTCGCAAGGGCCCTTGTGGGTCATCGCAAATGTTCGGACCGTTCAAAATTTTGGACGAGGACTCACGAGGATTGGTTGCCCTCGCAAGCATCGTCGAGCATCGCCGAGGGATCTGCGAGGGCTTCTGTGATCATCTGCGACATCGGCGAGACATCGCGGAGGGTTTCGCACAAACAAACCTTTGCAACGCTGCATGGATGCTCACCGATGCTCTTAGATGCTCTCAGATGTTCCGAGAACATCGACGATGCCAAAGAGCACCTTCGGCGAGGTGGGTAATTTTTTTTTATTAGGCCTATAGTGAATCTGATGAACCCTTTTTTCTATGCACCTCTCGTGGGGGGTTCACCTGTTTTTTTTTTCTCTTTCTCTCCTTTTCTCTCTTTCTCTGGTTTGTATCCATTCAGCCCCATTCAGCCAACTGTTTTAAGACGTTTATCCCCATCCAAGTATCGATATCTTCCTGGCAAGCAATAGCGAACCAGCATTATATGGAGAAATCCGGCTTCGCCGGAGAAATTTTTCTATCGAAAAATATAAAAATTTAGCTTGCTCTCAAAACATGAATATATATATGTTGGCTCACTACCGCTCACCAGAAAATATTGAAACCTGGATGGGGGTAAACGTCTTAAAACAGTAGGCCGAACGGGGCCGAACGGGTTATAGGCAAAGAGAGAGGGAGAGAAAGAAAAAAAAAACGAGGAGGGAGAGAAAGAGAAAACAGGGAGGTGGGCTCAATGTTTACGTTACGGCTTAACCTAATTGAGCCCACCTCGCTGTTTTCTCTTTCTCTCCCTCCTCGTTTTTTTTTCTTTCTCTCCCTCTCTCTTTGCCTATAATCTGTTCAGCCCCGTTCAGCCTACTGTTTTAAGACATTTACCCCCATCCAGGTTTCAATATTTTCCTGGTGAGCGGTAGCGAGCCAACATATATATATATTTTTGTTTTTGGGTCGTTTTTCTGGTCCCTTCTTCCTCATGGTTAACCCCATTAGTTTTCATATTTCATGACGTTCGGCCAATTAGTTTGGCGATTTTAAGACATTTCACCCTATTTCGTTGTCAATATTAAGACTTTTCGTGTCATTTAGGCATCAAGTTTTTCCTGGCTAGCGATAGCGAGCCTGTACTTTTTGAGGAACCGGCCTTCGGCCAGGATATTTTTCTATCGACATATGTACAAATTGAACCTTGAAGGAGGGTGTTGGGGGGTGCTTTATATGCTTGATGGAGGTCTAGGGATGAAACTAGGGATGAAATAGAAAACAAGCAAAAAACGAGGAGAGAGGGAGAGAAGAGAAGACAAAAAAAGTCGAGGTGGGCTAAATTTTTAAGCCGTAACGCAAACATTGAGCCCACCTCGCTGTTTTTTTTCTTTCTCTCCCTCTCTCCTTGTTTTTTTTTTTTTTTTCTATTTCTCTCCCTCTCTGCCTATAATCCGTTCGGCCCCGTTCAGCCTACTGTTTTAATACATTTACCCCCATCCAGGTTTCAATACGCCGAACCATCGCTTGAATCGCCGAAGACGTCGCAGAACATACGGAGAGTTTTCTTTCATCCTCGCATGATTTCGCAAGATATTTTTGAAAATGTGACATGCCTCGCAGAGGTCATCGGCGAAATATCGCTCACTTCGCCGATAACGTCGCAGAAGGTCGGCGATTGCGTCGCCGACATCGGCGACATCTTCGCCGAGTATAATTTGTCATCTGTTTGAAACGGTCAAAATCGTGAACGTCGCACGTATTCTTGCGAATTTGACAAAACTAAGTCATCGGCGACGAAAATCGTGAGTTGTCTCACCAGTGGGAAAGGGGCATTATAATATATACAGTACAGTATATCTTAGGCTAATCTATATCTATAAGTCTAGCTGTAGAATCACAGCCATATCAGTCTTCTGCAGAAAAAATACTGCAATTAAATAGGCCTACCATACTAGGCTAGTATATATAAGCTAGCAACCTAGCGTATATATATAAGGCACTTGGAAAGTACCAGTACCAGTATCAGGCGGTACTTCTCGAGACTCCATGTACAATTGTGAATGATAGGCTAAATTAAATAAAAAGATGAAGGATAATTATAGGGAATAGGCTCGCAGCCTTAATATACTGTACATAATATATTAGGTCTATGGAATCCTTATACTGTACTGTACTCATGTATAATCCACTGTGGGAGAATAATTGGATTTTTTTTTATTTTAATACCACAAATTTTCCGAGTGTTTTTTATAAACAAAATTGTTCATTTGCATCAATATACAGTATAGTGTTTGTAATTAATTAGAAATCTCGGGAAAACCTATTTTCCCCATTAGGTCTATCGATCGATGTTGAGACACGTCCCTCCCCCCGATAGTGATTTGAAAAGACATTAGCCTAACCTAACAACCTTACTTAACCTAACTTAGTATTATGGGTGGGGGTTGCCGCCCCCACTCCCCCGCTGGTTGAGTACTAATCCCTTAGTTAATAAAAAAAAAATATATATTATACGAAGGTAAAAGTCGATGAAGTCTACGGTGTTTACTGTGCGCAATCTTCAGCTTTGATTGTACATTGATAACGGGAAAGTACCGATTGACAACCTTGTTACGAAAATTAAATTTTAGTACTATACTTTTACATTAGGTTTTTCCGAGGGTTTAACACATTTTCATATGATCTTTAGAGCTATCGATAACTGGAAGTACCGTATTGACAACCTTGTTACGATTTTTTTTTTTAGTACCATACTTTTTTTATTAGGTTTTGCCGAGGGTTAAAACAAATTTTCTTATGATCTTTAGAGCATATAGGCCTAGATTCAATATTTATATTCAAATATATCACAAAAATTTGTGGTATTAAAATAACATTCTATCTATCTATCTATTGCCTGACACCGCGATCCCCGAAGGGGTGGCCACGAACGAACCGCCCCCATGCACCTCTGTCCCCAGTCAGTCGACGCCCCCCCCCCCAACCAGCACCGCCTTCGTTCATGTAGTTCCTCACTCCATCCTTCCACCTCATATTCGGTCTACCTCTCCCCCTCTGTCCCTCCACCTCGCTCTCGTACACCCACTTAGTCATTCTCTCGCTTTCCATACGTTCCATATGGCCGAACCATCTCAAGTTGTTCCTTTTCACACTTTCCAGCACATCTACCTCCACACCACACCTCCTTCTTACTTCCTCATTAGTCTGTCTATCCCTCCATGTAACTCCGCACGCACTCCTTAAGTAATTCATTTCCACTGCTCTCACTCTTGGTCTGAGTCTCTCAACCAACGTCCATGCTTCGCTTCCGTAAGTCAGTGTCGGGATTACCACACTGTCATGCAAGGACTTCTTCACTTCCATACTGACCACCCTATTTCTTGTTACTGCTTTTAGCGTTCCTACAACCCTCTTCCCCTGTTGTACCCTCTCCCGCACCTTCATCCATAGTCCCATCTTTACTCAACACACTGCCCAGATACTTAAAAGAGTTGACGATCTCCATAGCCTGACCGTTCAGCTTCACCTCACACTCTGTGACTTCACCCCTTTCGAAGACCATAACCTTGCTCTTCCCCGTATTTACCTTCAAATTCCGTTTTTCGCACACTGTTCCAAACTCATATACCAGACCCTGCAACTCCCATTCATTATCACTCATCAGAACTGTATCATCCGCAAACAGCAGTATAGGTAGCTTCCACTCAATTCCCTCCCTTTTCAGCGATACACCAACATCCACTGCTCTTGATAGTATTTCTTTCATAACTCCATCCATATATACAGTAAACAACCACGGGGACATCACACACCCCTGTTTCAAACCAACATTCAGGTCAAAGAACTCGCTCTGCTCACTCTCCACACGTACTGCCGCCTTTGCACCCTCATACATGCTCTTCACTGCTTTCAGCAACTTGCCCTCTACTCCATATATTCTAAGTACTTTCCACAAACCTACTCTATCCACTCTGTCATTGAACCGAATAATTTTGGTAATTACAGTATAGGGAATAGGCTCGCACCCTTATTTTTCATGTTTTTTCCTCCAGATTTTGAGAAATTAGTGTTTTCATGGTCTTAATTATAATTCCAATGTGGGATACACGATGGGTTGATGGGGGACTTTTCCGCCCCCCCCCCCCCCCCCCCATGAATTATTGAAATTATTGTCTATGTTGCCAGCAGGGGGTAAATATTGATTATACTGCTTAAAGAAGGCGTTTGTAAACAGTGAGGATGTCCGAAAGAGCTCTGAGATTGATTAGAATGGGCGTTTTTTCTATTAATATCGGGTTTTATAAATGTGATCAATATTATTCTACATGAGTAGCCTAGCCTACAGGATTCCATAGACCTACATTGTCCCTAATAAATTATGTATAATAAGGCTGCGAGCCTATTCCCTATAGGACTAATTATCATAATTTTGATCACATCTAGCCTATTATGATTTATAAAACCTGATATTAATAGAAAAAACGCATATTCTAATCAATCTCAGAGCTTTTTCGGACATCCTCACTGTTTACAAACGCCTTCTTTATGCAGTATAATCGATATATACCCCCTGCTGACAACATAGATGACGATTTCAATAATTCATGGGGGGGGTGAGGGCCTGAGGGCTGAGGGTGAGGGGGGGTAAAGTGTATCCCACATTGGAATGATAACTAAGACTATGAAAACACTCATCTCTCAAAATCTGGAGGAAAAAACATGAAAAATAAGGGTACGAGCCTAGGCTATTCCCAATAATTACCAGATGAAGTTAGCCGGCTTAAAACTCTTTGATTATTTGATAGCCTAGCCTAGGCCTAGATGTGGAAATTTACAGCCAATTTGCTCTTGCCTAGCCCTTTTTGAGTTACAGTTTTACAGATGATAGAGGTCATGCTTTCTCGCCTACTTACAGTGAATAGACTATAGGCTAGGCCTAGGCTAGTAGTAATAACATTGAATGTCATCTCACCAGGCTCGCCTAGACCACTCTTACCAGCTGAACTTTAAGGACTCTAGGCTAATACCTTGCTATTGAGCTTACTTTTTTACCAATATTGTAGCGCCTCCTGTATAGCCTATTGACCCATCTTTGGTTGCCCACTTTGAGTCTTTGTAACCACACTACGGTCTACGTAACCACACCACCATGACAGCTGTCAAAACTCTCAAGGGTTTGGGAAATACACAAAGGGACTCACCAATAGGCCTATTTACATGTCATAGGTATGTACTCGTACTAAGCATTAAATATATTAAACTGTTAATGCACAGAAGCATTAAATATATCAATAAATCAGCCTACATGAAAATAATATTTTTTGGCGTACCTCCGTACTGTATTCACAAGTGAGATAAGAAGAAGTTAGCTCAATGTTACGCAAGTCTCGACATTCACATTCGATCGGAATTCGTTTGCTAAGAAGTTTGACATTCATATTCAGGTTTACACACATGCACACACACATATACAGTATACATTATATATGTATATATATAATATATAATGTTCTGTATACTATATATATATATATATACAGTATATATATATATACTCCAGGTAGTTGATAAGGACAGCTGGAACTCCTGTTTCACCATCTGGCCTCCCTAGCTGATCCTTTCTGTTCCTCATCAATATTGAAGGCAACCCCAACCTGCCCTCCAAAACACTTTCTCCTCCTATCAATACATTATACAGTACTGTACTACAATTAAACACCTTACATTCTACACTACTTTTTTTCAAATCTAAAGATGACAAAACCACAATCCGCCTCTGAGTCCCCAGGGGAAGGGGGACAGAAAAGCCCCCATTTGTCTCACCCCTGGCAGCGACTAGCCAAAGCATTCTGGACCACTTCCTTCTACTCTTACTATTAATTTTGCCAACATTTGTGGCCTTTCCTCTAACTTTCACGTACTCTCTCTGTGGAACACCACCTCTCCTCTGCTTAACCCAGATCTTCTCTTTCTCACCGAAACGCAGTTGTCTGGGACTACTGACAGCAAACCCTTTTCTGTATCCTCCTACTATCTCTATCCTCAGTTTCAAGCCAAAGGTACGTGGATGTTGCGTCTATGTACGCAACAATCTTGCTTTCTCTCGTGTTCCCAACTTTGATTCTTCTGAATTCTCAACTCTGGCTAAAGCTTTCTTGTCCCTCACAAACAAAATATTTCTGCGCTGTTTATCTCTCCCCTAATTCTACTGACTATCCGAAATTCTTTGAAGTAGGTCAGCCCAGACAGGGGCCTATATTTGAACTTCACAAAAGAGCAAAGGCTAGGACCAAATATGCCATTAGATTTATTAAGCAAAATGAAAACCAATTAAGGAAGGAAGCCCTTGCAAAGAGTCTGGCAGAAAAGGATACTAACTGTTTTTGGAAGGACATCAGATCCATGCAAAATTGTAACACACCATTACCTGTCAGTGTTGAGGGGGTTACGGGTGAAGAGAACATTGCTGACTTATGGAAAACTCATTTTAAGGAACTACTTAACCCGGGAACTGCTGGGAGACTCTTAAGAGTTCCCCTGGCGGACTGCTGGGAGACTCTTAAGAGTGAGTGAAAAAAAAAAATCAACTTTTGACATCGAAAAAAAAATATTTTGTTTATTTTTATTTTTGTATTTTTGTATTTTTTTTTGGCCCATGGGCCATGCAAAATCTCAGTCCTCTACCTCCCCTCCTTTCCTCCTCTCCTTCAGTTATCACCTATTTTCCCTGTTATTCCCTTATTCTGAGGTATATTTTCGTGCTAACATTAGCGAGTTGCAAGCAGGGTGTTGTCATCACTGATGGCAAGCGAGTGCAAGAGAGAGAGAGAGTATCGATCGACTGTGTCTCAGTGGCCTTGGGGGAAATTGGCGGGAAAGCAGCTTGCCTCACCCATACATTATACAACTCGCGGGCTATATCTCCGATTTTGACCATCCAAACGCTGTTTTCACTAGTTTTATTGTTGTTTCAGGTTAATACCTTTATAATCAACCCATAATAGGCGCATATGGATAAGTATTAATGCTATTAATGGTACAATGAATATTTTAGTGACGGAAACACCTCAAATACGTCAGCACAGGGGGACGTTTCCAATTACCCCCATGCGCACTTGTTAGGTTAACAGTGTAAACCAAAGGTCTACTAATGGTGCAATTCAATATGTGAAAGATAGTAATTTTGAAGACATTAAAGTGACTGAATGTGATCTTGAGAATGCCATAAGAAAACTTAACCTAAAAAAAAGATTGTGGGCTGGATGGTATATATGCAGAACATCTTAAATATGCAGATAAGTTGTTAATAGATAAACTTAGTTCTTGCATCACCAGTCTATTTACGCATGGTGTCCTGCCGGAGTCTATGATATCCGTAATACTTGTTCCTGTCATTAAAGATAAATCAGGTAAAATTACAGCTAAAGACAACTACCACCCAGTAGCACTTGCTAGTGTGGTGAGTAAGGTAGTTGAAATGATAATGCTAGAAAGAATGTCTGCATATATTGTCACCAGCAGCAATCAGTTTGGCTTTAAGAAAAATCACGGCACAGACCAATGCATATATGTGCTGAAAGAAGTGATTGATACATACAACAAACTAAATAGCTGAATTTTCTCTTGTTTTCTTGATGCAAGTAAGGCTTTTGATAGGGTGTGTCACAAAACCTTATTTGAAAAATTAGTTAACAGGGGAGTGCCTAGCTATATTGTTAGGATACTTATTTTCTGGTATGCTAATCAAAAAATGTGTGTAAGATGGGGCAACATCCTGTCAGGCTCTTTCGCCGTAACCAATGGTGTTAGGCAGGGGGGGATATTGTCTCTGTATCTTTTCAACGTCTACATGGATGATCTTAGTCTGGAGCTGAACAAGACTCGCACTGGATGCTGCATTGGCAGCACCATTGTAAATCATCTCATGTATGCTGATGACCTAGCCTTAATCGTGCCCTCTGGAGCAGGACTGGATAAATTATTAAGAGTATGTGAAAAATTTGGAATTGAACATTCAGTCAAATTTAATCCTATAAAGATCAATATCATAATATTTAAATCTAACCTTCTATTGAAATCAAAGCTACCTAAATTCCATTTGTATGAAGAAATTATAGAAGAAGTAAGTAAAGTAAAGTATCTAGGACACTATATTTCAAGTGATCGCTCAGATGATGAGAATATGGGTCGTCAGCGAAGGCAACTTTACATGCAGGGAAATTCAATATTAAGAAAATTTCATATGTGTACATGGGATACAAAAATAACATTGTTCAAGTCCTACTGCTCACCAATGTATACAGCACAACTATGGTGGAACTATAAGAAAATGACAGTGAATAGACTAAGTATCTCATATCACAATATCATGAAAATGTTTCTGGGGCTCTCAAAATATGAGAGTACTGTACAAGTACGCTATGTGCCTATATGAACTTACACTGTTACCAATCACTCATTAGAAAGCTAACATATAAATTCATTCAGCGCCTTAACACTTCTGAGAACAGTATCATTAAAATGCTACAAACTCCAAGCATAGGATCCAGGCACACTGGAGGAAGTTGCTCTATATTTAACCTTAAGTAATGATTTCAGGTCTGCTACTCTACAGAATTAGCATACCGGTACTGAACCTCATAGTGCAGTACAGTAACGATATTCCTATACTGTACTGTAGCAACATACTGTACCAGAAGCTAAATGATGTGAGGCATGGTACTGTACACAATTAGGACAGTGGTTTTGGTAACACAGTAGTTTGATGACCACTGTTTTTGGTTGAGGCAGTGCTGTGAACTACATGATAGCAAGCTGGGTATTATTTAATTTATTTTTATTTTATGTAACCTATGTACAGTAGCTTACAGTATATATATTTATGTTACTGTAAGGTATATATGGACCCCAGTATGGTCCCCTCTGTACTGTGTGAGTCTGAAATAAAGTATTATTATTATTATCTAACTTCTAAAGTGAAACACATTCCATCCATCTCTCCTATTGCAGAAATTTCCATCTTAAGAGATTTCAACGTTCACCATCCGTCAATGGCTCTCCTCTGTTTCCAACTTTCCACTGACTAACCTGGTGAACAAGCCTACATGTTTTCTATCCTAAATGACCTAGAGCAGATAGTCCAGCAACCCCCCCGTATCCCGGATCGCTTCGGAGATCGGCCCAACGTTCTTGACTTATTTCTAACTTCTAACCCTTCTGCTTATACTGCACTGTAAATCTGTTCTCTTCTTTGGGCTCCTCTGACCATAAACTTATCTCTGTCACCTGTCCTATCACTCCGGTACGGTTACCCGATCCTCCCAGCCGGCGGCGCTTGTGGCACTTTGGCGCTGCCGACTGGGAGGCTCTTTGGCAGTACTTATTTGATTTCCCATGGAATTACTTTTGCTTCCGTGGCCAGGGACCCTCGGAGAGTGCTGAACGCATTATCAAGGTAATCCTCTCGGGCATGAGAGCATACATTAATTCCATTTTCTTTCTCTCAGTCTAATGCAAAAAATCTTGGTTTATTCACACTTGCTCTACTGCTGTCTGCAATAAGGAGGAAGCATGCAAACGGTAGCCTACCGTCGCCTTCAAACTCAAGAATCTCATATTTCCTATGTTTCTGCCCGGAATCTAGCCAAATCTGTTCTTCGAATCGCTAAACATTCTTTCATCAATAATAAATGCACTGAACTATCCAACTCTAGTTCTTCCCATGCCTTCTGGCATCTAGCCAAAAACCTTTCCAACAATTTTTCTTCTTTGTCTTTCCCTCCTCTTTTCCACTCAATTAGCACCACCGTCACTTCTTCCTCTGACAAAGCTGAACTCTTCGCTAACACTTTCCCTAAAAACTTCACTTATGATTCTGGTGCTGTTCCTCCCTCTCCACCACCCTCTCTCCTACTTATGCCTAACATCATAATCTCTTCCAAGGATGTACTTTCCACCCTCTCTGGGCTTAATACTAAGAAGGCGTACGAACCGGAAGGTGTCCCTCCTATTGTACTTAAAAACTGTGCTTCCGTGCCGACTCCCCTGCCTAGGCAAACTCTTCCGTCTCTGTCTCTCCTCTAACGTATTTCCTTCTTGCTGGAAGTTTGCTCTCATTCAACCTGTCCCAAAAAAGGGTGACCGCTCTCAACCCTACAACTATTGTCCAATTGCTCTCATTTCTTGCATCTCTAAAGTTTTTAAACTATTCTTGCCTCAAAATTTCTTAGGCATTTATAACCTACTCTCAGACCGCCAATATGACTTCCTTTTCCTTTTCTGCTTTACCGGTGATCTTCTTTCTTATCTTACTAACTCTTGGTCATCCATTCGGAACTTCGGCGACTTTTTCTGTTGCGCTAGACATATCGAAGGCCTACGAAAGAGTCTGGCACAAATCCCTTATTTCCAAACTACCCTCCTATAGTTTTTTATCCCTCCATCTGTGCCTTTTGTGTCTAATTTCCTTTCCGGTCGTTCCATACCTGTGGTTGTGGACGGCCACTGTTCACTTCCTCAACCTATCAACTCTGGTGTTCCTCAGGGTAATTCTGTTCTATCTCCAATTATCTTCCTATTATTCATTAACGACCTTCTCAACTGCACCTCCAGCCCCATTCTCTCATATGCTGACGACTCTACATTACACTACTCAACTAGCCTTCCACAAATTTATTCACAGCAGGAACTCCAAAACTCACGTAGGAGGCCATAAAACACCTATCTTCTGATCTCTCTGCTATCTATAAATGAGGCAGAGAAAACCTTGTTACTTTCAATGCTTCCAAAACTCAATTTCTCCATCTGTCTACTTGTCGCCCCTTCCAGAAAACTACAGTATAATCTACCCTACTTTTGAACAACATACAAATTATCTCTTCATCTTTAATATTCTTGGTGTCTTTTTTTTCTTCTGATCTCTCTTGGAAAGATCATATTACAGGTCTCCCTCGATTTACGATTGGGTTACGTTTCTGAAAACTCGATCTTAAATAGAATAGTTGTACAGTATAGTAAACCATAAAATGAATGGGGTTAATGGGGATGCATTCTTCGACCAACCAAAACCCAAACCCAAACACCTGAAGACCTATAATAATATCGTAAATCGGGGCATCGGATAGTAAGGGAGACCTGTGCCACTCTAGCTAAAACAGCTTAATTCCCAGAAGCTGGGTGTGCTCAACCACCTCCAGGGGTTCTTTATCCCAGCGCAGCTTCTTGCTCTGTACAGGGGCACAGTGCATTGATGTATTGAGTGTTGTTCACACATGTGGGGAGGATCCTCTCACACAGAACTTCTAGACAAAGTAGAAAAGAAAGCCTTCCGTCTCATTAACTCACGTCCACTCATCAATTATCTGCAGTCTCTCTCTCTTCGCCGTAATGTTGCATCTCTCTCACTATTCTATCGCTATTACAATAATCAGTGTTCCTCAGAGCTCTCTCAGTATATATCACCCCCTCTTCGTAGAGTA
Source organism: Paralithodes platypus (assembly GCA_032716605.1). Taxonomy (NCBI): domain Eukaryota; kingdom Metazoa; phylum Arthropoda; class Malacostraca; order Decapoda; family Lithodidae; genus Paralithodes; species Paralithodes platypus. The sequence continues at coordinate 159,287 of CM064520.1, forward strand.
CGTAGCACCCGTTTTGCAACACAATCCCACCCCTACTCTGTGCAACTCTCCAACCCAAGAGTGAAACGTTATTCTTAGAATGAGTCTTTCTTCTATTCAACAGCTGAGCTCTGGAACTCTCTCCCAGAATGGTGTACAGTCGGTCAGGCCGCGGCATGGTTGGGCCGTGGTATGATTGGGCCTCTGCATACTTGTTATTTGCCCCCTTGCTGGCAATATATATGATGATGACAATAAGTCATGGTGGGGTGAGGGCCCTCATCCCATTATTGTATCCCACAACAGTCAAAATAGAAAAGAACGTGGGCGATACGCCCGAATACTACATACTTATTGTGTTACATTCTGTTGGTATCATCCACTTTGACAGGCCACGTTTCTGAAGCATATGTCATTGCGCTTCTAACGCATGAAGCGTACACCTTTCCCTTCAAGGGGAGAGGGAGTATTCTCATGGTGAGTAGTGGCAAAAGTTCTCTAAACTTTCCCCAGCCGCATCTTACTCTGGCGATAGTGGCGGTCTCGGCCCCTCCACCGGCAGAGATGGTATATCCAAGGTAGCAAAACTTGTCCACCATCTCCAGTGCCTCATTGCCAAGGTTAACACTCTCGAGCCAGTCATTGAATACAAGCTCACCTTTGCATACTATGCATACAAATTTATCAATTTCAAACTTCTTCCTTGGTAGAGGTCCCTTTATTCTATTGCAGCGCTTCTTCCCGTGATGTATCTAGCTGCGGAAGACGCTACACTATATTGAGTTCGCGGCCACCCCTTTTCTGCATACTGTGCATGGGTTATTGGCAGACGCCAGTGCTGTTGGTGGATGTAGGGGTCTAGCAATCTGTGGCAACTATTCATTGATGTCCCTAGCCCAGCTCTTGAGCAGGGAGTGCATGGTGGTTTAAAAAAAAAAAAAAAAAAAAAAAAAAAAAAAAAAAAAAAATTTGCCACTGTCTTGGTATGAAACTGCCGAGGCTGGTGGGGGCGTGGATAGGTGCCACAGGGGACTCTACTAATCTTACCTGGGCACTGTTTGGCACCAAGGCAGAGTCAGCCACAGTGTTTGCATGGTGGGGAAGAGTTGTGGCAAGATTTTTTTGTTCTGAAGTCCAAGCTGGGTAATGTACAGTAAAATTAAAATGTAAAACTTGCAAACTAAACAAACCAAAACTGGGACGATACAAGGTAAAGGTAAAATAACTTGTCAAAATCACTATGTGGAAATAACACTTACCAAAATAAAAATAGCATAAAGTTAGCATAGCAAAAAATATACTTTGACTAATAAGAAGTTGTAGGAATTATAATGTGTAGGCCCACCTCCTTAAGTTTTGCAAGCCCCCTTCTTTCCAGTGATCAAGAAACTTCAGCGATCTAGAGTTGTCCATTCCCAATCAATATCTTTTGCCTCATAGATTAAATTTAACATTAAGCCCTTCATTAGCGGTGACCTCTTCTTTATTTGATTTTAGCTGTTTTTAGACAATTTTATTTGGCTTAGGATGGTAGTGTGGCAAATATGAGACTACAAACTATTGGAATTAACCCCTTTTACTACCACATATCCTTCCTAAGCTGCCTAAAATTGTCTAAATATAGCTGATAAAATATAACATACATCCCCGGTTGTGAAAGGTTTAAGCACTCTCTCATATATGTTACAGTCATTCAAAATATACAAGAAACATCAAACATCTGTGACAACACCAGAAAATATATATACAGTTGTTGTTGTTGTTCCCCAAGCTGTCTAACCGAACAGCCCCAAGGTCCCAAGCAAGGCCAAGGCCATAACCAAGTACCCACAGAATCCTCCCAGCTTTACCACTAAGAAAGCAGGTGACCGAAGCCGCTCCCAGATGAGGGGCTAAGGAGGGTGCGGAAATGCCAGGGACACCAAAGCCCCTGTGCCCCTTAACAATTGACCACTTGCAAGTTTCATGCTATAAGGAAGTTGGAGCCGTAAACATAGATATTTAGCAGAATTACCAGCTATAACACAGTTGTCGTACATTTATAATTATATACTGTACATAAAATCAAATTCATCATACTTTCTATCCATCAAAAACCAGATTAACTTGCTCATGTAGTAATGTACACCCTATGTGGTGGATGTGTTCTTTTATTTCAAATTTTAATTTATTAAGCGTTATTTCCACATAGCGATTTTGATTAGTTCCTTTGTGTTTATCTTGTGTCGTCCCAGTTTTGGTTTGTTTATTTTGCAAGTTTTACATTTTAATTAATATTAATTTCTGTCCGAGTCCTTGGAGTACCACATGTATTCATTACTTTCATTGATTTCATTTGTTAGGTTTATTTTCAAATTAATTGGCGAGTTGGTGAAAACAAATAGGAATTATATCGATGTTTACAGCTCCAACTTCCTTATAGCCTGAAACTCGCAAGTGGCCAATTATGAAGGGAAAGTATGTGGGATAAACACAAATAATTATTTACAGTACAGTACACCAATTTAACTTTATTTTGGCTACTATTAGACAATTTTATTCAACTTTGGAAGGATGTCTACCAATTAAAAACTATAGACTATCTAAATTAATCCTTTTAGCTACCATATACCCTTCTTAAGCTACATAAAATCGTCTAAATATAGCTGAAATAAAATACAGAAGACGTCACCAGAACAGAAGGAATTAAAAGATACAAAGTATGGTTCAAAGGCTTATAATGAAAAGTTCATAAATATTTAATTCAGTCATTGATACAAAAAAAGTACATTCTCAAGCAAGAGTTAAAGGTGAATTACACAAAGATGATAAAAAAGTGAGATAAGTTATCTAGCAGATTGTTAAATGCTCTAGTAATACACCATTGAAAATAAACACCATGAGAGGAAGAGCACTTTATTGACAACGTTTCGCATAAGTAGGGTCCCCAATTGTGCGAGAATTTGGTGGATGAATGAGGGTGCACAACTCGAAATCGTACAACTCGAAACATGTATCTTATGGGAAATAATTAATTTGGTGGATGGACGGTCCCGAGTTTAGGGGTTCAACTTCATATTACCTATACAAAACAACACTAACTGACACATATTCATAACAATACATAATATAAATAAAAGTAAGCAATAATTAAACAATAATAAGTCATTGTTTACTCACATTAAGCTAAGGGGCTCCGAGGCAAACCCCTGCGGCAGGGCGAGTGCAGCTATGCTACCCCGGCCCCAGCCCCGTCTCCGTCCCCGTCTCCGTTTTTCTTATAAATTGATCTAACATTCAACTCGGTAAGTCCCAACTGCCTGGCTACAACTGAATTTCCTTTTCCAGCATCCTTTAACTCGATAACTTTCTGCTTTAGTTCCAGTGTGATGGTCAGCCGCTCAAGGTATACAAATTTCTCACGGAGCTATGCGTGCACTGGAGCGGGGGCCAAAAAATATTGCCGACTACCCCCTCCCACCCGGTACCCAAGCTGGCTGTGACGCATGACGTATCACGCACAGCTGTGAAGAAACTCGTACATTTGAGTTTCTCCACAGATTTGCTTACCTTTATTCCGGCGCTCGCACACTTCGAACAATATTAGCACAGTTTGGAATTATTAAATGAATATTTTTGGTAGCTCGCACAACTCGTCAAACGCACAACTCGAACACGCACAAATGGGGACCCTACTGTAGCTTCATCAGGTCAATGCCATGCACCAAATGATTTTTACGGTCAACAATTTCTTTTCGGACAGAGAAGAGGGAGGAGGAGGAGGAAAGAGGGCGGGAAAATTCATGCACCATTATCGGGAATATCCTTAAATTTGCCCCTAACATATACAAATAAATTGGGTCAAGTTAAAGGTAAATTTCTGTTGTCTGACAACTACCGGATTCTATGACGTCATCACAATACTGGAAGGCGCGATATTTACGAGACAGTCAACTATCAGAAGCCGCCAGATATCAAAATGTTGAATAAATAATGTAAAACTTGCAAAATAAACAAACCAAAACGTATACAAACACAGTAAAGAGACAAAATAACTAATCAAAATCGCTATGTGGAAACAACGCTTACTAAAATAAAATTTATGAGTTTTCTTTACTGACGTAAATTTACTTTATTTAACACAAACCTGAGCATCCTTAATATGTTTTGGTGCATACAAAATATATATCTTATTGTGTATTGTGTTCTTTTATTTATAAATTATTATTTTACTTAAGCGTTGTTTCCACATAGCGATTTTGAATAGTTGTTTTGTCTTTTTACTGTATTTGTATAAGTTTTGGTTTGTTTATTTTGCAAGTTTTACATTATAATTACTAGGTAAGCAGCTTATGTAATTCACCTTTAAGTATGCCTAACACCTTTAGCACCATGACGCATTTTTACCTTCAATTCTGGCTAAAATTAGATTAATTTATGCAGTTTAACAAGGACCTGTATTATCAAGAGGGTTTATTGAGATCGTATTGACCCATTTGCGTGCTAGATGTTCATTATAAACTGAAGAAAATCGTCTAATGGTAACCAGAATAGGATGAAAATTATGTCATGGTGGTGAAACGGTTAAGGGGACATGGGCCGCTTTTTTTAGACCCCCTTCTCCCTCATGTTTACCTCAATTAGTTTTCAGATTTTAAGATTTTTGCCCCATTAGTTAGTCGATTTTAAGACCTTTCGCGCCATTTCGTCGTCAATATTTAGACCTTTCGTGCTATTTAGGTGTTGATTTTATCCCTGGCGAACGATAGTGAGCCTGTAATGTTGGAAGAACCGGCCTTTGGCCGGGAAATTTTTCTACCGAAAAATGTACAAAATAATCTAGAAGGGGGATCTAATGGATGTTTGTTTTTTTTTTAATTTGATGGAGGTCTATGGAGGAAACTAGAAAAATAATTAATACATGCAAAAATCGCCCAAAAAGTGAACCATCCCCCCTTAATAAACAGAAGTTACATAATAATGGACTGAATACATAATAAAGACTTACTGTATACTGTATGTACAACTGTATGTGGAAATATATGTATACAGTATATCACATCTTTGGTTCACCTACTGAGTTATCACAAGCTCAGTAACATGTATAGAATTTCACGACTTTGCTAACGTTTGATATAATTAGCATTATACAGTATCTTCATCTAACTAGAAGTAAAAGGTAATCATACTCCTGCATTTCCTGATATTACATAAAAATAACATTAACTATGTATTATCTATATTAACATATTCATACAAAATAACACGGAGGCAACAAACACTTTTTCTCTCTGACACGATAATTAATTAAAATGTAAAACTTGCAAACAAAGTCAAACCAAAACTGGGACAAAGACAATATAAAGTCAAAACAACATATCAAAATCACTATGTGGAAACAACGCTTACTAAAATAAAATTTATGAAATGAAAGAACACAATCCACCACATAGGGTGTACATTACTACATTAGCAAGTTAATCTGGTTCCCAAGCAAACTAATTGCACACATAACAACGCACTATCGTCACGTTCAGGGAATTAGTCAGTATACAGAATACAGTACAGTACTGTATGTTCAATCATTACCTTTGAATGCATGCCAGAGTCAGTGTTTTCCCTCGTTCAATGTTGACTGTCTCAAGTATATCATATAGCAGTCTACCAGATACTTGTTCAGCTGATTGTACTTATTTGTGACATTTTAAGATCTAACTCATACACTATATGGCACTTTATATTACTTAAGCCGGTATAACACAAGCGCTTTTTTACTCAACATTTATACTTAGCACTGGTATGGCAGCTTATGAGGTCAACATCTAAAATATATTGGTTGGCTAAATTCATCTATCATCAGTCTAGTTTCCGATACCAGCGCAAAATAGTCCAGAAATGTTGGCAGACATTTTTGGATCATCGAATGTTGACTATAAAAGCTCTCGTGTGATACTGGCTTTACGATAATAATAATAATAATAAAAACTATTTGTCTACAGTGTACTGGGCAGAAGCCCTCATAAGGCTGGACATATTACTTACCAGGTATAATTACTTTACTTGTATGTAGGTTCTTGTTCTTGCTCTGTCTTGAGTCACCCCTCCCCCAAAAAAAAATAGGGAAAAAGAAAAGAAAACAAAAATAGGAAAAGTGGGGATTAGGCCAGAATAAATAGATAGATAGATAGATAGATAGATAGACTTGTATGTATGTATGTATGTATGTATGTACAGTATATTATACTCAGGCAATTACCCCATTGCTGGGGGTGGCCGACACGAGACAGAGCCCGAACAGAAACAACATTTACCATTTGTATTCTCAGGGTCCAGGACCACTTTCGCGTTCCCTCGCCTGTTTCTCTGTCTCGTTGAGTAGGAGAATTATACTTAGGATTAAACAAAGTTGATTAAAGCTATGAGCCTCTCTCAAGAAGGTTGATTGTCACGGCAGTGTTCCACCATGCTTCGGAGTTCGTCGGCACTGTAGCCCAAAACACTTCGCAGGTCCAGCACAAAACGATACACAAAACGCTTCCCCGACACTTTGGCTATCATCTCTCCATCGTAGTAGTATCTGAGGACAAAATATATGTATGTATGGTCGCGCCAATAAGTCATGTTTCAGCTGCCATTATGTTTTGCTCGCTGTGTGCTGTATTAAAGTCTGTCAGAAGTTGAATAGGGTGGGTAAGTGTAGGAACATGTTTCTATATTTCACTCGATAATAAGAAATGAAGCTTAGATATTGCTGATACCAATTACTGTATTGATCAAAACATACTTGGTGCCGAGACATCACTTATTAGCGCGATTGTATGTATCTGAGGACAAAATATATACTGTATATGTATGTATTCTATATACTATATTCTATATTCTATATACTGGTTAATCTGCTCTACATATATACCGGTACTGTATGTATATTCATAATTTTTCACCAACCAACTTCACTTCTAAACTCAATTAATGAAATCAACAAATACATGTGGCACTCCAACGACTCGGGCACATAATAGTAAAACTTGCAAAATAAACAAACCAAAACTTGAACAAAGACAATATAAAGGCAAAATAACTTACCAAAATCGCTATGTGGAAACAACGCTTCAGCATTATATTAGTAATGTACATCCTATGTGGTGGATTGTGTTCTTTTATTTATAAATTATTATTTTACTTAAGCGTTGTTTCCACAGCGATTTTGATTAGTTATTTTGTCTTTTTACTGTGTTCGAATACGTTTTGGTTTGTTTATTTTGCAAGTTTTACATTATAACTATTATACCGCTAAAGCAATAGTCCAAACGACTGAATTCCATGCGCTCAGACAATTATATCCCAAAGAATAAGGTAGGTTTAAACTGGATAATGTATCTACTGTATCTACTGTATCTGCGGGTGCCAAACCCCGAAAGGGGTTGAAATAGGGGAGCTATCCCCCCGCCAAAGGCGGCTTTCTAGGGCCTTTTCTAGCTGATGCTGAGAGGATTGGGTTCTAGTCATGTGGTGATGGGCTGGTCTATCAGAGTGAGAGCTGAGCAATCTCTGCCATACCCATAGCTTACTCTGACTTTTCCTTTAACTTATATATTTTCTAGATCTCAAGTGACGGCGTCTCTTCCGTGGATTGACCTCCCAATCTACCAAGATTGGAAGCCAAAGCGTCACATTTTTTCCCTTGCCCCTCAACTTTCTCTTCATAATTGCTGAGGGGCACAGGGCCCTGGGTGGGGCTTTGGTTTCCCGGGCGTTTCCGCACCCTCCTCAGCCCCCCGCCATGGAGTGGCTTTGGTCACCCAGGCTTTATTGTGGTCGGCGGGGAGGGTTCTGTGGGGGCACTCGGTTATGGCCTTGGAATTGCTCGGGGCCTTGGGGCTGTTCGGCCAGGCAGCTTGGGAAACAACAACAACAACAACAACTGTGAGTGAGGGAGACAAAAGGAAGAACTGATTGTAGCGAGTGCCTCCCCCAGAGTTGAAAGAGTGACAGGGCCATAAATAATCAAGGGACGTTCGAGCCAAAATGCCTGGACACACGAAGTTTGAAGCAATTTAAGTCATAGGAAGAGGGAAAGACTAATTCTAGAAGAGAGTTCCAAAGTCTGAAGCCCTCTGTCCTCACCTTAGTGCTCGAGACAGTTTCTCATAATTCATGTTGGGTTTACTCTTGCATTGGCCCCACAAGTTAGCCGACGCTCTACTGACTATACCACAGCTCGTAGGTTTAAACTGGATAATGTATCTATAGGTCTAACCTCACTATCCGATGCCCCAATTTACAATATTATTATAGGTTTTTATGTATTTAACTAATTGTATTTACCTAACTGTATTTCACAGGAGTTGGGTTAAGCTCGTGTTGTCCCGTCTCTTGTGTTTGGGTTTGGTTTTTGTTGGTCCGAAAATGCATCCCCATGTACCCCATTAATTTTAGGGTTTGCTATATGATTTTTTAATTTAAGATCGGGTTTTCAGGAACGTAACCCGATCGTATATCGAGGGAGACCTGTACTGTACCGGTAGTCTGAAGCGCTCTGTCCTCACCTGAGTGCTCGAGACAGTTTGAAGCAATTTAAGTCAAAGGAAGAGGGAAAGACTGATTCTAAGAGAGAGTTCCAGAGTCTGAAACCTTTTGTCCTCACCTGAGTGCTCGAGACAGTTTCTCATAGTTCATGTTGGGTTTGCTCTTTCGTTGGCCCCACAAATTAGCCACGATCTCCGGCTCGTGAAGGCGGAACTGACCCTCGCCACCGCACCACGAGATGATCTTCGAAACCTGCAGAAATCATTACAAGAAGCGGTATTATTACACCTACTGTATTCTATTCTATTCTGTATACTCAGGCCCAATCCCCACTTTTCCTTTTTTTGAGGGGTGGGGGGGACAAAATCCATACATAAGTAACCCATCTATGGGTGATTTAGAATTGTTCATAATATGGTCTAAAAAAAATATATATATATATAATACAGTATATATACCGTTGGAATCGCAACGGAAAGAGGAATCCATATATACCCTTGAAAACTCAAAACAATCAAAATAAAACATAGGTCTATTGGGCCTAAAATTGGTCTAAATAAATACAAAAATATATACCGTTGGAATCGCAACGACGAGAGGAATCCATATAGACCTTTGAAAACACAAAATTTGAACACGACCTGCAAAGGTGCTCGGCTTCGCCTGGACCCAAGGTTTTTTCAAAAATAACGTTTGATTCTGGGCGAATGGCTTTTTGAAAATGGAATCTACAACCATGTATGGAAGGTGTTTGGCAAGATAAATCAAATGGCACTAGGTAGAATTAATTTGGACTTTTAGTTTGGGCTACAGAAGACTTTAAACAGTAGGCTACCATAGCGCGGTTGGGATTATTTTATATATTTTTTTATTTTTTATATTCCAACTAGGGTAGAGATACCAAAGGAGATGAATTGTCCAGTAGAGACGCACTTCATGCAAAAAATCTGCCATGCAAAAAACTAAAGTACCTGAAAAGAAAACAAATACATCAAAAAATACTTTATGCTATTAGTGATGTTCTCAAAGACTACCAGCCTAATAGGACACACATTTATCTTGAGAAAAAATAAACAAAAATAAAAATGAGATTTTCGGGGTATCTCTTAGCCCAAACCTAAGAAAGCGATTTTTTCACAGCTCATTTTTTTCCTACTTCTCTAACTCGGATCGCTTTTCTTTTGTTTCAAATGGAAAGAGCATGTCTTGAACTATACTCCTGCATGGTTTCATGACTCTTGCATGAACGAGTGCTCGTGAAAGTGGGTGCGTCCCCATTGGTTCATGATATGGTCCAAAACCAAATGGAGACACATTTTTTCAAACTGGGTTTAGAAGGGCATAAACCGCATGCATGGTAAACCCCAATCTCGCCCCACCTCCTCCTGTATTCATGGTCGAGTTTCCTTTGATGGTGGTGGAGCTACCTTCATTTGACTTCGAGGCCCAATGGAGACGCACACGTGCGGGCCATATAGAGACGCGTCTGGATGGGGTGGTGGTGTGCGTCTCCATTGGTTTAGTGTTATTTATCAAAGTTATCTGCCCTATTTATAATATTATATCTTATTTCAGTTGCAAGAATATTGAATTAATAGTGCATGAACATGGAAATGGAAAATAGAAATAAATAGTGTATGAACTATCGAATAAAGACTAAATAATGACAGAAATAATCGTACAATTTGTTTTTGTCACGTAGGTCTAAGTGTGAGCTTTCGATACCCAGCTTCACAACACACCCACACACTCACACACTCAGGGGTCTAAATGTGGCCAAATTGCACTTTTTCATTGACCGTGACTGAACATCAACGAGACATAGGTCTACTTGTTTGGACGTCCCTCTGACTCCCTCACTGGAGTGACTCATGCTGCCGTGCGGTGGGGCCAGTGGCACAACCCTTTAGTAGAGGGTTGTGCCAGTGGGGGGCGAAGGAGAGAGGGAAATCGACACTCCTTTATTTCTCTCTCCTCCCCCACTTCGCGAATCGATAATTTGTGGGTTATTTCGCATATTTCTTTGTTACTATGCATCTTATATGCATTCATGTGCTTTGTGGTGATATAATATTGATATATATGAGAGATATAAGCGCTATTGCGTATTTTCCCCCTCCTTTCCTCCACCCTCCCTCGCAAACTAGCTAGGCAGGGGAAGGGTGGCGGGGTTGCTTTTTACCAACAAATGTGCAATTCTCGACCATTGTAACTTCACTGCGGCGCGATATTTTAAAGAAAAAATATAGAGTCGGATGTTGGTTGGTATTCACTACACGTTGATGTAGTTTTCGTAGCTATTTGGAAATGTTGCCAAAAATGGCTTAGGATTCGGGCAAAGTCTTTCACAATTTATTTCCCGTATAGATGTACAATGTAGGCCCACTATCAGCATGCAACTACTTTAGTTTAAGCTAGAAGTATAAGTGGTATAAATATTATCTACTAAATAATCAAATTACTCACATATTAATACAAAAAAACAGACGTTCGTCTGCACTGGACTGGGGTGCGTCTACTTAGGGTTTGGTGGTCATAAGGAGACGCACTTGATATTGGACCTCTTATCTCGGAAAATACTTGAAATATATCAAACATTGACACATCCATTAAAAGAATAACCATTTGGTAATATATCAAGTGAGTTTCAAGTTAAAAGAATGACTGAGCTTGACACACTGATTTTTTTCTTGAAAACTTTCACACTTTTTGAGTCTCCTTTGGTGCCTCTACCCTACTTCCTCTCGGGCATAGGCTGATAGCCTTTACACTCTACCGCTGAACAAGGTGAGGCCCGTGAGGTCTTGTTCCAGTCTAGGGAGTGAAACATGCGAAGCTTCACGGCTCGAAGCAACTCCATCTCTGAAACTGCTCCGCCTCTGTGCTTCACAGTCTCATCCCCCAGGCTCGGACCCTCACTCTCAGAACGCCACCTACAGTATTGAGCAATTAACTCACTAGGCATAGCCCCCCTGTAGCATATTTTTTTAATATGGGAATATTCATACAATGCTATTTAATCAGGGAACAATGAGGGTATATATTTGGCATTTCGGTGAGCTGTGGTAATGCACTGATACAGCACAAATTCCATCCCAATAATATCTTCCCATTGACATATTGGGATTCGAAACCGGGTCCATTAGATTACCACTCCGCCACACCTTCCCTAATGATTAGATTAATATCCAGTATTCGAGAATGGATAATAAGTCGTAGGCGTGTGCATAAACCTTTAACCGTCTTGGTGGTGTAATGGTTAGAGTGTTTAAAAATCTGTGTGTGATAACCCAGGTTCAAATCCCGGTGGATCACATAATTATATGCTTTCATTAATTTCATTGGAGGTGTTTGGTGTTGTGGTGAAATTAATAAAATATAGGTACATGTATAGATAAATACATGACTTAGCGGAATTTCGGTGCGAGTATCCTAGGTTCGAGTCCTTGGAGTACCACATGTATTTATTGATTTCATTAACCCCTTATTGGCGGCGCTCGACTTAAGTCGTGCACCAATTTGCAGCAAGTTAGGAGCATTATTAAGGCTTTTAAAGGGTTAAAATAGAGTGCAAATGGCCGGGAGCACAGCGGGCCAGACAGCCGACTCCCAGGGCTTACCGCCGCCCATTAACTCATGTTCCCTGTGTTCTCGAGAGGCCGGCAGTGTAGCCAGTAGTGAGCATAGCTGGGAAAAATATACCGATATATGCTAAACACCCATGTTCGTGGCATCACTGCAAGAGAACCACGAGTGCTACGTAGCTCGTTCTGGTCTCATTTTGAAGCTTTTAGTGCCTAGTTTTTTGCTAAATATTTTTTTTTTCATGCAGATGCTTGATTTATCATGCAGGAGGGCCTGAATATGCCCAAATGAGCCCAAAACACCCCGCTAGACAAAGGTTAATTGAGTTTTGCGTGAAGTTGGTTGGTGAAAAAATATGAAAAAATGTATGACTTTATCTGGCTTTATTATTATTATTATTATTATTATTATTATTATTATTACCTTAGGATCAGTCAGAAGCTCTAGGAGGAACTGCCAGAGCTGTATTTGTTGACTGCCTCCGCCTCCGACCCCCGGCCCTCCTATGTGTTCCATCGCCTGCATCACTGCCTCTCGACCTTCAATTCTCTGTCAAGAAAATATCTTCAGCAACTCGCAGTACAGACATATTATAATGTAAAACTTGCAAAATAAATAAACCAAAACTGGGACGACACAAGATAAACACAAAAGAACGAATCAAAATCGCTATGTGGAAATAACGCTAAATTAAAATGTAAAACTTGCAAACTAAACAAACCAAAACTGGGACGACACAAGACAAACGCAAAATAACTAATCAAAATCGATATGTGGAAATAACGCTTAATAATATAAAATTTATAAATAAAAGAACACAATCCACCACATAGGGTGTACATCACTACATGAGCAAGTTAATCTGTTTCCCAAGCACACATATAACAACGCACTATCGTCACGTTCAAGGAATTAGTCAATAGCTATAGTCTGTTAGGTCAAAAATCGTAACCCCTAACCTCTGTTGCTCAAAGAGGGCAAGAGCAAATGGGCTGTAAATTTCCACACCTATTCCCTGGCTGACTCTTCCCAAGTGGTAAAAATATTAGCTCAATTACTGTCGTCATTACTGAGTTATAGAGGTTAGTGCTTAAGATTTTTGGCCTACTTATTATATATAGGGTATAGCTAGGGTATTATGTTAAGGGTGGATGGGACTCGTTAGCCTTGGTCGGCAACTCATCTAGGGGAGACAACCTTATACAAATCCGGGTGGATGGGACTCGTCAGCCTTGGTTGGCAACCTGTCTAGGGGAGTAAACCTGATACAAATCCGTACTGCTTACCTAAGGGTAAGGCAGGTTAGTGGATGGATTAGCCGAACACCACTGTAGAAAAATAGTGCTAACAAGATACACAGAGGGCCTCGGAGTCGGACGGATCCTAAATTGAGTGTTCAATCCTGTAAGTCCTTCACTAAACTGGCTCGGGTTGTCCCTCTCACAGGGAATAGGTCCGCTTGGGGCATTCTGTGTATGGCCACCCTCATAAGGGGAGTAAGGCGTCCGGCAATAGATAGATAGATAGATTATGTTAAGGGGGGAGGGTTGGCTTTTCTGGCTACCCTTCTTCCTCATGTTTAGCCCCATTAGTTTTCAGATCTTAAGACATTCAGCCCATTTATTTACCGATTTTAACACCTTTTCCCCCATTTTGTTGTCAAAAATAATGTAAAACTTGCAAAATAAACAAACCAAAACTTGGACGAACACAATAAAAAGACAAAACAACTAATCAAAATCGCTATGTGGAAACAACGCTTAAGCAAAATATAGTTGAAGATGTAAACCTATATCAATAAGCATGAAATTACCTTGTTATTCATATTGACGTTCGATGCATTATTGATGATGTTGTTGTTGGTTGAGACGGGAGCCGTTCTTGTAGCCGTTATTTTAGGTCGGACGGGCCGGGGGGTGTCGGACAACGGATCACAAACCACCGCTGTAGAAACAAAAGTAGGATGGAATTCATATTTTTTCACCAACCAACTTAACTTCTAAACTCAATTAATGAAATCAACAAATACATGTGGCACTCCAAGGACTCCAACCTAGGATACTCACACCCAAATTCCGCGCACTTATGCATTACGCTATCTAAAAACTCACTTCACTTTTTGGCCAATTTATGCATATATTCATTATTTTTCTAGTTTCCTCCCTAGACATCCATCAAATTTAAATAAACATCCATTAGATCCCCCTTCTAGATTAATTTGTACATTTTTCAGTAGAAAAATTTCCCCGCCTTCGGCCGGTTCTTTCAACATTACAGGCTCACTATCGTACGCCAAGGATAAAATCGACACCTAAATAGCACGAAAGGTCTAAATATTGACGAAGAAATGGGGCGAAAGGTCTTAAAATCAACTAACTAATGGGGCAAACATCTTAACATCTGAAAACTATAGTCAACTGACTTCATACACTCTCCAGCAAAGAGGCTTTCTCTGACCAAAACATTCTATTCTATATACTCAGGCCCAATCCCCACTTTTCCTATTTATTTTTATTCCCCTAGTTTCCTTCTTTTTTTTTTTGGGGGGGGGGGGGGGCGACTCAAGACAGAGCCAGAATAGGGACAACATAAGAAAACAATGAAAACAAAAATTCACCTACCATAAACAGATATGCGTGTGAATTTGTATTTTGTTTTTGTGTGTTCATTGTTTTCTGTTGTGTTATACCTGTTCTGGCTCTGTCTGGAGTCGGCCACTCCCATAAAAAAAAAAAAAAGGGAAAAGAAGGAAAAAAAAAAAATAGGAAAAGTGGGTGTTAATATATTAGCACAGTCACGCCAAAGTGGTGCAGGTTGACTGGCTCGACTTGCACTAAGCTCATCCGCCTCGAGCCAATGGCAGGCCGCCGAGTCGTAGGCTGGCTGATGACGTCATCGGCTGGATGGAAGTATGGTCGGCTGGTCCATGCGAACGACCGGCAGTTGTCTCCAGGATTTCAGTGAGTGCGGTTGCTTCCGTATATCTATTAACATTGGTAGCAGAGCGTAGTTCAGGCATTATGGCGTGCTCACTGAAATGGCCTCCGAAATTAGAGCGTGATGAAGAATACGAAATGTGGAAGGAGGATGTGGGTGTTTGGTGTCGACTTACAACGATTGATAAGAAAAAGAGGGCATTGGCGATCCATCTGTCACTTTCCGGGAGGCTAGAATTGCCTCTTCTGAAATAGATAAGACCACATTGGAGGCCGACGATGGCGTGGAAGTGTTATTGAAAAGGCTTGATGACGTATTCCTGGTCGAAGGTAGAAGGAAGTTTGCAGCATTTGAGGCCTTATATAGCCTACGGAGGAAGGAGAAGGCAGAGATAAAGGAATTTGTGTCAGGATTCGAACATGCGTACCACGGAGTTACCAAACAAGGATTGGAGCTTGATGATTCAGTGTTGGCCTTTATGTTATTGGCCTCCTGTGTGTTGGAGGAGAGGGAGAAGCAATTAGTCATGTCGGCAACCCAAGTGGTATCGTACGCAAATATGAAGGAGACGCTCAACCGTATCTTTTCAAGTGGTGCGATGGGACTTGGCGCCCACATACAGGTAAAATCGGAACCTTTATTTGTGGGATATGATGGCAATGTTGGTGAAAGTGAGGAAGCCCTGTATGTGAGCGGAAACAGTCGAGGTTGTTGTTGTTGTTGTTCCCTAAGCTGCCTGGCCGAACAGCCCCGAGTCCCTGAGGAAGGCCATGGCCACGATCGGGCTTTCCCAGAGCTCTCATTGAGTGTAGATTGTGTTGTTGGCGTAAGTGGTTGTGTGAAATGCAGTCTTCTATGATGTGTTTAATGGTATGGGGTGCTGTGTTACATCCCGGGCAGGCGTCGACAACGGAGTCATCCAGTCTCTTCTGATAGCTCAGGAGAGCTGGATGGTGTCCACATCTCAGCCTGGCCAGGTGGACTCTGTCCTCGCGAGGGAGGGAGGATTCGGAAGGATGGATTTCGGGAGGTCGTGCATGCAGCTGCGTGTTGTCTGTGAGTGAGTGGATGGATCGGCGAGAGATATGAGTATGGATGTGCTTCTGGAAGTTGGTTTGGGGTGGGCAGGGAGGGAGAGAGGACAATAATTGTGTGTGATACCGTGTGCTGGGTGTTGTTTTGATATTTCTTGGTGTCTGTGGGTGTGTTACCATGTAGTTTAGTGGGTGGTCTTGGTTCGTGGAGGCTGCTGCCAGAATTGAGTGCCTCTCATGTCCAGATGGTCTTTGACTTTGAGGATTTTGGTTTCTTGATGTAGGTGATCTGTGGGTGCAGTAGCTGTGCAGCCTGTAATGAACTTCAGGGCTTTGTTTTGAATAGTCTGTAAGGTCTTATGATGTGTTTCAGCTAGGTTAGAAGCCCAGGCTGGGCTTGCATATTCCATCACTGATCTTATGTATTGTTTATATACTGTGGTGGTAGTTTCTTTGTTGTGTCCAAATTTTGTGTGAGCAAGTGACCTGAGGGTGTTAAGTCTGGGTGTCAGTTTCTTTTTAATGTTTGTGGTGTGCTGTTTGAATGTCATATGAGTATCATATGTTACTCCTAGGATTTTGGGTGTGTGTGTATGTGTTAGGGGTGTGTTGTTTATGGTGAGTTGAGGGATGTATTCGTGTTCTCCTGTCCAGCTTGTGAGCAGGGTTGCGGTGGTGTGAGCAGGGTTGCAGTCGAGGTAGACGTGGTTGGCGTGGACAGCAAGGCTATGAACGTGTGCGTGGTAATAGAGGACGTCAACGACAGGACAGGAGGAAGAAAACCCAGTGGGGGCACTTGGTAAAATAACCAAGTGTGCTATTTGTGAATCAATATATCACTGGGCACGTGATTGCCCTGATGCCTACGAGAACAGAGGGGGACATGGTGGGTACGATGAGGAACCAGTGAACTTATTCGTGGGCTATGTATTTACCTAATTGTATTTACCTAATTGTAGTTTACAGGAGTTGAGCTAAGCTCGTGTTGTCCCGTCTCTCAGTCTACTTTTTATCCAATTTTTTCTTGAAAATATGGATGTTCCCTGCCCCTACCACCTCCTCCTCCAGCCCATTCCATTTGTCAATACATCTATAGGGGAAGCTAAACTTCCTGATATCGTTCTTGCAGGTAGGTCTTTTTACTTTGTAGCTGTGGCCTCTAGTTATTCCTGTATCCATAATTAATATATCCTCCCTATCCAGCCTCTCCAGCCCCCGGGTACATTTGTACATCATTATCATGTCTCCCCTCTCTCTCCTCTCTTTTAGACTCGGTAGATTTAATTTGTCTAGCCTCCCTTCATATGGCAGTTCTCTGAGACTTGGAACCAATCTAGTGACTGCTCTCTGGATTCTTTCTAACTTGTGAATATGCTTCTTTAGATGCGGGGACCACACCACTGCTGCATACTCCAATCTTGGTCTAATCATACTCTTCATAATTTTCGCTACCATGGTCTCATCCAAGTAGTTCAGAGCAACTTTCATATTCCCGGCCATTGCATACATTCCGCTAAAGAGCTTGTTAATATGTTTCTCTGGCGACAAATTATCTTGTATAATCAACCCTAAATCTTTTTCTTTTTCGGCCTTGCTAATTATATTATCTCCCATCCTGTACTCCCAATTTGGTCTATTCACACTTCTTCCCATATTTAACACATGACATTTACTTATATTAAATTTCATTTTCCACTTGGTGCTCCATTCGTATATTTTATCTAAATCCCCTTGCAGCTCCTCACAACTACTTTTATTTGTTATTTGTCTCATAATTTTTACGTCATCTGCAAACATTGACATGTAAGAGTTTATGCCTATCGGCAGGTCATTCACGTACATAAGGAACATGAGAGGTGCCAACACAGATCCCTGCGGCACACCACTCTCAACTTTCCGCCACGATGAGTAAGTTCCTCTAATGTTGGTCCTCATTTCCCTATCTGTTAAATAGCTCTCCATCCATTTCAGCAAACTCCCCCTGACACATCCTAGCGTCTCAAGCTTAGATAACAATCTCTTATGTGATACCTTATCGAATGCTTTGGAAAGGTCTAAGTAGACGCAGTCCACCCATCCGCCTCTTTCTTGGAGTACATCTATCACCCTACTGTAATAACATAGCAAACTGGTAACACAAGATGTCCCTTCTCTGAATCCAAATTGCTTTGGGGTTATTATTTTCTTTCTCTCCAACATTTTCATCCATCTCTTCCTAATTAGCTTTTCACAAATCTTGCATACAATACTAGTAAGTGAAACTGGTCTATAGTTTAGAGGGTCCTCAGGGTTTCCATTCTTGTATATCGGAATGATATTAGCTCTTTTCCAATCAACAGGAACCTGTCCTTTATCTAAGGAAGCTTGAATTATGTCCCTCACTGGCTCCACTAATTGCTCTGCACACTCCTTTAAAACCCAGGCAGACACTTCATCCGGTCCCATAGCTTTCCTTACTTCAAGTCCTCTCATCGCAGATAACAGCTCATCTCTAGTTATTTCAATCTTACTAAGACCACTCTCCAGTACTCCCGCCTGTGGTTCGTCAAAACCTTCCTCTCTAGTAAAAACTGACCCCAATTTGTTATTCATTACCTCACACATGTCCGATACATTTTCATACGTCCTAGCATCAACTCTTAATTTAGTAATTTGTTTCTTTACCTTCAACTTACTGTTTATATATTTATAAAATAATCTAGGGTCACTTTCACATTTATTTACTATGTTCTTCTCATAGTTCATTTTAACTTGCCTAATTATGTTAACATATCTATTCCTCTCCTGTTTATATTTATTCCGATTACTCTCAGTGTTCCTTCTTCTTAATCTAGCCCAAGCTGCATCACGCCTACCCAAAGCTCTTTTGCATTTCAAATTAAACCAATCTTTCTGCTTAGTAAAATGTGAATGATAATGAGAGCGAAGACAAATTACTGAAACTAGTGAGTGAATCAAAAGGGTGTGCTGTCCTAGATACGGGTTGTACAAACACTGTGTGTGGTTCACGTTGGCTCGACGAGTACATACAGGGGTTGACTGACCATGAGCGCAGGCTTGTGAAGGAGGAATGCTCTAATTCCAGCTTCACTTTTGGCAATGGTATTTCCGTGACTTCCTACAAGAAAGTTACGTTTCCCTGTTGTATAGGGGATATGCGTGCCACTATTACTACTGATGTGGTGAGATGTAATTTACCGTTGTTACTGAGTAGGGCTTCTATGAAAAGAGCCAAAATGGTAATAAATTGTGAAACAAATCAGATCAAAGTTAATGGAAAGAAAAGAACCGTAAATTTGAAAACCTCATCATCAGAACACTATCTGTTGCCGCTATCGGCTTGACTAGACGGGGCAGTTGGTATCACTGTGGCTCTAGCATTATCCAAAGACGGGGACCTAAAGAAAGTTTTGAAACTTCATCGTCAGTTTGGACACCCTACAGCAGAGAAATTGAAGAAGCTTGTAAGGGATGCCGATATCAGGGACTCAAACCTGGAACGGAGGATCGATAAAGTGACAAATGATTGTTCAGTGTGTAGAAGGTATAAGAAACCGAGCCCGAGACCAGTGCTAGGTGTCCCGATGGCTCACAGATTTAATGAGGTGATTGCTATGGACCTTAAGTCGTGGGGCAAGAAGTATTTCTTGGTGATAGTGGACCTGTATACAAGATATTGTACATCTGTGGTTATTCATGACAAGAATGCAGGCACTATTATTCGTGGGATATTTCTCAGTTGGGTTGTGTTATTTGGTGCCCCAGGAAAAATATTGTCAGATAATGGCTGTGAATTTAATAATTCAGACATGAGGTCTCTGGGTGAGTCATTTAACGTTAAGATACTGACTACGGCAGCTGAAAGCCCTTGGAGTAATGGTGCTTGTGAGAGGCTCAATGCTGTGTTGGGTGGAATGGTTAGCAAGATTTTGGCGGATTGTCCTAGCTGTAGTCTGGATGTTGCTCTGGCTTGGGCAGTGGCTGCCAGGAACGCACTGTCAACCTTCTCAGGTTTCTCGCCTAACCAGTTGGTGTTTGGTCAGAACCCTGGAATTCCTGGAGCTTTTTATGATAACCTGCCAGCGCTAGACAGCGAGGCCACACCTGCTGGTATAGTTAAGGATAACCTGACTGCCCTTCACGCTGCACGACAAGCATTTACCATAGCGGAATCTAGTGAAAGGCTGACTAGAGCACTTCGTCATAATGTGCGGGAAAGCGACCCTGGAGACCTACACTACGGAGATGATGTTTACTACAAGCGTCTAGACAGTAATAAGTGGCGCAGACCTGGTACAATAATAGGGAGAGACGGGAAGCAGTTTTTGGTGAAGCACGGTGGAATGTGTATTAGGGTACACACATGTCGAATTGCCATGGCACCTACCAGTGTTGATACTGCTGCCGTGTCAAATGATGAGGATGTGCCCCATTCTTCTCCCCATACTCTGGACGTACCTGTGAACGTGGTAATGTGGTGCCTAGATTCGTAGATTCAGACCTAGACTCGGATGATGACGAACATCCTGGTAACATTGTTGATGTTGTGGGTGGTGGGGGTCAGGTTGCTGTGGAGGTCCCCCCCGGTGACATACGTCGGACGGATGCCGGTGCTATCGTCTCTGGTGTGTCTGAACGTAATGTAGTGAAAGTTAAAGTGGGTCAAAGGATCAAGGGTATTGATAAAGCGAGTGGTGAGTGGATATCAGGCAAAATTGTTAGTCGTGCTGGGAAGATGACTGGTAAATACCCCAACTGCTACAACATTAAGAGTGACAAAGATGGTAATATTAATTGGATGGATCTGGACAAAGATCTTACGTCGTGGGAAACTGTGGACGAGGCGACAGAAATGCTTGTGTTTTTTAATACGGATGAAGTGGTGTGTGCTAAGGAAAGAGAAATTGAGATTTGGAGGAACAATGAGGTGTATGACGAGGTGGATGATGTGGGTCAACGTGCCATATCTGTACGTTGGGTGGTCACAGAGAAGCTGAAGAATGGGAAGACTATTGTGAAGGCACGTTTGGTGGCCAGGGGCTTTGAAGAGGACACTGTAGAGCTGCAGAAGAATTCTCCCACTTGCTCAAAGGAGGCTGTCCGTTTGGCGATATCACTCGCCTCAGCTAATGGTTGGATGTGCCACACCATGGATATACAAGCTGCGTACCTACAAGGGAAAAATATAGAGCGTGAAGTGTACCTGCGACCTCCTCCCGAGTTCGATAATGTTTTATTGTGGCGTCTGCGGAAGACGGTGTATGGTTTATGCGATGCAGCCAGGCAATGGTACATGAGGGTGAAGGACCAGCTGATATGTCTAGGTGCCAAAATCTCGTCCCTGGACCCTGCATTATTTTTGTGGAGTCGAAGTGGTGGAACAGAAGGTATCATTTGCATATATGTGGATGACTTCTTGTGGGCTGGTACTGTGAATTTTGAGCAGCAAGTCATTAACCAGTTGCGCAGGATCTTCCAGGTCGGGACTTCAGATTCCAAGTACTTTAAGTATGTGGGGCTCAACGTAGTTACCACAGAGGATGGCAGTGTCACAATCAACCAGTTTCAGTATGGAGCATCATTGACTCCGGTTACGCTGAGCAAGCGTCGAGCATTAGAGAAGACTAGTGATTTGTCAGACCAGGAGAGAACGAAATATCGTGCGTTGATCGGGCAACTGAATTGGATGGCTACTCACACTCGCCCAGATATAGCGTTCAATGTGTGCGAACTGAGTGTTTCACTTCCAAAGGCTACAGTGTCTGACATATTAAGACTAAATAAGGTGATTGGGCGTGTGAAATCGGATAATGTACGATTATTTATTCCGAAGATTGGACCTTTAGAAGAGTGCCACATTGAGTGCTATGCTGACGCATCATTCGCCAACCTGCAGGACCATGGGTCTCAAGGAGGCTTTATCATCTTTCTGTGCAACACTGATAATGTGAGAGGCCCTGTTTACTGGCAATCAAGGAAGGTTTGACGGGTGGTAAAGTCAACTCTTGCTGCAGAGACCCTGGCACTTTTGGATGGTGCTAGTACTGCTGTGTATGTGGCGAGTATTCTACAGGAGATCTCCAGATGTGGGAGTATCCCTATCAAGTGTTTTGTAGACAACCGCAGCCTAGTGGAAGCCCTATACTCCTATAAATTGGTGGACGACAAGCGTCTGCGAATTGATATATCAGTGCTTAGAGATATGTTGGAAAAAGGGAAATTAAAGGAGGTAACATGGGTGGCAACATCAAGACAACTGGCAGACTGCCTTACCAAGAAGGGCGCGTCGACGGAGCGGCTGCGGGAGGCTCGCAAAGAAAAAAAAAGAAAATAGCGAGTGTGTTAATATATTAGCACAGTCACGCCAAAGTGGCGCAGGTTGACTGGCTCGACCTGCACTAAGCTCGTCCGCCTCGAGCCAATGGCAGGCCGCCGAGTCGTAGGCTGGCTGATGACGTCATCGGCTGATGGAAGTATGGTCGGCTGGTCCATGCGAACGACCGGCAGTTGTCTCCAGGATTTCAGTGAGTGCGGTTGCTTCCATATATCTATTAACAGTGGAGATTGGGCCTGAGTATACAGAATAGAACAGAATAAACAGAAAAAATAACTAACCAACAACATTGGTTCTCCTGAGCAGCTCAAAGTGCATGTAGAAGACGTCATCAGGGTCGTGAGGCACTAGGCGACGGAAGTCTGTCTGTGAGAGTGCAAACAATTCCCGTCCAGTCAAATCCCACCGCTCTCCGCTGTTCACCCCAAACTGTCTACTGGCCCAGCACAACCAGTGAGATACGTGATCCTTCGTCCAATCCTGCGGGTCTGCAAGATAGGATGTTAATTAAAATGTAAAACTTGCAAACTAAACAAACCAAAACTGGGACAAAAACAATATAAAGGCAAAATAACTAATCAAAATCGCTATGTGGAAACAACGCTTACTAAAATAAAGTTTATGAAATAAAAGAACACAATCCACCACATAGGGTGCATTACTACATGAGCAAGTTAATCTGTTTCCCAAGCAAACTAATCGCACACATAACGCACTATCGTCACGTTCAAGGAATTAGTCAATTTGGGAAGTATATTCACTGTAAGTAGGCGAGAAATCATGACCTCTATCCTCTGTAACTCAAAAATGGCTAGAGCAAGTTGGCTGTGGAAATACTCCCAGACTGACCCTTCCCAAATGGTAGAAATATTAGCTCGATTACTGTAGCCGATTTTGAGTTACAGAGGTTAGAGGTCATGATTTCTCGCCTACTTACAGCGAATAGACTATAGTAAGAAAATTATCTTACTTATGGTACAGTACATGCTTTAGGTTTAAGATTTGTTCTCCTAGACAAACAAATTACATAATACTGTATAGTACAGTACTGTAATAGACTTAATGTTGTTGTTGTTGTTGTTGCTGTTCCCCAGGCTGTCTGGCCGAGCAGCCCCAAGGTCCTGAGCAAGGCCAAGGCCATAACTGAGCGGCCCCACAAAACCCTCCCTGCTTACCACTAATAAAGCCCAGGTGACCGAAGCCACTCTAAGGCGGGGAGCTGAGGAGGGTGCGGAAACGCCCGGGAAACCAAAGCCCCACCCAAGGCCCTGTGCCCCTCAGCAATTATTGTCACCTTCTGTACAGCTGCACTGGTATAACTGTGTTGGTGGTGTAATGGTTTAGATGCTTATGTTCTGGGTTTGGTGTCCCGAGTTGGAATCCCGGGAGGACCATATGCTTTCATTAGTTTATTCAAGTACATTGGGGTTTGTAATTGATGATTAATGTTAAGAACGGGGTGTTACTTAATATAGGCCAGCACTATTTTTAAATAAGGGGAGGGCAGGAATACAATCCATAGTTCAGTGACAATAATTTTCTACTTTATGTCTCGAGTCGGCCGCCCCCAATAAAAATATAAAATAATGGGATATGTGGCAGAGTATACCCCCCAGGGGGTAAGGGGGCCTTCATCTAATGGTGGAGGAAAAAAAGAATATGCCTCAGGCATCCTACTGCGTGTCGTACAAGGCAACTAATATGGGGGATGACGATAGACTTGTGGACCAACAGCCATTACTATGCAATAAAGTCTTTATCTTAGCACTGTCTTGGTATGGCACTGCTGAGGCTGGTGGGGTGCAGATAGGTGCCACAGGGGACTGAATCTTACCTGTGTGTTGTTTGGCACCACACCTGTGTCAACAACAGTGTTTGCATGTTGGAACAGTGTTGGGCAGGACTTTATTGTTCTATAATCCAATTGCCTAATATACAGTAGAGTCTTGTTATGGTGCTGTCTTTTTGTAACACTGTTAAGGCTGGTGTGGTTGCAGATACTGCAGGTGCAAGCGCTGCAGGGAGACTCTGTTGAGTCTTGCTGAGGCATGGTTAGCATTATACCAACATCAGCCACAGTGATGACTTGGTGGGGCAGTGCTGTGGCAGGACTTTATTGTACTACAGTACACTCCAACTACTGAAAGGCAAACCCGTCTGAGCCGTTACAATGCATGTAATGGAAAAATAACACTAACCCTCACAGACAGATAGATATATAGATAGAATAAATCTTAACATCCAGCAGATTTAAAAATATTATTACTATACAGTAAACTTAATTACAAAAAGATTGTCGATGACAAAATTATAGAGTACTGTACAACTAATACATTCAATGTAAGTAATTCAGTGCCACAATAAACTAATGAAGAAAATTAAAACATAAAGATATAAGAACAAGTGAATTTGCAGAAAGCCTATTGGTCCACCTATCTATCTATCTATTGCCAGACACTGTAATCCCTGAAGAGGTGGCCACGAACGAAATGGCCCCATTCACCTCTGTCCCCAGTCAGTCGACTTGTTAGTAAATGAACACATAATATTACAAATTAAGAATATTTATACAAAATAAACATCACTTCAATTGCTGTTCAGACTCTCACCCTGTGGTATTTTCAAAACACGCTGGAGTTCTTTGAAGGTCGGGCAGACAATCCAACGAGTCACCTTGGCTTTACTCTTAGACGTGGACGGTGTGGCTGTGGTGGTGTTATCCGCAGTTGTGGTAGAAGCTGTGGTAACTGCGGAGGGTTCGGGTGGGCTTGGAGATTTACTGGTATCTTCTACTGTGTCTCCTGAAACAAGTCGGTGTAAATTATAGTCCGTTCATTTTTTTATTTTTTTAAATGGAGGAAATTTAAGTTAATTTGAGCGCTCGTGAATCCAATTGGAGAAGTGGCGCTCAAACAAATAAAATACTGTACCAGCATATTATTATTATTATTATTATTATTATTATTATTATTATTATTATTAGCTGTGGTAACTTGTGAGGGGTCTGGTGGGCTTGGAAATTTACTGGTTCCTTCTACTGTGTCTCCTGAAACAAGTCAGTCTAAGTTATAGTCGGTTCATTCTAGGTTGGACATGGTGGACAGAAGAGGTAAAAATAGCTGTGGAAGACAAGAACAAAGTGTATAGACAGTGGTTGGGTAGTAGAGGGAATGAAGATTTGGAGAGACAGAAACGAGCGAGGTATGTGGAGAGAGTAGTGAAGGAAAGTAAGAGAAGAGTAGATGAGGAATTTGGAAGGAATCTGAGTGTAAAATGGCTGTGGTGTTATCTGCAACTGTGGTAGAAGCTGTGGTAACTGCCGAGGGTTTGGGTGGGCTTGGAGGTTTACTGGTACCTTCTACTGTGTCTCCTGAAACAAGTCGGTGTAAGTTATAGTCCGTTAATTATTATTTTTTTTAAATAGAAGAAATTTTAAGTTAATTTGAGCGCTCGTTAATCCATTTAGAGAAGTGGCGCTCAAACAAATAAAAATACCAGCATATTATTATTATTATTATTATTATTATTAGCTCTGGTAATTGAGGAGGGTTCGGGTGGGCTTGCTGGTACCTTCTACTGCGTCTCCTAAAACAAGTTGATATAAGTTAGTGTGGGAAGATGATACGTTTCCATAAATACACCGCCTTTTGAGCATGTGGCAAACATAACTAGCCCCTTCAGTACGATGGCACCTCATTACCTTTGATTCTGGCTATACCTGTACATTGAACGAGTTTATGCAGTTTAGGAAGGACCCGTGTTACTCAGAGGGTTAATTAAGGGGAGACAAAAGATCGTATTTACCCCTTTGAGTTCTACAGGTAGATTATAAGCTGAAGAAAATCATCTAATGGTAACCAGATTATGATGAGAATTACATCACCGTGCTGAAGAGGCTAAGCACGGCCTAAATGCTGCAAGCGAAAGACTTCAAACCAGTCCTAAAATAAAGTCAATTATTTTTGGTAATTACTGTATTATTGAATACATAAAGTGAAAGGCATGGTTTACAGTACATGCAAATTTTCATGTAAACCTTCATTCATAATCACCAACCCACCAATTAACTTACAAATATACCTAATTAATGAAATAATGAATACATGTGGTACTCCATGGATTCAAAGCTAAACTAAAAAATTTGCGCACTAAGCATTACGCTATCAAGACAGTTGAGGTTTATGCATAAGCCTACGATATATTATTCATTCCAGTCTCAAAACCAAATAGTCGGGCTTTGATACCCTAGACTTTCCAAATTGACTAATTCCTTGAACGTGACGATAGTGCGTTGTTATGTGTGCGATTAGTTTGCTTGGGAAACAGATTAACTTGCTCATGTAGTAATGTACACCCTATGTGGTGGATTGTGTTCTTTTATTTATAATTTATTATTTTGCTTAACTCTCGGAATCCGGGAGGCTTCATATGAGGAAAACAAAAATATTGGCAGGAATCCGGGAGGCCTCATATGAGGCAAAATGCGCGGCTAAAAATCGCCGCTATTATCATCATAACTCGGCAACCACGCGTCGTAGTGATGTCATCTCAACGGCAGTCTACAGACAACAAAATGTTCTACAATTTTCAAAAAAATGTACTGCTCTAGGTGGTCTCAATCAGTAGCTACTGAATTATGATGCTTGACTGTACGAAAATGGCCCCGGACACAGCGATCGGCCTCATATGAGGGCCCCCGGATCCGGAGGAGCGTTGTTTCTACATAGCGATTTTGATAAATTGTTTTGTCTTTTTACTGTGTTCGTCTAAGTTTTGGTTTGTTTATTTTGCAAGTTTTACATTATAATTTATAACATTATTTTGCTAAAGTGTTATTTCCACATAGCGATTTTGATAAGTTGTTTTGTCTTTTTACTGTGTTCGTCCAAGTTTTGGTTTGTTTATTTTGCAAGTTTTACATTATAATATTATTCATTCCTGTCTCAAAACCAAATACCAAACCAAAACCAAATAATCTACCTACCCTCGTTCGGTTTAAGTACGTCGATGATATCAATGCGGCCACCCTCGTCTTCTTTCTTAACCACAAACTGTACTTGCACCAGGCCCGCCTCGGTACCACACTGTTGCTGTAATGTCTCTGTGTCTTCCAGCTGAAACAAATAAGGAGTTATGTTGAAATGGCACACTGGTACAAAATTAAAATGTAAAACTTGCAAACTAAACAAACCAAAACTGGGACGATACAAGATAAAGGTAAAATAACTTATCAAAATCGCTATGTGGAAATAACGCTTACTAAAATAAAATGTATGAAATAAAAGAACACAATCCACCACATAGGGTGTACATTACTACATGAGCAAGTTAATCTGTTTCCCAAGCAAACTAATCGCACATAATAACAATGCACTTTCCATCCATATTTTCAAGAAAAAATTGGATGAAAGTAGACTGAGAGACGGGACAACACGAGCTTAGCTCAACTCCTGTAAACTACAATTAGGTAAATACTATCGTCACATTCAAGGAATTCGTCAATTTATATACATTATACAAAATATATCATGTGGGGATGGATATTTGTTAGGATTATGTTTGGTTTACAATATCTTCAGGTCAAATGTAAAGCAAAATATTATCTATCATAATAAAGGTGCATCCTCACATGGTGTACGGCATCTCTTCACAACAAAAAAATAAAATATTTTAATGTAAAACTTGCAAAATATACAAACCAAAACAGGGACGACACAAAATAAAGACAAAAGAACTTATCAAAATCATTATATGAAAATAACGCTATCAAAATTATAAGCGTTGTTTCCACATAGCGATTTTGATAAGTTATTTTGCGTTTATATTGTCTTTGTCCAAGTTTTGGTTAGTTCAGTTTGCAAGTTTTACATTTTAATTTGAAATATAAGAACACAAAACCACCACATATACATACGGTATGGTTGTTATTGGAGTTGCAGAAGTTGGATGGACAATTTCCTGTGGTTAAAGCTTTACATCCATTGAGTTTCACTAAAAATAACAGCTTTGCAATGGTTACTGTAGCAGCTACAGTGATTTCTTGTTACTGCCTTACTGTAGCACGGTTAAGGCTGGTGTGGTGTGATTTCGCCAGGTGCAAGTGCTTCAGGGGGACTTTGTTGAGTCTTGCTGAGACACTTAGCGCTATACCAACATCGGTCACTGTGATGACATGATGGGGCTGTGTTGTGGCAAGTCTTTATTGTACTGTACTACGGTAGAGACTAAAACCACACTCTCTGTGGATGAAACAGTCTTTACACTTGTATGTATGTATGTATACAGTACCCGTACTTACATCATTGCCCCTAAGAAACCTTTACATGGATGCTACAACCTTAACTCCCAGTATATCCCAGGGGATTCGAGACAGAGCTCAATTTTAAGGTCAATCCAAACTAAACATTACCCAAGATAGTTTGGTGGACGTATCCTGTACTCGGACAAAACCCAGACTCGAGACAGAGCTCAATTTTAAGGTTAATCTAAACTAAATATTACCAGTAAAATGACGTAACTTTGGACGGGGATATAATTTTGGACATTCTGGAACAAAATATACTGAACCGCAGTTATGGGATAAGTACATGATGTTATGGAAAAACAGGTATGTATGCGGTGTTCTTCCATATAGCGAATTTGATTAGTTGTTTTGTCTTTTTACTGTGTTCATCCAAGTTTTGGTTTGTTTCTTTTGCAAGTTTTACATTATAATGCAGAGACATTTTTCCATAACTGTAGCTTATATATAGTACTTATATCCAGAAATGTCCGAAGTATACCCCCTCGACCGAAGTTAGGTCATTTTACGGTACCCCAGATAGTTTGGTGGACGTACCCTGTGCTCGGACAGAACCCAGACAGTGTAGTTGTCTAGCTGTAGGTGTAGAGCTTCCCCGGCCCGAGACTTTAAGGTGCCCACTGGTTCACTGATGTCCATGTCCATCGCATACACCTGAACTGTTTCTCTGCAATACATGATTAGATTAGTATCCAGTATTGACAACTTGCGAGTTTCAGGCTATAAGGACGTGTAGGCCGTGAACATCGATATTAAACAGAAATGCAATAATAATGTAGTTTCTAATGGATAAAAAGTATGTTGAATTGGGTTTTATGTAGGCCTATGTATATGTGTATGTGTATGTGTATATATATATATATATATATATATATATATATATATATATATATATATATATAAGCACTACAACCGCAATTTAGGTGATAATTCTGTTAATTATCGATGTTAAGAACTCCAACTTCCTTATAGCCTGAAACTCGCAAGCGGTCAATTATCTAAGTGTAAGGCAGGTTAGTGGATGGACTAGCCAAACACCACTGTAGAAAATTAGTTCTAACAAGATTCATAGAGGGCCTCGGAGTCGGACGGATCCTAAATTGAGTGGTCAATCCTGTACAGTAAGTCCTTCAGTAAACTGGCTTGGGTTGTCCCTCTTACAGGGAATAGGTCCGCTTGGGGGCCTTCTGTGTATGACCACCCTCATTAAGGGGAGTAAGGTGTCCGGCAATAGATACATAGATAGATTCGATAAATGGATATTAATCGTAGTCATTTGCTGCACTTACAGTATATAACTGTCTTGATGGTGTAATGATTAGTGTTTAAGATCTGTATGTGGTAACCCAGGTTCGAATCCAGGGACAATCACATGCTTTCATTAAAGTCATTGGGAGGTGTTTGGTGTTGGGAGTGGATACTGGAATTAACCCCTTCTGTACCGCTGCCGTCCTTTTAACTTTATTCTGGCTACTATTAGATGATTTTACTCAGTTTATAAAGGGCCTTCAGCAATTAACAGGCATCAAACTATCTCACTTAACCATTTTTACTATTATAATGTAAAACTTGCAAAATAAACAAAGCAAAACGTATACGAACACCGTAAATAGACAAAATAACTAATCAAAATCGCTATGTGGAAACAACGCTTAAGTAAAATAATAATTTATAAATAAAAGAACACAATCCACCACATAGGGCGTACATTACTACATGAGCAAGTTAATCTGTTTCCCAAGCGGCTAAAATTATGGTTTATTGATAAAATTATGTCTTTGGAAGTGATGAAATGGCCAAAACAATGCTATTTCTTGTTAATTTTCTTGTATTTCATCCATCGCATACACCTGCACTGTTTCTCTGCAATAATTACCATGCACTCAGAGGGATATGTAGTTACACGGCAAACTGGGCTAATTTGGCTTTAAGGGGAAAATGGTTATTTTTTGGGTCTATTTATTCATATATTAATTCAAGTTTTTAGTTTGCTCCCTAGACCTCTATCAAACTTTAAAAAAACATCCATTAGATCCCCCTTCAAGATTAATTTGTACATTTTTCGGTAGAAAAATGTCACGGCCGAAGTCCGGTTCCCCAACAATGAGGTAAAACTGTACTAAAAATCCAGATGGCGCTAGGGGTCTTATTCAAATGACTATCGTGTGTGATGCACCATTGAGGTGTTTTGAGGGTTTTCGTGATTTAAGAGGTTTAATACAGTTTGCAACTATCTATGACACATAGTTGTGTAGTATATTTTTACTAGAAAGAAGAATATAAAAATTTGAAACAAAGAGTGAAGAGGGCGATACAAGACGCTAAAAGGAAGACAGATGAGGCATATGGGAGAAAGATTAGTGAACAGTTTCTGAATGACAGGAAAGCATACTACAGAGCTGTGAAAGAAGCCAGAGGGAAGAAGACTGAGAGTGTCTCAGGTGGTAGGATGAGGGACATGAATGGGGAAGTGGTAGAGGGTGATGGTGTGGTGAAAGTATGGAAAGATCATTTTAGTAGCTTAGCTGTAAAGAGTAGGGGGAAGGCAAAGATCTCATCCATAGGAATGGAGAGAGGTAGAATAAACAGGGTAGTTGAAAGCCAGATAAGTAGAGAAGAAGTAAAAGAAGCAATCAATAGACTTAAAATGGGCAAAGCTGCTGGAGTAGATAACATCCCAGGTGAAATGCTGAGATATGGAGGAGAAGAAGCTGTTGACATAATGCATAGGTTATGTAAATTAGCATGGGAAAAGGAAAGTGTACCAGAGGACTGGAGGAAAGCAGTGATAGTACCCTTGTACAAAGGGAAGGGTAGTAAAGAAGAGTGTAAGAATTATAGGGGAATTAGCTTGCTTAGCATACCTGGAAAGGTACACGCAAGAGTAGTAACACAGAGGCTACAGAAGATAACGGATGACAAAATAGGCGAGGAACAGGGAGGTTTCAGAAAGGGCAGGGGCTGCATTGACCAGATAGCCTCAATGCGATTGTTGGTAGAGAAGTATCTGGCCAAAAACAGAAAACTCTATGCAGAATTCATGGATTTGGAAAAAGCCTACGACAAAGTAGACTGGGAGGGCCTGTGGGATGTGTTAACAGTATATGGTGTGGGAGGAAAGTTGCTAATGGCAGTAAAATCTTTTTATAGGAATGCAATGGCAAATGTGAAGGTAGGGGATAAGTTAAGTGAAAGTTTTGAGGTCAATGTAGGTGTAAGACAGGGATGTGTCATGTCAGCTTGGTTGTTCAATATACATGGATGGAGTGATTAGGGAATGTAGGGCTGTATCAATGGGTGTGGGAGCTAGACTGGAATCGGAGGGAAGAACATGGAAGATTTTAACATGCCTATATGCGGACGATGCAGTCCTGTTGGCGGAAAATGCTGAAGAACTTCAGAGAGTGGTCACTGACTTTGACAGGGTATGTGAAAAGAGAAAGTTAAAGGTCAATGTAGGGAAATGTAAGGTAATGGTGTTTGAGAGAAGAATGCATGAAACTATAGATTTTAAGGAAAAATATAGAATCAAGAAAGAACACAAGAAAAGTTGTAAAATAAAATTGAAAAATGAAGTACTAGAAGAGGTTGAAAGTTTCAAGTATTTGGGAGCTGTACTATGCAAATATGGTAAAATGGAGAGTGAGATAAAAGAGAGAAAAATGCAAGGGAGAAAAGTGATTGGAGAACTTGATAGTATTCTCAAAGGAAGAATGGTTAGCCAGGAAGTCAAAAAGTCACTGAGAAACAGTGTGCTGCTCCCAACACTCTCGTATGGAAGCGAGACATGGACAGCAAGTGACGAGGACCTCTTCAAACTAAGAGCTGTGGAGATGAGCTTTTTCAGAATGGCAGCTGGCATGAATAGGCTAGATGGGCCAAGTAATAGGGAAGTGTACGAGTCCTTTGGAATGGAAGAGCAGGCTTTGGGCATTGATTGTGGTGTGGTTGAGTGGATAAAGAGAAGTACTTTGAGGTGGTATGGTCATGTTCTGAGAATGGATGAAGACAGAATGCCAAGAAAGATATATGGGAGTCAGGTGAGTGGAACCGCTAGTAGTGGAAGACCACCTATGGTATGGGAAAAGAAAGTGGAAAAATATATTGAAGAAAAACTTCCACGTAGTGGAAGGGGCATTGTGGCACGGGCAAGGGAGGCATGTCTTGACAAAGTAGCTTGGAGACGTTTCTGTCATGGCCATCCTCTAGTGGGGGTTTCCCAGGGGGAAGCAAGGCGTCGGAGATGATGATGATGATGATTTTTACTAGATTCATAATATGATGGTTATATACTCATTAATGCAGTGAATATATAATTATTAACATAATTTGATACCTAAATATCAGCTTCCTGAACAAGAAATTTAGTTTCATCTAATGTGGTGTAATAGGCTGGGCGAAATTTTAATACTCATTGAAGTATTGTATTTACTGTACTTCCTTTTTAGTTACTAACAAATACGTGTTTCAGTAGAAATTGGCTGAACATACGGTATTATATTCTGTAGCTGTAGAATTTGGCAGGTTGAATGTCTGCGCCTGCGCACTATAGTTTCTTTCCTACAAAACAAGCTATCGTGCGCTTTAAAGTTACCAATTTATAATCCACTATCAAATCGGGCAGCTAAATATGTTACTGGCTATATTTCTTATTAGACCAGTGACAGGAAATCAATCAATGTGAATCAGAATGTCATAGAACACAGAGGCAGCAAATTACATACGTGGAGATGCAGGAAATTCGAAAAAGATGATGATTTTTTTTTTTACAACACTACCTTTTCCACGGGCGACTGTTTAGGTCGTCAGCTGACCGCGGCGGGATATACTGTACGTACACAGTGTTGCCAAGGTCTTCTTTTGTTCGCACCATTGGGCTAGTTAGGATTCGTTCAGAAGCGTAGATTTGCGAGTTTCCATTTCAAACTATATTATATTCTTGATTTACAGTGTGATGGGGTGGATAGCCTCTGAAGTATTATCCTAACTAACTAACATTGAGGAAAGCGGAATTGGGCTGGTTCTATATACTATTAAAGTTGTAGAGGTGTCGAGTGTTGAGTAGCCTATAGCTAGGCTACATTTCATACAAACGTTCATCATGGCTTTCTGTTGGTTGTACTATACATGTATGGTAGCCTATGTGGTGGTGACTGAATAGCCTAATTAAGTGATTGTTTGTGAGGGGGGATTGGGACATTGATGCAGATTTGTTGAGTGCATGATTGTGATAATAATGTATGTGGTATTTCATTAATATTTAAATGATGTGACACGTAGGCCACTACTCATACAGTAGGCTATATGGGACTAGGCCTAGTTATATTTGGGGAACTCATAGTATCATGCATGCATGGCTGTTAAAGATAAACATATCAGAAAATGTGTGTGATAGGATTAAAATAGCTGAAATTGTCTGTTGTGCGGTATTAACCCCTTCAGACTCATATGACTCAGAGGTTGCCAGATTAGCAATAAGAAATAGTTCTCTCACGCTTATAATTACCTCTCCAAAATTAGTTTTCTGCCCACAGCTAACTCAAAGACAACTGCAGAGGTTGAAGTAACTAGACTAAAGGTTTCTAAAGACCCCTGATGGTAACAAAGGCTTCAAAGTATCCCTAATCGGCTTAAAATCGTGTCATATGTCTGAGAGGGTTAAATGATTGGGCTACTTTTGGACGAGTTTGGAGATGTGATGTGCGCTGGCAACCTTGGAATACACACACACACACACACACACACGACACAATCTATAACTGAACATGTTACCTTTATTAAGGCTATAATCCACATTATATTAAGATTTCTATCTGTGAGAAACAAATATCTACCACCATTACTGCTAATGTGCACATAGATGCACAACTAATGTCAAATTTAACAAAGTAAGTTAAGTGGGGAAGAGATGTTTACTGTCCGAGAAGTTTCGTTTAATGACTATAATGGGTAGCGAACACTGGCATCAATTTATTATGCGCTTGCCAGATCTGAAACTAGTTTATAATTGTATAATCTAATATTCAGTAAAGTGACTAATGACGATTATTTTATAAGTTCATCTCAATTTTTTATACATATCATTTTAATTTTAGGACATGGATACCTATCTATTAAAATATTAACAGGACTACTTTTCGAATGACTGCCATGTGTTTTTGTGGGACTAATCAAATATGTTTTATTAATCATAAATACTTTGTATATTGGACAATGTACTGAATAGAATGTTAGATTAATATGTCTGTAACATTCATGACTATAGAAATCCAGTGATATTTTGATGACTGCAATTTAAAAATTTGAATTAACTCGATGGCAACAGATTCGGGTTCGGTGCGAACCTAAGGCGGGAAAAATAGCAGACAATTTTTTTATTTTCCCCCATTACAGGCTTGCTATCGCTCGCCAGGAAAAAAATTGACACCTAAAGGGCACAACAGGTCTTAATATTGACAAAGAAATGGGGTGAAAGGTCTTAAAATCAACAAACTAATGCGACAAACATCTTAAAATCTCAAAATTAATGGGGCTAAACACGAGGGAGAAGGGCTGAAGGGAGGCCACAAAAACCAGCCCATCCCCCCTTTAACCCTTTGAGTACCAGAGACATGTGTTGTATTGCATTCTAGCTATATTTGATGATATTATGCAGCTTAGGAAGGCTCTGAGGTAGTTAAAAAGGGTTGGTTGAGATAGTTGGAAGCCTTATTATAGCTAGAGGTCCTTCCTGAGCTGAATACAATTATCTAGTAGTTGCCAGAATATGATAAAAGGGACGTCCCTAGTACAGAAGGGGTGGCAGACCATTTGTTTGGTCTATTAATTCATTTATTCATATATTTTTTTAGTGTCCTCCCTAGACCTCCATCAAGCTTAGAAAAACACCCCCTAGACTTCTCTTCAAGATTAATTTATACATTTTTCGGTAGAAAAATGTCCCGGCCGAAGGCCAGTTCCTCTTAAAATTGCAGGCTCGCTATCGCTCGCCAAAACGTCTTATAATTTCAAATCTAGTGGGGCTAAACATTAGGGAGAAGGGGGTCCAGAAAAACAGTCTGCTTCCCCTTAATACTGACCCTTGACCCTGCAACACCAGGTGGTCGGGTTGTTGATGTTGTTGTTCTGAGGTAGCTACTTCACCGTCTTGGTGGTCCAACAGTACCTCGAACCCCGCCATGCTGGACATTGACCACTTACAGACTGTAAATATAAACGGGATAAAAATTAAAATTTAAAACTTGCAAACTAAACAAACCAAAACTGGGACAAAGACAATATAAAGGCAAAATAACTAATCAAAATCGCTATGTGGAAACAACACTTACTAAAATAAAATTTATGAAATAAAAGAACACAATCCACCACATAGGGTGTACATTACTACATGAGCAAGTTAGTTTGTTAATTGTCACAAAACAAGTTGGAATATCTGGCATATCTGGAATATATATCTGTGTTGGTGGTGTGATGGTTTAGATGCATATGTTCTGGGTGTGGTGTCCCGAGTTGGAATCCCTGGAGGACCATATGCTTTCATTAGTTTATTCAAGTACATTGGGGTTTGTAATTGATGATTAATGTTAAGAACGGGGTGTTACTTATTAACCTCTTCAACACGATGATATAATATTTATCATATTCTGGTTACCATTAGACTATTTTCTTTAGTTTACAATCTACCTCTATTACTCAAATGGGTAAAAGCAATCTCAATAAACCATTTCCGAATAGCATAGGTTCTTTTTTAACTGCAAATAATTGTCTAATGATAGCCAGATTCAAGGGTATAAAGACGTCATGGTGCTGAATACATACATACATATAAGTTTAAAGACCGTTTGTCCACAGAGAATGTGGTTAGTCTCACGTCCTAAATGTCAACTTTCCAGGCAGCCCTGTCAAGGGCTGCCTCTGTTGTCAAGTAGGAGTTAAAGAAGGGAACTAATTAGGTAAATCACCATCTGATTAAAATATTTGGGAACAACAAAATTATATAAATCAAGAAAATAAAGAGCAAAATATCTGAAAACAAGATCAGTATCTGAAATGGAAAGCAAGCTTCAATATTTGGCACCATATAGATTGCTAGCAAATATTTGAATTACTGTACTAACAATGTATAGTACAAATACAGTTGTATAAATCTGTTATAAATTGTATTCCTCTATATAATGTCAAAGCTAAACCAAAAAATAGATGTTCACTGATGAGATCATGTGATGCTTATCATACTTAGCATAATCCACATAGGCCTGCCGCCTACGGTACATAAATCAGAGTACTGTATGGTATTGGTATCGTACATAATATAACCTACCGGAATACGGCAGCATATAGGTTACAGGTAGCCTAGGTAGGGTACCGTACTAGTACCTTAGTTAAAAACGGTAATTTGTTTAGGTTATTTAGTCACCTAATATGGTACCCCTCTTCTTTGTGACAAATGTGGTGTTAAACAGTCAGGGAAAAGCTTTTGACACTCTGAACATTAGCCTCAGCAACTACACTGCATCGATAATCACCGTTGCTCCAAGGTGTCTAACTGTTTAATACCGCAATCCGCATCCGTCTTCTGCAGTACTGTCACTGAACTTCTGAAGGACTATTACCGCTACCAAGAAATCCTGCATATCAGAAAAAGAAGGTGGGATGACGGATGAGTATGAGTGACAAGTGTGCTAGGGTTAGAAAAGTATTAGTCTGTAGCCTAATACAGTAGTGAAAAAAAAAAAAAAATTTACCCACTATTTTAAGTGATTACGGTAAGGCTAGCTATTATCAATGATCAATCTTGGATTCTTGGCCCCTTCTTGGTCAATTGTCAGAAGTAGGCCTATTCTGATGTCAGAATTGAAATTTCAGACTTAGGGTAATAGCCTATAGGCCTAGCCTATATTACAATTCAACTTGATAATATTCAAGGACACTAGTGGGATGTTATGAGAAACAATTTATAAGGGAAAATAGGCACCAATAGATTCGCCATATTTTTCTCCATATAGTCCGCATGGAGGATTTTCGTTATCAACAAATTGAAAAATACCCACTTCACAGACAAATACACCAAAAATCTAAGTCAAAGCGGGGGTGTGGGGGCGGCAGCCCCCACCTATAATACTAGTTTAGGTTAGGCTAATGTCCTTTCAAAGGGGTATAGGGTAGTAAACATTAGGATAGCCTATACCCAGTCAGAGGTAAGAAGAAGAAGAAGAAGAGTCCTGCAGTAGTCTCCTTGAATGCTACCTTCAACTTTAAAAAGCAATACAATCTCTAAATTTCTACTGGACTGGTATCATTAAGGTAGCATTCAAGGAGACTACTGCAGGACTCTTCTTCTTCTTACCTCTGACCGGGTATAGGCTATCCTAGTGTTTACTAGCCTATACCCCTTTGAAAGGACATTAGCCTAACCTAACCTTTTTTTTTTTTTTTTTTTCTATGTGATTGAGGGAGGCAAAAGGCATAACTGCCTATAGCGAGTGCCCCCCCCCCCCCCCATAGTTGAAAGAGTGACAGGGCCAAAATCAAGGGACGTTCGAGCCAAAATGCCTGGACACACAGAGTTTGAAGCAATTTAAGTCATAGGAAGAGGGAAAGACTGATTCTGGGAGAGCGTTCCAGAGCTCAGCTGTTGAGTAGAAGAAAGTTTGAGAGTAACGTTTCACTCTTGGGTTGGAGAGTTGCACAGAGTAGGGGTGGGATTGAGTTGCAAGACGGGTACCACGTGCCCTACGTAAAGGAGGTGGTATGCACTGGGATAGCTCTGAGGAACACTGATTATTATAGTAGCGATAGAATAGCGAGAGAGATGCAACATTGCGGCGGAGAGAGAGAGATTGCAGAGAGTTGGTGAGTGGACGGGAGTTAATGATACGAAAGGCCTTCCTTTCAACTTTGTCTAGGAGAGCGGTGTGAGAGGAACCTCCCCACACATGTGAACAATACTCAATACAAGGGCGCACTATGCCCCTGTACAGAGCAAGAAGCTGTGCAGGGGAAAAGAACCCCCTAACCTATCCTAGTATTATAGGTGGGGGCTGCTGCCCCCACACCCCCGCTTTGACTTAGATTTTTAGTGTATTTGTCTGAGAAGTGGCTATTTTTCAATTTGTTGATAAAGAAAATCCTCCATGCGGACTATAGCCTATGGAGAAAAATATGGCGAATCTATTGGTGCCTATTTTCACTAATAAATTGTTTCTCATAACGTCGCACTAGTGTCCTTGAATATTATCAAAATGATAACATTCAAGACCTCTTTCGCCGCCTTATTAGAAATAATTTATTAGGGAAAATATGGACCAATAGACTCGCCATATTTTTCTCATTATAGTCCGCATGGAGGAATTTCGTTATCGACACTTGAAAAAACCCGATTACACCGAAAAATAACACGAAAATAATGTCCCGAACGTAAACAAAGCATTGCACCCAATGAATCCTTCGACCTGGGTCCTCTTCTTGTTTTGAAAGATTCGGTGAGTGCGATTCACCCAATAAATGGCTTGAACGTTCCTCACAAAAACGATATATTATATTATATTAGGGTTAGGTTAGGGTAGGTTAGGTTAATCTAATATAATATTTGTACATTTTGGAAGCGTGCATGGCCTCCCCACAATTTTCCTTGCCTACTGTAAAAGCGTGATTCACCCAATAAATGGCGCCATTTGACTGAGTAGCCTATCTTCAGATTAATGAATAATGGGTAAGTTAATACAAATCCTCCAATCAAAATATGATAAACAACAATAGGCTAAAACACTAGCCTAGGTATATTCCTTGAAAAAAATATACAAAAACTTGGTAAATAAGGCGGCTCTAGCTATCTTGAATGTTACCATCAAAATATATAGCCTAGGCCCCTATATATAAATATAGGCTAGGCTAGGCCTAGGCCCTATATAAAAATAAAAAAAAAATAGGAAAAGTGGGGATTGGGCCTGAGCATATAGGCCTAGGCCTAGATAGATAGACAGATAGATATATATATTGTCACAGGGGCCAGGGGGCAAATAACCGCTGGCCGTAGGATATTTTCGGACAAAGCGGTCGTGCGAATATCTCCGCAAAAGTCTCCTGCAATATTATCCTGGGCCGGAAGTACAAACTACCCTAAATATAATGGCTTAGCCTATTTTACAACTTGTAGCATCTCTTATTTACCAAATAAACATTATTACAACATACTAAAATAAATGCCAACCACTACAATCACTTACAAAAAAGAAAGCACGAGCGATTTTGATAGAATCAGGCAATCAGCTGACGGGATGTAAATAATTATAGCCCTGCACTCATCAACTTTACTAATTACTAATTATTTATATATGTATATGATAAATAAAATGCATATAAAGCTATGACGTGATTATTACTTACTAAATTTCGTAATAAACGCATGACGTGTAGATTATCGGGTTATCTTAAGTTGCAGAAAGGCGGAGCGGGAATGGCGGGAATACAAAATGCAAAGACAACGGCTAGCTGTTATTTGCCCCCTGCTGGCAATATATATGATGATGACAATATGTCATGGGGGTTAAGGGCGGCAAAACCCCCCCTCAACCCATTATTGTATCACACGGCAGTCGAAATAGGCGATAGGCCTACGCCCGAATACTAGGCTACGTCATAGGACCACTTGTGCATTCTCTGCACTTGTGCTTGCCACGTCACAGATGATATGCTTATCTCATTTCACCTAATGATTTTTCGGCAAAACTTGACTTATTCATTTCGAGTGATATATACAAATATGTTCTTGTTCTTACACTTACCCATCCTATTCAACATCTGTTTGTAGAGTGACAAACATTAAAACAGCACGGGGCGAGCCAAACATAATGACAGCTGACTAGCCTGACTGAGCTGAGTCTTTACTTATTAGCGGGACTGTACACAAAACAACGCCCACTTTCCCTCAAGAAGATCCAAGATCTCTGTGAGAAGTTGTTCCGACTTTAATCGTTTGTAATTATGTCAATCCTATGTATTAGGTATAGCCTACAATTGTTGGTTGTTCAATAAGTTTAGGGCCTACCTTTAATGTAGGCCTATATAGGCTAATTGAAATTGGCTCATCTGATCTTAGATTGGTCTATGTGGATGAGGTTTGGGATAGGATTAGGACTAGGCTACAGGCTAGTCTATTCGCTGGGAGTCGGCGAAAAATCATGATTCATGACCTCTATCCTCTGTAACTCAAAAACGACTAGAGTAATCGAGCTAATATTTCTACTAGGCTATTTGGGAAGAGTCAGTCAAGGAATAGATGTGGAAATTTAGTCATTTAGCTCTAACCCTTTTTGAGTTACAGAGGTTACAGGTCATGATTTCTCGCCTACTTACACAGCAAATAGACTAGGCCCCCGCCCTGAATTTGGCTAACAAAGGGGTTATTTCTCATTCCATGCAGCAATTATTAACATTATAGCCTATAGGTCGTTAGCTATTAGCCTACACGAGTTTGGTTGACATTGTCACATTGGAAATGTAGAATAGGCCTAGGCCTATGCAGTTTTCTGGCTGCTGGCATACAAGTAACAACCTGTTGCCAGATTTGGCATAGGGGGTAGCCTAGCTTTCCAAATTAGTTAATTAATTTTGACACCCTTAATGATGAAATACGACATCTTTTGCAGTCTATTGCCGCTATCAGAGTTTTCGGAGA
This sequence comes from Paralithodes platypus, assembly GCA_032716605.1. Taxonomy (NCBI): domain Eukaryota; kingdom Metazoa; phylum Arthropoda; class Malacostraca; order Decapoda; family Lithodidae; genus Paralithodes; species Paralithodes platypus. The sequence continues at coordinate 200,641 of CM064520.1, forward strand.
TAGTGGAGGTGATGGAAAACGTGGCTTAAGGTTAACTTATCTCGGGCGACGTGTAGTGGAGGTGATGGAAAACGTGGCTTAAGTTGTTGTTGTTGTTGTTGTTCCCCAAGCTGCCTGGCCGAACAGCCCCAAGGCCCCGAGCAATTCCAAGGCCATAACCGAGCTCCCCCACAGAACCCTCCCTGCCGACCACAATAAAGCCTGGGTGACCGAAGCCACTCCATGGCGGGGAGCTGAGGAGGGTGCGGAAACGCCCGGGAAACCAAAGCCCCACCCAGGGCCCTGTGCCCCTCAGCAATTATGAAGAGAAAGTTGAGGGGCAAGGGAAAAATGTGACGCTTTGGCTTCCAATCTTGGTAGATTGGGAGGTCAATCCTCGGAAAAGACGCCGTCACTTGAGATCTAGAAAATATATAAGTTAAAGGAACAGTCAGAGTAAGCTATGGGTATGGCAGAGATCGCTCAGTTCTCACTCTGATAGACCAGCCCATCACCACATGACTAGAACCCAATCCTCTCAGCATCAGCTAGGAAAGGCCCTAGAAAGCCACCTTTGGCGGGGGGATAGCTCCCCTATTTCAACCCCTTTCGGGATCGGGCACCCGCCCGATTTTTTTTTCCTATCACTTTAATTATGACTTATTTGTATAATTTTCCTACTCGGCGAGACAGAAACGGGCGAGAGAACGCGAAAGTGGTCCAGGACCTTGAGAATAGGAATTTTAAAAGTTGTTTCTGTTCGGGCTCTGTCTCGTGTAGGCCACCCCCAGCAATGGGCTATGTGCCTGAGTATATACTGTACATACATACTTATGACATTTAATAGACATAAGTTTGGTGCTCCCTTCTTGCGGCTGTTTGTTTCAGGTGCTCCTTCAAGCTACGTCTATAGGAGTACAGTCAGCCTAATAAGTGATGTCTCGGCAACAATTATGTTCTGATCAATAATTGGTATCAGCAATATTTAGCCTACACATGATTTCTTCTTTTTGAGTGAGATATACAGTACAACCATGTTCCTACACTTTTCCACCCTATTCAACATATGACAGACATTAATACAGCACAGAGCAAGCCAAATGTAATGACAGCCGAGACATGACTTATTAGCGCCACCGTACAATGTTCTCTTTTCACGTACTGTCTGTGGTAGGTTGTTCCACTCTTTGATGGCAGTGAAGAAGAATTTATTTTAGCCTGCCCTTGGACTCTCGGAACATTAAAATTGTACTTCTTATTCCGTGTATTTTGTCCATTCCTTTCATTTGCTTTAAGGGGAGATGGTTCACTTTTTGGGCGATTTTTGCATGTACAGTATTCGTTATTTTTCTAGTTTCCTCCCTAGACCTCCATTAAATTAAAAAAAAAACATCCATTAGATCCCCCTTCTAGATTAATTTGTACATTTTTCGATAGAAAACATTTCCGGCCGAAGGCCGGAAGGCCGAAGGCCGGAAGGCCGAAGGCCGGAAGGCCGAAGGCCGGTTACAGGCTCACTATCGTTCGCCAGGGAAAAAACTGACACCTACTGAAAGGTCTAAATATTGACGAAGAAATGGGGCAAAATGTCTTAAAATCGACTAACTAATGGGGCAAACATCTTAACATCTGAGAACTAATGGAGCTAAACATGAGGGAGAAAGTGGTCCAGAAAACCGGCCCATTCCCCCTTAACAAAATTACACTTTAGATACTCGGGAGCCCTGTCATTATATATCTTGAATGCATTGATGAGTGTGATTTTAACCGTCTTGGTGGTGTAATGGTTAAGGTGTCTAAAAATCTGTGTGTGATAACCCAGGTTCGAATCCCGGTGGATCACATATATGCTTTCATTAATTTCATTGGATGTGTTTGGTGGTGTGAAATTAATAATAAAACATAGATTGTTAGGCCCTCTTTGAAACATTGAGCATGTCGAGTGAATGAAGATGTTCCTGGCCAACATGAGATCTAGGTCCTATATAGTCTATTCTCTGTAAGTAGGCGAGAAATTATGACCTCTATCCTCTGTAACTCAAAAAGGGCTAGAGCAAATTGGCTGTAAATTTCCATATATATTCCTTGACTGATTCTTCCTAAATGGTAGACATATTAGCTCGATTACTCTAGTCGTTTTTTAGTTACTGGGGTTAGAGGTCATGATTTCTCGCCTACTTAAAGCGAATAGACTATAGGTTCAGCATGAATCTTAACAATTTATTTGGAGGGGCCTGAAGTTTACGTTATTCTGCTTGAGATGATGCAAAGTAGGATGAAACCGAATAGTAAACAAAACACTGATCAAGCGCTTGGCAAGGGGCCTTTTTGGTCGCCGCTGGCTTGTGGTTTCGCTCTGCTGCACGTCTGCCTGCCGAGATCGGAACCTCTCCGGGTGGTCGGGGGCCGGGGAAGTGCTGGAGGGACCTTGGTGACCCTGGTCTCTGGGTCTTCTCCTGGATGACCTAGATGTGTGTTAATTTGTATTTTGTTTTTGTGTGTTCATTGTTTTCTGTTGTGTTGTTCCAATTCTGGCTCTGTCTTGAGTCGGCCACCCCCCAAAAAAAGAAAATGAAAGGAAAAGAGGAAAAACAGAAAAAAAAAAATAGGAAAAGTGGGGATTGGGCCTGAGTATATAGAATAGAATAGAATATAACTGGCAAGCATCCCACCTGTCTATGTAGGTATTTTATACATTCTTCACATTTATTCGGGATCGATTCCAAGATTGCTTTGCCTGACAGAGTTGAGTCCAGTTTTAGTCCAAGATATTTCACTTGTGACACTTGCCTCGTCTTACCTGTTGTTGTTGTTGTTGTTGTTGTTCCCCAAGCTGCCTGGCCGAGCAGCCCCAAGGCCCCGAACAAGGCCATAACCGAGCGCCCCCACAGAACCCTCCCTGCTGATCACAATAAAGCCTGGGTGACCGAAGCCACTCCATGGCGGGGAGCTGAGGAGGGTGCGGAAACGCCCGGGAAATCAAAGCCCCACCCAAGGCCCTGTGCCCTTCAGCAATTATAAAGAGAAAGTTGAGGGGCAAAGGAAAAATGTGACGCTTTGGCTTCCAATCTTGGTAGATTGGGAGGTCAATCCACGGAAGAGACGCCGTCACTTGAAATCTAGAAAATATATAAGTAAAAGGAACAGTCAGAGTAACCTGTTGATATAGTTTGATTATATATATATATATATATATATATATACAGTATATACATTGGAAATTAGTCACAAAACATTTATTTAAATATTTACATACATTTTCTAAAAAATTATCAATACCAATTGTTCACAGCAACTAAGAGCTTCAGTTATCCATCGCTGAGAAGGATGGGAGTCATGTTTGTCAATAGTTTTCCAGCAGCCACAACCATACCCTGGCTGACCCAAGGGCTTGGTTCCAGGACATCTCAACCAGTGCCAAATCAACCAAGACCAACCAAACCAGTGCCAAAATATAGTACTAACTTAACCCTCTCAGTACCAGGGACGTCCTTTTCATCATATTCTGGCAACTATTAGACAATTTTATTCAGCTCAGGAAAGACCTCTAGCAATATTATGGCTTCAAACTATCTTAAACAACCCTTTCAACTCCCACAGACCTTTCCTAGTCTGCATAATATCCTCTAAATAGAGCTAGAATAAAGTATATCACACGTCACTGGTACTCAGAGGGTTAACCTAACCTATCCCTATTGGTTGATTTGGTACTGGTTGAGAGCTACTGGTTGAAATGGTCTACTGGTTGAGTTGTCCGGTCACCCAAGGGCTTGACCTGGGCCACTGTTCACTTGCAGTAATTCGTGGTCTACAATGTTTGGTGCAGTTCCCCACATAAGTTCTTTTCTTCATTTCATTTCTTAATTTTCTTCATATGATGCAGTTTTTAATAAGTAACACCCCGTTCTTAACATTAATCATCAATTACAAACCCCAATGTACTTGAATAAACTAATGAAAGCAGATGGTCCTCCCGGGATTCAAACTCGGGACACCACACCCAGAACATAAGGATCTAAAAAAAAAAAAATTTTTTTTAAAGACCTCCGTCTACGTATTGTGAAAAACCTGTTATCCTCTGGTAAATTACGGGGGTGAGTGAGTGAAGTGAGAGAAAGTGAATTATATGATGGATACATGTTTTTCATAATATGTGTTGCTAGCCCTAAACGCGCTAGCAACTGTGGCTTTCAACCATCAGACGCATCTCCTTTTATTTATGTACATCAAACAACATGTAAAATACAAATAATGCTTATTTTTACACCCTACCGTGGAAAGACTACGGATACACCACTCCTGCCCGGGCCTCGCACAACGGCATGGCCCAGGAGTACTGAGCTCATGACGCTGGTGGCATTGCCCCGGAGGATAGCCATCCCTAGTCTTTGCTTGAGCCAGAGGGTTTCCCTGGGTTCTCCTGAAACTTCTCTGATTTTGCGGCCTATTTCATTCACCATATTGAGGGTGGTAGGGCCGAAGACTTCTGAAGTTTTGAATGCCAGAGGCTCGAACTGATGACTTCTGGCGGTGACTTGATATTTTTTTCGCTTTCTAGTTTCTGCTATCCGGGTGGCTTCACCTGCTTTGTTGGCGCTTCTGGTGATGTTGGTTATTGAGAAAGTGTCCACTCATGTGGCATCTCACACGAGGCACCGGCCATTCTTGTGAGGGAAAGTGGTCATCCCATCTGGTCGTTTGCCGTCTTTTCTGAGAAGTCCATGTGGCTCAAGGATTGATGCACGGTTAGCACTCTGCAGGGCCCGTTTTATGACAACATTTAGTGCTGAGTGTCTTGGCAGGCGGCCTGCGCTGTGACTACATGACAAGGCATGGTGACCTTGAGCATCCATCAATGCACCACACTTGCAAGTGTGTGGGTGACAAACTGACGCACCAACTCTGAGCGCGGTGTCTCGATGTCTAAACCATTACACCACCAACACAGTTTAATGCCATACACTCCCTTGATTAACAGGGCTAGGGTAAGCCCTTGTTACAGGGACTAAACTGGACATTTGCCACAAATCGCTAGACCGAGCTGTCCAAACTCTTGACATCTACCAATTGGGTCGGCCTGGTATCAAACTGCCGAGCCTTTGATCAGCAACCAGATGCACTACCGACCATGCCATGGCTCGTGGCGTGGCGCTATCTTATGTGTGAAAAAAGAATAATATGAATTCATTGCGAGTGTGGTGTCTTGATAGCGTAATGCATAGTGCGCAGAATTTCGATGTGAGTATCCTAGGATCGAGTCCTCGGAGTGCCACATGTATTTGTTGAATTCATTAATTGAGTTTAGATGTGAAGTTGGTTGGTGTTAAAAACATAATAATTATCAGTTGACTAATCAGATGAGTCAACCACTGCATAAGAAACTACACTCATAATGTTGTTGTTGTTGTTGCTGTTCCCCAGGCTGTCTGGTCGAGTAGCCCCAAGGTCCCGAGCAAGGCAAAGGCCATAACCGAGCGGCATTATATTTCTATGTATATGATCACGGAACAGAACCTATGTGGGCAACTGTACATCATTAGCACTCTGCCTTGGGAGTACCACTCGTTGAAAACATTCATATATTTTTTCACCAACCAACTTTACTTCTAAAGTCAATTAATGAAATCAACAAATACATGTGGCACTCCAAGGACTCGAACCTAGGATACTCACACTGAAATTTCGTGCATTTATGCATTACGCTATCAAGACAGTTAAGGAGAGGCTGGCCGTTTGTTTGTTCTATTAATTAATTTATTCATATTTTTTTGTTAGTTTCCTCCCTAGACCTCCATCAAGCTTAGGAAAACACCCCCTAGACCCCCCTTCAAGATAAATATGTAGGCTACATTTTTCGGTAATAATAATAATAATAATAATAATAATAATATTTATTCAGTTAGCAATTTACAGAGTTGGTACCACATAGTAGAAAAAATTTCCGTCCAAAGGCCGGTTCCTCTTAAAATTACAGACTCGCTATCGCTCGCCAGGAAATAATCAACACCTAAATGGCACGAAAGGTCTTAAAATTGACAACGAAATGGGGCGAAAGGTGTTAAAATCGCTAAACTAATGGGCCGAACGTCTTATAATCTCAAAACTAGTGGGGCTAAACATTAGGGAGAAGGCGGTCCAGAAAAATGGTCTGCCTCCCCTTAACATTTCAAAGTTTTTACAACCATGCATTGGGCTTTATCATGAAGGTGGTGTTCTTAAGGGAGTAGTTATTGCCCTCCATGGTATAGTCTATTCGCTGTAAGTAGGCGAGAAATCATGACCTCTAACTTCTGTAACTCAAATACGATTAGAGTAATCGAGCTAATATTTCTACCATTTGGGAAGAGTCAGTCAAGGAAAGATGTGGACATTTACAACCAATTTGTTCTAGCCCTTTTTGAGTTACAGAGGATAGAAGTCCTGATTTTTCGCCTAATTACAGCGAATAGACATAGGATACTCACACCAAAATTTCGCACATTTATGCATTACGCCATCAAGACAGTTAACATTTCAAAGTTTTTACAACCATGCATTGGGCTTTATCATGAAGGTGGTGTTCTTAAGGGAGTAGTTATTTCCCCTCCACGGTAGCCAGTTAATACCGTCCCCATACACCTTGTGGGTCCCTTCCCGGGGGTGGCCGTTGGGGTTCGAGTGGTGGCATTTTCTGTACCACCAGCCTCCTCTGTGTCTGTGCAAAAAAGAAATACGTATGAATTAAAATGTAAAACTTAGAAATACATATGAATTAAAATGTAAAACTTAGAAATACACTGTACGTATGAATTAAAATGTAAAACTTAGAAATATGTATGAATTAAAATGTAAAGCTTGCAAAACAAACAAACCAAAACAGGAATAACGCAATATATAGACAATAGGACTATCTATCAATATATTTTTATTTGTAATTATAATGTAATACTTGCAAAATAAACAAACCAAAACTTGGATAAACACAGTAAAAAGACAAAACAACTAATCAAAATCGCTATGTGGAAACAACGCTTAAGCTAAATAATAATTTATAAATAAAAGAACACAATCAACCACATAGGGTGCACATTACTACATGAGAAAGTTACCTCTTACCTCTTTGCGCAATTGCCAGATATTCTTCGGTTGCCGATGTTCACCAAGTCGAAGATTGCTCTCTCCGCTGTGTTGGGACGGGGGTCGTGGATTCTGCAATGTAATAATGGATCCCTTCAGTATATACATTTATAAGATGTTTCACCCCTTTAGCATAGCCATTACAAGATGCTTCTTCACCTCATACAGGTGTTAATTGATATGTTATTTTTATCTATTTTAAGTGTCAATTTTTTTCCTGGCGACCGATAGCTAGCCTGCAATTTATTTTGTATTAACTTCACCACAACACCAAACACCCCCAATTATGAAATTAATGAAAGCACATGTGCGATCCACCAGGATTCGAACCCGGGTTATCACACACAGATTTTTGACACCTTAACCATTACACCACCAAGACAGATGGTCTCGACTGGATGAGGACTGACCTTAACTCTATTTATACCAAACAAATGACAGGCAACAACAGAAACACAATGGTAGGTAGGCTACAATGGTTTTTATTCACAACAGTATTTGAGGGCATGGACATTCACTATACACATGGGTAATCAGATTAGTAACATACAGGAGATTGGATAAATCGTCCTGAACTGGTAAGATAAAGGTGCGAGTCTAGAAGCACAATAAATATTTACTGAGGATAGTCAGGTAAGATGGCAATTATAGCAATCACAAGAGGGAGCGGTAGCTTCCTAAATTATAACACAAGAACACTGAATAGGTATTCTAAGATATGAAGATCAATAATGGAACACAGAATTTGCATTAAAAGACTCTAACTCATGAGCAATGTGAATGAACTCTAGAATAAAAACACTTTACGGTCCTTAAGTCTAAATGATGTATAGTACATAGACTTAGATATGCGGCAAGGATCTCTCGAAATGACGTGAATCACTAGTGTATGGTTAATGGACGATGTCGTATCTACAGTATATCTCATCTTCTGGGGGTCGTGGTACGTAGCCCGGACCCGAGGAAGTATGTATACATAAATTCGGTGTGAGATAGGTGTTTTGTGTTTCCCAACAAGCGGGATAATGGTAGCAAACAAAAGGAAAGTTACAAAGAGTCACTTCAGGTATTACAAAATTAAACACAGAGTCCTGGCACATCTAGATCTAAATACACTGGTATCTTAACTATTACCACAACACGAGTCACTTAATTTGGACAGGGGCAGGAGCACTGGGGGCGAGGAACACACTGGCACTGGCCTGCGTCGAGGAGGAAGAAGTACTGTCTTCTCGTCGCGGTTCACTAGAACAGGCCGTTCTTGAGACTCGACGTGGGCTAGTCTAACTTCCGAACTGAGTTTCCCCAGTTGCATCTTCTTCACTATAGTCAGTTCATTCTAGGTTGGGGAGAAATCATAACCTCTAACCTCTGTAACTCAAAAAGGGCTAAACCAAATGGGCTGTCAATTTCCACACGTATTCCCTAGCCAAGTTTTCCCATTTGGTAGAAAAATTAGCTTGATTACTATAGTCCTTTTTGAGTTGCAGAGGTTAGAGGTTACGATTTCTGCCCAACCTAAAATGAACAGACTATAGTCCTAGTCTGGGTCGAAGAGTTCCAAGAGCCGCTGGGTATTTGGGGTCCTCCACAATGGTCCAGGGTTCTTCGGGTGTCTGGTGTTCTCTCATTGCCGCCGTCTTGTAACATTCGAGCTATGGGGGGAAGGGGCTGTTGAACTGACACACTCAAGTCACTCTTGGGAATGAGAGGCGAGAGGGCCTGACTGTTTGGCAAGCCTGCATGTGTTTTCTCTACCGACCTGTGTGTTACCTCGGAGCTCTGTATTTAGGAATGGCAACTGAGTTTCCGGGATAACAGCACTAAGTGTCTCTGGCTCGAACGTAGGGGCCTCGCTTTCCGAAGAAAGCACCAAGTTAAGATCAAGATAGCCGGTACTAAGACAAGCATATTGAGTCCCCCGGCTGGTCACTAAGTTCACGTCTAACACTGTGTCCTCTTGGTAAGTACTGAAACTTACGCAGTCTGAACCTGGGTTATAACTAGAGCCGCAAGTACTGGAACTTGCTGGACCTAGTCTCCAGTTGGTATTATGACTAACACGCTTCATCACTTTAGGCTTCTTGTCCTCTCTATCACAAAGATGTCTAGGATCTCTCGTGAAGCAACCCAAAAAAGGTTTTATTTAAGCCAGCAGGCTGAATACTTGTCGATGGTCTGGCAGGTTGAAGAAGTGTCTCTTTTGGTAGCGTTGTCTTGGTTAAAACATCGGGCAGGAAGGGCACATCGATGGGCCAGGGATGTCATCGACTGGGATGTCATGGCGGCTGTGTCTCCAGGCATCAAGGGCATGCCGGAAGTATTCAATCTTGAGGAGGTGTTGTTCGGGCTTGTGGAATCTTTGGCAATGGCTGTTTCTGATAATTGTTGAGGCCCGTTAGGTCGTGCATGTTTTGGAATTAGTTTTGGGGGGTTCTGGGACGTGGACAGGATATGTTTGGACTGGTGTGTGTATCCACGTGTTCCTCTCTCGTATTTATGCCTTGGTGGTGATGGGAAATGGGTCTTGGAGAGGCTTGGGATGATATTCCTCGGGTGCACCCCGTGGATGGTGGTATTCGTGTGCATTGTGGAGGTTGCTGGAGGTGTGTGGGGTTTTAGGTGGCCGAGTTGGTGACGGAAATTGCGGGTACACGTGGACGCGTTCGGGCGGATGAATTTGTTTCCCCTCCGAGTCCGTCTTCTATGGCGGAGTGTGGCTTCTCGGAGTACGTCTCTGGATATAGGGGACTCTGTTGTTTTATGGTGGCGATGCGGGCCTGGGTCGTTGCGTCCATGTATTTATGCAACTGTGGAGCTGGTACTGGTTTCTAAGGCTGCATATCAATTAAATTGCTTGGGGTCCAGGGGGTTAGGTCCCTAGGATCGTAAGGTCTGTGTGGCCATAGTAGCCTATATAAATCTATGTAAATCTATGTGAATCTCTCTCTCACTCATTCACTTTTTCTCTCTCTCTCTCTCTCTCCCCCCCCCCCCCCCCACATACACATTCTCTCTCTCTCACTCTCTCTCTACAAGAGCCTAGTTAGACCTTACCTTGAGTACGGTGTGCAGTTCTGGTCGTCATACTTAGTAAAAGACATTGAAATGATGGAGAGAGTACAGAGAAGAGCGACCAAACTAATCCCAACTCTGAAATACAAAACATATGATGAAAGACTGAAAAAACTTAACTTATTAACTTATTAACCCTTTCATGCTTATGACGCAATTTTGAGCCTATTAGGGATACTTTAAAGCCTTTGTTACCATCAGGGGTATTTAGAAACCTTTAGTTTAGTTACTTCAACCTCTGCAGTTGTCTTTGAGTTAGCTGTGGGCAGAAAACTAATGTTGGAGAGGTAATTATAAGAGTGAGAGAACTCTATTTCTTATTGCTAATCTGGCAACCTCTGCGTCATAAAAGCGTGAAAGAGTTAAGGGGCCAACTTATTGAATGTTTCATAAATGCGTTGTTCTCCTTGAATTATCTTCCCACTCGAAATAACGGCATGAAGCTGCTAACCAGAAGAGCTAACCTAGATATGTCACTGAGAACTTCTTTAGCTATAGTATAATAAATGAGTGGAACAAGCTACCAAATAATGTAATTGCCAGTACATCTATCAATATGTTTAAGACTCGATGTCCACCTGAGAATAACAGGAGTTTTTAAAATGATTAGTATGTCATCCCCCCCACCACCGGATCGTCTGGAGGCTCTGCGAGATTCCTGAGAGTCGACGTGGAGGCTTCAGCCAGGGCCTGCCGGCCCATACGGTCTGGAGGTCTATGGTAACTCTCCTACACACACACACACACACACACACACACGTAACATGGAGACTTAACTTGACCAGCAAGTTTAAGAAAATTACAATTAGAAAAGACATGAGTATTGAGGAACGAAACATAAGAAAGGAATTGCAAATCGAGGCAAATGAAAAGAATGGAGAAAGGACGAAAGAAGACGAAAAGAAGTTTTTCTGGAGAGTGTGGGAGGGAAAGGCAAGAAATGGTATATAAAGCGAAGGGACGAAGTAGGGAGGGAAAGGGAGATGGTGAGGGAAGGCAGAGAAAGGGGAGGTGGAAATAGAAAGAGAAACAGTCCAAGTGGAGGCAAAGGGAGGGGAGGTGGAAACGGAGCGAGAAACAGTCCAGGTGGAGACAAGAGAAGAGGAGACAAGCTAGGAAATACATTGGGAGGGGTACGTACAAAAAAGAAAGGAACGGGCAGGGACGAGAAAAATAGGGAAAATACTGGAAATGCTAAGTTCATGTATACAAATATTGATGGGTTAATCTCCAAAAAAGATTGAGTTTGACGAATATGTAAAGAGAGAGAGGCCCGGGGTAGTATGTTTGACTGAAACTAAGCTTAACCAGGAGGTAGACACGAATATAATTAGTTGTGCGGGATACAGTACATGGAGAAGAGACAGGTTAGGAAAGCCAGGAGGAGGAGTGTTGATCATGGTAGATAATAAAATTACTGCTAAAGAATTAAAACTTGGTGATAGCATTGCTGAAGTGGTAGCAGTTGAAATTGAAGATAATGATAGGTCAAAATTAGACATTGTATCAATGTATTTATCTCCTAAGACTAAATCTTGGAGCAACGATGAATATAATGAATTAATTTTGGAAACCTTGCGAATGTTAGAAATTATTTGTAAAAGGAAAAATAGGCTTATTCTTGCAGGGGACTTTAATTGCGGGGAGGTGGATTGGGAATGTTTGGATGCGGGTTCAAATGAAAATACTTGGAGTAGCAAATTTCTTGAACTAACAATGGGGTATCTACTAACACAACACGTTACGGAAAATACAAGATTTAGAGGAGGTGATGAACCATCAAGACTTGATTTATAGTCACCAAAAAAAAACAAGAAATAAAGAACCTAACATATTTGAGTCCCATGGGAAAAAGCGATCATGCTGTGATTGAATTTGAATTGACAGTGGAATTTCTGGAAGGCAGAGAGGAGGAACATAGAATATAGGGAATATAGACTAAATTATAGTAAGGCGGATTATGAATCATTACGAGGATACTTTGCAAATATAGATTGGTCATTTATTGAGCAAGAACAGAATATTCAGGTAAAATACACCATGTTACTAGATATTTACAGGGAGGGGGTAGATAAATATGTACCAACATTTAAGGATAGAAAGCTGGCCAAAGAGAAAGAGTGGTTTAACATGCGATGTCACATTGCCCAGAACAAAAAGGACTCTGCATGGAATAAAGTGAGAAGGAGACAGACTGAGGAAAAATGGAATGAGTATAAGAATGCTAGAAACAACTATGTCAAGACTATAAGAGAGGAGAAAAAGAACTTTGAAAAAGATATAGTAAACAAATGTAATAAAGAACCCAAACTGTTCTATAGTTATATCAACGGCAAAACAAAAATGAAGGACAAAATAACAAAGCTTAGGGTAGAGGGTCAGTTATATGAAGACACAGTGGGTATGTGTGAAATTATGAATGATACATCCGTGTTTGTGGAGGAGGATGACTATGTAGAACCTGTGGTGGAATTGAATGAGATACAGGGACTAGAGTCGATAGAAGTCAACCAGGATGAACTAAAATCATTGTTGGAAGAATTGGACGTGAGAAAATCTATGGGCCCAGATAACATTGCTGGATGGGTATTAAGAGAATGTTCTGAACAACTAGTGAGACCTTTTTTTAATATTGTTCAACACTCATTAAACAAGGGGGAACTTCCCTTAGAATGGAAACAAGCAAAATTAATATAACTCCAATATATAAAAGTGGAAATAAAGAAGACCCGCCAAATTATCGACCGGTATCCTTAACGAGTGTTATATGCAAGCTTTGTGAAACGATTATTAGAAAAAGATGGGTGGGTATGTTGGAGGAGAGGGAAATAATTTCAAGCAAGCAGTTCGGGTTCAGAAAAGGTCATTCGTGTACCACAAATTTGTTGAGTTACTATGATAGGGTAATTGACATTGTACAAGGGAGGGAGGGGTGGGTAGATTGTATTTACTTAGATTTCAAGAAGGCATTTGATAAGGTGCCTCCTAAGAGATTGTTGTGGAAGCTCAGGACTGTGGGGCGGGTTGAGGGAGTATTATTAAAGTGGATGGAAAACTATTTAATTGGGAGGGAAATGCGAAATAAAAGGAAAGTTCTCCTCGTGGAAAAGGGTAAAAAGCGGAGTGCCTCAAGGATCGGTGTTGGCCCCAATCATGTTTTTGGTTTTCATCAACGACCTTCAAATGGGAATAGGCTCATATATGTCTATGTTTGCTGATGATGCAAAATTAATGAAGCATATTACAAGTAGGAGTAGTTGTGAAGAATTACAGAGAGACCTAGATAAATTATATGAGTGGAGTCAAACTTGGAAAATGGAATTCAACACGAGTAAGTGTCATGTTCTTGAGATGGGAAAAAGTAAATATAGACTTTCTTGGGAATATAAAATAGGAGATGAAATAATTAGTAAAGCTGGGAAAGAAAAAGACCTAGGGGTAGTTATGGCAGATAGCTTGTCACAAAAACCTGAACAGCATATAAATAAAATAACTGGTGAAGCCTATGCAGTGTTGACTAACATGAGAATAGCTCTGAATTATTAAGATGAAGAGATGTTAGCAAAAATAATAGGGACAATAATACGACCAAGACTGGAGTATGCAGCAGTGGTGTGGTCTCCACACCTTATAAAACATAATAAAAAAATGGAAAGAGTTCAGAGAGTTACCACTAAGATGATAGCTAGCTTTAGAGACCTGCCATATGAGGAGAGATTGGAGAGGCTAAAGCTGCCAACGCTGAGGGAGAGGAGAGAGAGAGGTGACATGATCATGATGTTTAAGTGTGTGAAGGGTTTTGAGAAGATCGATAAGGGAGATTTTGTGGTGAGGGACGAGGGAAGAACCAGGGGTCATGAATGTAAGTTGAGGAAATTTGTATGTAAGTCTGATGTAAGAAAGTTCAGCTTCCCGTATAGAAGCATTGATTGTTGGAATAAGTTGGATGGGGAGGTGGTGGGAGCAAGAAATATCCAAACTTTTAAAGCAAAATTGGATAAATGTAGAGAGAGAGACAGGACAACACGAGCTTAGGCTCAAATCCTGTATACTACAATTAGGTGAGTAGCCTACAATTAGGTGAGTACACACACACACACACACACACACTTTGCATGACCATTGCCCCATCGAACCTCTTATACTTACACAACAGAGTACTGACCAATGATGTCATCATTATCGGCATCATAGGTGGAGAATCTCATCCCATTGTGGTACAGCATGGCATCACCAGCATTGCCAGAATACCTGAGATAGTTTGAGATAGCATTAGTTTTTTTTTAGATAGTTTCAGATTTTAGATAGTTGTAGATAGTTTTTTGGGGGGCGGAAATATTAGATACACTTGAGTATTGTATATATATATATATATATATATATATATATATATATATATATATATATATATATATATATATATATATATATATATATATATATATATATATATATATATATATATATATATATATATATACTGTACATCCACAGCGGTCACGAAACATTTGTCCATAGGGAATTTCCTTGTACAGTATTATAAAATACAAAGGATTATCATGTGACGTCGACTTTTCATCCATATAAAATAAATATAAAATCTACGGGCAAATGTTTTGTGGCCGCTCCAGTATAAACAAATATATACAGTATATATGTAGCCTACTGTACAGTATATATATATATATATATATATATATAATGCACTTTCACTGGAGAATGCGAAAAAAAGGTTCATTATACTAATAACTGAACAAAAAACCAACTCCCAAATATTGAATGAACACTACGTTCACTTATATTATTTTTACACTTACCCGGCAACAGTTAGGCGATAGTTGTCCATAGAGGGACCCACCTTGAAGATCCTGTAGGTGGCCCAACGCTGGGTGTTGTCATAATCCGCCAGGTCCACCCTTAGCTCCTGTGGCGTCAAGGTGAGGGCGTGTAGCATCTCCAGACCCAGCCAGAACTCGCCATCGAGGCACCCGAAACCTGCCACGTACTCGGACCAGGTACGCTGAAAATTCTCGCGGTGCTTTGCATTGGTTTGGCAGTAAAGGTTCCCGCGATTCGTCATGTTGGTGCGGGAAAACCTCTGGTGATTCACTGCATTGGTCCGGTGTTGGAAGACCATCCACCCGCCGCCGTCAACGGTATGGTCGCAGTACACGGGGATAAATTCATGGGGTTTGTTAGGGAAAGGTCGCACCAGCCTCACCCCACGGCCACTGTCACCAAGGTCCAGCAGGTCCTTACAGTTCTTAGGCAGCAGGTGGAGGCACTCTAGGGTATTCTCGGCGATCCCACGATTCACACATATATTCTGCAAAGAGTATCATCATATTAAGAGATGACAGTAACTTTTAAAATAATGTAAAAAGAAGTGTTCAATAAGATCTAAAAAGATTGAGGTAATTAATCTTCCAAAAAACGATAAGCAAGAAGCTGTGATGATATAGGGTGTCCCGTGATTATTATTAGATACTTACCGAAATAAAAGGTTAGATAATTCTGAGTAAAAAAAAATCTATACACAATAGGCTTTTTATGATTTTTTTTTGCAGCTGTGGTTCATTAATTAAAATCGGCCTTTAGGAGTTGTTCGTAATTTTTAATCCTGCTTTCCTTCAATAAGATGGGGATAGGACAAACAACTAAAAACTTTATTATCAATACTTCAACCCGACTCCAAAAACTCCCCTGTATCGTTCTTCATATGCCCTTGGCAATGGGTTGAACATTACAAGAAACCAACAAAACCGTAATTTAAACTCATCATCACAGGAAGAAGAAAAAAGCTACAATAATTTGTTGGTGTTTTTTAAGTATTGATACCATGCACCATAATACAGCATTTAGCATTTTCACTATTCATTTGCTGTAGGCTACATGGATAATATGTTAAAACTGACGAAAATCATACAAAATTCCATACCTGAAAGAAAATGTCCCCCCAAAAATATTTGTATAGAAAATTTGTTAGTCAGAATTACCTTCTTTAATTTTTTGAAGTATCTAACAAAACTCGCGGGACACCCTGTATGCTTATATATATAATATATATATATGTATATAATATATATATATATATATATATATATATATATATATATATATATATATATATATTATATATATATATTTATACACACACACACACATACATTGGTGTGGGTATGTATGTAATTGTATGTGGATATGATATATTAAATATTTACTATATAGATAAATAATTACCAAGATTATATTAACCCCTTCTCTGCGGGCATACTTGGGCTATTTAGGGCATATTCAGTCCCTCCTGAATATTAATCAAGTGTCTGTATGAAATGAAATGTATTCTACCAAAAATTAGACGAAAATAGCTTCAAAATTACACTAGAATGAGCTTTGTAGCTCGCGGGGATCACCCGCAGCGCTACCATAGACATTGGGGAAAACTCGTTATTTATTAGCAATGTAGTGCTTTTTTGCCTTTGGCAGCACTGCTGAGACCAGGGTCTGGGACCTCAGTTTGCCTAAGTGCACGGCTGGACGTGCTGGCGGTCGGAGGTGGGCCCCTCGTGGTCCCGCCCACTGACACTCGATTTCTACGACTTTTATACAGTAGTCTTTTAAAGCCTGTAAATTGCTGTAACTTGCCAAATCGTAGTACTACGTTTCCCGCAGCCAATGGGTTAACCATATATAACTATTAGGCATAATACTACATACCGTTAACAAAATATAGAACCATGGAAAACAGTTAACATCCAGTCATCTATTAACCTTTTCACGCATTTATGGCGCAGAGGTTGCTAGATTATCAATGAGAAATAGAGTTCTCTCACTCTTATAATTACCTCTCCAAAATTAGTTTTCCACCCACAGCTAACTCAAAGACAACTGCAGAGGTTGAAGTAACTAAACTAAAGGTTTCTAAATACCCCTGATGTTAACAAAACTTGAAAGTATCCCCAATAGGCTCAAAATCGCGTCATATGTCGGAGAGGGTTAACAAATAAAGGATCAGCTAAGTGAGAAGGTAAAGGTCGGAGAGTACGCGGGATGACTCTTCACCAATAAGACCATAATTGAAGCTTATTAACTCTGACAACGTGGGGACGGGTTGCATTATTTTCTTAGACTATCTATCTATCTATCTATTGCCTGACGCCGTGATCCCCGAAGGGGTGGCCACGAACGAACCGCCCCCATGCACCTCTGTCCCCAGTCAGTCGACGCCCCTCCCCCCAACCAGCACCGCCTTCGTTCATGTAGTTCCTCACTCCATCCTTCCACCTCATATTCGGTCTACCTCTCCCCCTCTGTCCCTCCACCTTGCTCTCGTACACCCTCTTAGTAATTCTCTCGCTTTCCATACGTTCCATATGGCCGAACCATCTCAAGTTGTTCCTTTTCACACTTTCCAGCACATCTACCTCCACACCACACCTCCTTCTTACTTCCTCATTAGTCTGTCTATCCCTCCATGTAACTCCCGGTTATACAAACGGGTAATTTAAATTCGGTAATCATAGGATGGTATTAATTATAACCTTCAGTCCTTAAAATTAATCATCAATTGCAAACCCCAATGCACTTGAATAAACTATAGTGTATGGTCCTCCCGGGATTCGAACTCGGGACACCACATCCAGAACATAAGCATCTAAACCATTACACCACCAACACAGTTATGATAGAGAGAGAGAGAGAGGGGGATGAACCCGTTCAACCCGGTAATATTAATTGGTACCATAGAGACTGAGAGTGAAAGAGAGAGAGAGAGATACACCTGCTTGTCTTTTTTGAGTGTCACACCTAGTTTACCTTACCTGATCTTATATTTAGGCCAGAATTCTACTAGAGTTAATGAATATCTTGAATAAATTTGTCTACACAAGCTACAGTATGTATAATAAATTATTTAAATTAAATTAAATACAGAAATAAATAAAACAAAAATTATAGGCTTATTTGTTACCGGGTGGACGGGACTCATTAGCCTTGGTCGGCAACCCATCTAGGGGAGACAACCTTATACAAATCTGGGTGGATGGGACTCGTCAGCCTTGGTCGGCAACCTGTCTAGAGGAGGAAACCTTATACAATTCTGTACTGCATACCTAAGGGTGCAGTAGGTTAGGGGATGGACTAGCCACACACCACTGTAAAAAAATAGTGCTAAAAATATACATAGAGGGCCTCGGCGTCGGACGGACCCTAAATTGAGTGGTCAATCCTGTAAGTCCTTCAATGAATTGGCATGGTTTGTCCCACTATTACAGGGAATAGGTCCGCCTGGGGGCATTTTGTGTATGCATGGCCACCCCTATTAAGGGGAGTAAGGCGTCCGACAATAGATAGATAGATATATTGTTTTTCAATCATTAACCCATTGGCTGCGGCTATGTTTGGGCTATTTAGGGCATATTCAGGCACTCCTGAATGATAAATCAAGCATCTGCATTAAATGAAGTGTATTCTGCCAAAAACTAGACAAAAATAGTTTCAAAATGACACCAGAACGGGCCCCGTACGTGGTCTGGTTCACCCGCAGTGGTGCCAGTGAAACGCGGGAAACCCGCTATTTGGTAGCACACGCTCGCTTGGCTACACTGCTGTGAGACACAGAGAGAGACCCGCGCGAGACACAGTGTACCTCAGTGAGCCGCTCGGTGCTCTGTGGGTCGGAGGTGGGCCCCTCACGCTCCCGTCCACTGACACTCGATTTTTAAGTTTTTTACAAGATTTTGAAGCCTGGAAATTGCTGTAACTTGCCAGGACGTTCCAGAACGTCACCTGCAACGAAAGGGTTAATAAACAACTATTGGGAGTAAGATTATTCAGTAATGACATATATGATAGACTAGTTTATAAACCAACAACATTAAAAACAAAATTCGATCAATAATCATCAAATTTCACTCACAGATTTAGATGAAATTCTGCTAAAATATATACAAAACAAACAAACACACACAATGACGATCTCGTAATCTATCACCACGGCCATTGACATAGCTTTTGTTCCTTTCAATGTGAATGCACTCCCTTTTTGTTTTGTTATGGATACAATCAAATGATTTTATTCAGCTTGGGAAGGATTTTTCTGAGGTGTACAGTACAGGGCTTATATTAGGAAAGGTAAATGGGATGGTACGTACCTTCCATTTATTTAGTGAAATAGTATTATTATAGGTAGAAGTAGTGGTAGTATTAGTGGTACAGGTAGTAGTATTGTATATATGTATGTATATACTCTGACACAATACCCCATAGCTGGGGGTGGCCGACTCAAGGCAGAGCCCGAACCGCATTTAAAGTTCCAATTCTTAGGGTCCAGAACCACTTTTGCATTCCCTCGCCCCTTTCTTTGCCTCGTCTAGTAGGTGGATTTTACAAGGGCCGGAGGAGGATTCCTAGCCTCCCACCCTCAAAGTAGGAAAAGTAGTACAGGAAAAGAAACAGACAGAAACGGCTTAGGTTGGGTAGAAGATGCCAAACCTCACTCCGGACAGGACCAGCCCTCACCGGTAGTAGTAGAGAAGCTAACAAAAATTAGAAAGTTACATGCTCACAATACAGGGTTGTTGTGGGAATACAATAATGTATATTTATAAGTAATGGTCGCTCATCTGTGAATACTGGCAAAAATCTGGTGGATCACATAATTATATACTTTAATTGATTTAATTGGGGGTGTTTGGTGTTGTGGTGAAATTAATAAATATAGATATACAGAATGGGAATTGGGGAAGGAATTGTTATGTTTTCCCGATTCCGCTACAACGAGGGTTGTGTTTGCTGAATTGAATGAGTATTTGTTTTGTCGTCTCTGGAAACTTTGATGCACTATTCCTCCTAAACGGCTGCCTCCACGACATTGAACACTATAAACAAAGTTGTTCGCAGAGCTAAAATTAACAAATTGAACCTGCCGAATTTCCGCTATACTTGCTGAGTAGGTCGCTTCGCTGCGTTTTGTCGTCTCCAAACCTTTAATGCAATGGTCCTCCTAAACATCTGCCTCCGTGACATTGAACACTAAGGCTAATAATGTTCTCAGAGCCAAAATGAAGAAAGTGAACCTGCCAGATTTCTGTTACACTTGCTAAGTATGTCGTTTCACTGTGTTTTGTGTCTCCGGAACCTTTGAGGCACTACTCCTTCAAAATGGCTGCCTCCACGGCATTGAATACTAAGGTCAAAGTTGTTCACAGAGCCAAAACGAACGCAGTAAACCTGCCAGATTTCTGCTACCGACTGTGGTGGCTCTTGCATCGTGAGATTGTCTAAAACGGGATGCAGCGGAATCGGGATGTAGTGGATTAATTTGCCATAATAATTAAGTAGTAATAGTAGTTACTGTTACCTCTGTATACGTTCGGAAGTACTCCACAGACGCCTCGGTCCACCAGTGACCTACGATGTGCCAGGTGGAGTTGACTCTTGGTACAACTGGGGCGTCTATGATAAAGCCTTTAACAGAACACACGCACAACAGGTAAAGAGTTGGGTATATGACGTAGGTGAAGGTGGGCATGGTTGTTAGTTGGGGAGGTTGATGGAGGAGGGGGTGGTGGATGGGGTTGTTGTGGTAGTGGTGGTGGCGGTGATTATTGGGGTTGTGTTGATTGTGCAGGTGGTGGTGGTGATTGATGGGGTTGTGGTGATGGTAATGGTGGAGGTGGTGATTGATGGGGTTGTAGTGATGGTGGAGGTGGTGATGATGGAGGTGGTGATTAATGGGGTTGTGGTGATGGTGGTGGTGATTGATTGGGTTGTAGTGGTGGTGGTGATTGATGGGGCTGTGGTGATTGATGGAGTTGTAGTGATGGTGGTGGTGGTGATTGATAATATTGTTGCTATGCTTAATGCTTAGGTCCAATGGTTGTCACGATGTCACCCAGCTTACTATAATGTGAGTGAGCCTTCCATCTCATATATACGAACAGGACACACACACACACACACACAAACGTCACTCCCTTGCTACACCATGACCCTATACATCCTCTTACAAACCCCTTAGAGACGAGCAACACACACACACACACACACACACACATACACACAAACGTCATGCACTCCCTTGCTACACCATGACCCTATACATCCTCTTACAAACCCCTTAGAGACGAGCAACACACACACATACCTATACACACACATAACTACATACGCATACTTAGACACGCACACATACCTACATACACATACTTAGACACGCACACATACCTAGACACACATATACTTAGACACGCACACATACCTAGACACACGTACATACCTATACACACACATACCTACATACATATACTTAGACACGCACAAATACCTAGACACACATATACTTAGACACGCACACATACCTACACACACATACTTAGACACGCACACATACCTACACACACACATATACCTACACACATATATACTTAGACAGCACACATACCTACACACACACATATATACCTACACACATACTTAGACACGCACACATACCTACATAAAGGAGTACAAAGGAAATCAAGCAACAACATATCTAGTGACCCTTCTAGGTTGCTTGTCCTCCAAAACACTGAGGATCAAGTGTCCAAACAGTGGTTTAGAGTGGGTAAGGGAACATTGGAAAGGGAATTACTGCCCTGGAACTAATGTCCGTGGCAGGATTAGGAAGTTAGTAGGGGACAGATGGGTTAGTAACTGAGGGGGGGATAAAATAAAGTTATTCATTTACAAACGCAGTCAGTCGCGGGTTTGAAGCGAGATATTTGTCTAGGCGGAGTTTAAATGAATCAACGGTGATGCAGTCTATAACGTTTCGGGGAACCCCATTCCACAAGTTGACAACTCGATTGAAGAAGACATTCTTAGATTCGTGTGAGTTAAAAGATTTACCAATAATTTTGCAACCGTTTCCCCGCGTGTAATTAGATTGGTCGATAGTGAAGTACTTACTACAGTTCATATTGTCGATGCCTTTGATGATTTTGAACACTTGAATTAAGTCACCTCTTAATCTGCGCTGGGTTAAAGGAAATAGATTTAATTCTCTAAGACGCTCTTCGTATGGTTTGTTCTTTAGACTAGGTATCATTTTGGTAACTCTACGTTGAACTCGTTCTAGCTTGTTTATATCTTTTTGGTAATAAGGGCACCAGGATTGAACGCAGTATTCCAGAAGAGGGCGGACTAAGGAATTGTAAAGGGTTAGGATAACTTCTTTGGATTTATGCTCAAATGACCTGCCTATAAAGCCAATTATTATGTTTGCCTTCTTAACAACTTCTGAACATTGTTGACTCGGTTTTAGGTTACTCGATATTGTTACTCCCAGATCGGTTTCTCTGTTTACATTCTTAAGCTGAGTGCCATTCATCGAATAGTTTGCTTTTTCATTTAGGTATCCGATATGTAGTACTTTACATTTATCCGCATTGAAACTCATTTGCCAAATTTGGGCCCAACATGACAATTTATCTAGATTGTGTTGCATATCGTCAACTTGTTCTTTTGAGAGTACGCTATTTGCAATTTTTGGTATCGTCAGTAAATTTTGAGATTGTACAGGTGAGGCCCTCATCTATGTCGTTGATGTAAATTAGAAAGAGAATTGGTCCTAGTACCTATCCCTGGGGTACCCCGCTACTTACATTGGTCCATTTAGATGCCTTACCATTTATGACTACTCTTTGCTTTCTGTCGCTGAGCCAATTTTCTATCCATTTCAACACACCGTCTTGTATTCCATGCGCTTTTAGTTTTAGCAGTAAACGTTTGTGGGGAACTTTGTCAAAGGCCTTTTGAAAATCAAGGTATATAATATCTACAGCTTTACTCTCATCGTAGAGGTTGAGGATATCGTGGAAGAAGTCTAAGAGGTTTGTTAAACAGGAACGTTTTTTACGAAAGCTGTGTTGAGTATCTTTAAGTATGTTATTTTCCTCTAAGTGATTTACGAGTCTGTCTCGTATGACCGTTTCTAGCATTTTACATACAACTGAGGTTAAGCTAATTGGACGATAGTTACTGGGTAGGGATTTGCTGCCTTTTTTGAATATCGGTGTTACGTTGGCTAGCTTCCACTGATCAGGCATAGTTCCAGACTGCAAGGATTTATTGAATAGTAATGTCAGTGGTTTGGAGAGCTCATCCTTAGCTTCCTTCAGAACTCTAGGCGAGATTGTATCAGGTCCAGGCGTTTTATTTACCTTGAGTTTATCTAAACAATTCAATACTTCTCTCTCTGTAATGGTGATATTGCTTAGAACATCTGAATTATCAATCTGAATCGGCGATGGTGTAGGGATATCACTGAGGTCTTCTGTTGTAAAAACTGATGCAAAGAAGGTATTGAGGGCATTACTCATTTGTACTTCGTCTTTGGTGTATTCTCCATTTTCATCGACTAACGGTCCAACAGTTGAAGCAACTACTTTTTTCTTTCTGATATAACTATAGAATTCTTTCGGGTTTGTTTTACTTTGATTCGCAATATGTAACTCTAAGGTCTTTTTACTTTGCTTAATTAACTTTTTGGCTTTGCGTCGTAGCTCGTACAAATTTCACCCGTTCTTCGTCATTTTGTGAGGATTTTAATCTATCATTAGCAAATTTTTTAGCAAGCAGGCAGTTTGAAATATCTTTATTCCACCATTTGGGCTTATTATTATGGCCTGGACGCCGTATTTTCGATGGTATGCAGTCTTGCACTGCTTTTAGGTAAGTGGTTTCGAATAACTTCCAAGATGTATTTATGTCGTTATTGTTAATTAAAAAGCTCCAGTCAGTTTCTTTAAACATAGCTCTAAGTTTATGGAAGTATGCTTTCTTGAAATTAGGGACTTTTTCGATGCTACTATTTGGTTCGTTACTAGTAAACTTTAAAGTGAAAGTTATCGTACGATGGTCGCTGTTACTGAATTCATCACCAACATTCAAATTCTCTATTAATTCTTCTTTTGTTGCAAGTACAATGTCAAGAACGTTATTACCACGGGTCGGCGTTCGAACAAATTGATAAAGCGAACTCTCTTGCAAGTTCGTATACAAGTCATGTCCGGAGTGTGAAGTAAGAGTATCGCCCAACTTGGTCACAGGTAAATTAAAGTCGCCAAAAATTACGGTATCTTGTGAGTTACTTACATCTGCAATTTGTTCGTAAATTTCTCGGTCAGTTTGCACTGATTGAGCTGGAGGTCTGTATATTAATGCAAGTATTATTTTTGTACCTTTATTATTCTTTATTAGCACAAAATATGCGTCGACGTTCACAATTTGAGGTTTTGACAAGAGGGTAGGGTTAAGACTTTCTTTGATATAAAGTAAAACGCCACCTCCATTTCGATTTATTTGGCTTTTCTCAAACATTACATAACCAGGAAGTGAATACTCTGCTAAAAAGTCTCTATCTTCTGTATTGAGCCAAGATTCTGTTATGCCAATCACATCATAATTTTCTGTAAACACTAGCTCCTCTAAATCTGAAAATTTATTGCGTATGCTACGAGCGTTTGCATAGAAAACCTTTAAATTTGTTATTTTAGAACTCACGGAACACTCTTTAATAATATTTTTGGTTCTTGTCGGATCTACATTTATGTTCATGGCTGTCCTCGGTCCTCGCTGTCTTCGGTCCTTATCGCTGGTGGTCCTCGGTTGCCTCTGTTTTTTCTTGGCGTTGGATGATTTATGTCACTGCTGCTTCTATATACACACACATACTTAGACAGCACACATACCTACACACACACATACCTATATACACACACATACTTAGACAGCACACATACCTACACACACACATACCTATATACACACACATACTTAGACAGCACACATACTTAGACAAGCACACATACCTATATACACACGCATACTTAGACACACACACATACATATACCTATACACACACACATACCTATATACACACACATAGGCCTACTTTCTTGGGAGCGCTAGCTCTGGTGTCGGGGGTTCGATCCCACGCGCCGGCAGGGGAAGTTCTCTCAAAAACTTTCCCTGGCAAGGCAAGATCTGGGCAAGGCAAGATCTGGGCGGATCGTCTCGGGGGACCCACAAAGTCTCCTGCCCACGTCCTACTCCTTCGGGAGTATGTAGGCGCTCTCGTTACCTGCCAGGATCAGTCTGTTGATCCATTAGGATAAGATCTAGGTTAAGTCTGTGTATTTTCAGCCCCATTGGCTGCCGGCTTGAAATAAACCGATTATTATTATTATTATTATTATTATTACTTAGACACGCACACATACATATACACACACATACTTAGACACGCACATATACCTACACACACATGTGAAAGAGTTGAAATTAAACTAGATATATGAACAATATATATATATAGAGATACAGTCAAACATACAGGCAAAATAGAGAGGCGTGCGCACGCACACACACACACACCTGTCCTATACACACTCTCTCTCTTTCACACACACACACGCACACACACAGAAACGTCACGTGCTTGCTCAATCATACCCTAGCAGCATCCTCTTACCAACAACACACACACACACACACACGCACACCTATATACACACTCTTTCACACACACACACACAGAAACGTCACGTGCTTGCTCAATCATACCCTAGCAGCATCCTCTTACCAACAACACATACACACACACACACACACACACTCTTGCTCTACCATAACCCTCGCCTATTAGCCTGGGAAGGTGGTTTGTGTTAGCCTAGAGGGCAAACTGCCAATTAAAAACACGTGGATGACAGATTATAAGGAAAAGAAAACCCAATTGACCACTTGCGAGTTTCGTTCTATAAGGAAGTTGGAGCTGTAGACGTCATCGATATTTAGCAGAATTACCAGCCAAAACATGGTCGTAGTACATTCATAAATGCATAAAACCCAATTCAACATACCTTTTATTCATCAGAAACCTACTATTATTGTATATCTATTTTATATCAATATGTACGGCTCCAACTTCCTTATAGCCTGAAACTCGCAAGTGGTAAATTAGAACACGTGGAGAAGGGAAACATTACGTAATTAAGAACACGTGGAGGACAGATTATTAAGGAAAACAAAACCCAATTAAGAACACGTGGAGGAGAGATTATAAGGAAAACAAAATCCAATCAAGAACACAATTTAGAACACAAGAACCCAATTAAGAACACAATTGAGCACACATGGAGGAGAGATTAATACATGAAAAACAAAATCCAATTAAGAACACATGGAGAAAAGAAGATAAGGGAAACAATAGCAGGCTTCCTATATAAATAATATAAGGAATACAATAACAGACTTCCTATACATAGAATATAAGGGAAACAATATCAGACTTTCTATATAAAGATTATATGGAATACAATAGCAGACTTCCTATATAAAGATTATAAGGGATATAATAGTAGACTTCCTATATAATGATTATTAGGAACACATTATTAGCAGACTTCCTATATAAAGATTATAAGGGATACAATAGCAGACTTCCTATATAAAGATTATAAGTAAAACAATGACAGACTTCCTATATAAAGATTATAAGGAATACAATAGCAGACTTCCTATATAAAGATTATAAGGAAAACAATAGCAGACCTCCAATATAAAAATTATAAGGAAAACATTAGCAGAATTCCTATATAAAGATTATAAGGAAAACAATAACAGACTTCCTATATAAAGATTATATGGAATACGATAGCAGAATTCCAATATGCAAATTATAAGGAAAACAATAGCAGACTTCCTATTTCTCTCTCTCTCTCGCCAGTTGGACTAGATAATAGTACCCTTCAGGCGCCTGGCCCGGGGAGCCGGTCTATGTTGTGAAGGGTCATGCCTGGAAGTAAGGTGGGCGGGCATTGTAGTGGTGGGGGCGGGAGCTTCGCTGCGTGTCTACCTACTGAGACCGGAGCCTCTCCGGGAGGTCTGGGACCGGAGGAGTGCTGGAACCCCCTAGAGATCCTTGGTCTCTGGGTCTTCTGGGCGACATACTGTAGATGTGTGTGATTTTTTTATTTTGTGTGTTTTTTTGTTTTATGTTGAATTGTGTTGTCCCTGTTTGGGCTCTGTCTCAAGTCGGCCACCCCCAGCTATGGGGTATGTGCCTGAGTACATACATACATACATACATAAATATATGATGATCATGATTCTTGATTTTAGGGCTGTGAGGGCAAGCCCTATATAATCCCTATTAACTCTGACACGGTGTCATTCAAAGCCACAGCAGGCCTCCCAGTAAGGATGCTCAAACGTCAGGGACCTATGCAGTAGGAGCTGCAGAAGGGCAACAACACTCCCAGGACACGAGGATGGAAGGGAAGATGAATTGATGAACGATGGCACCCGGCAGGAAGAAGACGCGTGGTGAAGAGAAGAGGCAAGGGCGGTGGGACCAACAGAGGCTGAAGGCGTCCCTGGCACCGACGGGGAGGTGGGGCTCATAATGGAACCCCGAAGAAAGACGAGGATTTTGCCAATACCAGAGCCGACCACCGTGGGTGCCGCGTTCCTCCAGCGGGCAAGCCACGTGTCACAGGTCCAGGGAAGCGCCGGCCCCCACCAACCAGAAAGGAATAAAGATGGCGCAGAGTGAAGCTGGCACAGTCGGATGATCAGAGGATGACGAAGGCAGAGCAGCTAGGGCAGCATGAGGAAGGGGATGAATTAGCCGGGGGGAGAGGCCACTGAATCGGGAGGCCATGCATGCCGCCGAATACCTTACCCCCTGCGCATGCGCGAAAATGTAAGCCCCGTTGGCCCCACCCACTGCCCAAAATGTACAAATATTATTAGATTAGATTAACCTAACTTAACCTTTTTTTTTCTTTCTATATTCCAACTACTCCCTCTCGGGCATAGGCTGAGAGCCTTTACACTACACCGCTGAACACGGTGAGGCCCGTGAGGTCTTGTTCCAGTCTAGGGAGTGAGACATGCGAAGCACCCCGGCTCGAAGCAACTCCATCTCTGAAGCCGCTTCGCCTCTGCACTTCACTGTCTCATACCCCACACTCGGATCCTCACTCTCAGAACGCCACCTATTGAGCAATTAACCCACTAGGCATTGCCCCCTTGTAACATATTTTGAATATGGGAATATTCATACAATGCAATTTAATCAGGGAACAATGAGGGTATTTTTTTGGCATTTCGGTGTACTGTGGTAATGCACTGAAACTAGGTACAGCACAAATTCCATCCCCATAATATCCGCCCATTGACATATTGGGATTCGAACCCGGGTCCTTTGGATTACCAGTCCAGTGGCAAGACCACTCTGCCACACCTCCCCTAATTAATGCCAAACCTAACCCTAATATAATATAATATAATATAACATAACACAAATAACAAAATAAAAATATAAAATACACTAGATCCGAGTGGGATCAAACACTGGTTTTCAGCGTCAGAGGCGGGAGCTATACCAACTGAGCTACGGAGCGACTTGGCAGATACGGTTTGAAGGCTATATTTAAACGCGGTTGGGCAGTGGGGCGGGGCCAAGTGGGCTTACATTTTAGCGCATGCGCAGGGGGTAAGGTTTTCAGCGGCGTACGTACATGGCCTTCCTGAATCAATGACGCGGCAGACAATCACCGAAGTTCCCCCAAATAAAGCCGCAGATTTGCCGGGCACCAGGACGACTTGCCGTGACGGCGGACCACCAGCAACCATACATACATGATATAAAATATGATGGAGGTATGCATTGTGTGAAATGCTTGGTCTTGGTGTGAGAGTCACCCTGAACGGATCAGAGGTGTGGCCTTAGGATCGGCTCTCTCTCCAGGGATGTCAATTAGATTGCCTAGGTTACCACTATATGCTTCTCTTCAACCACATTCTCTCCAGGAAGCCTTTTACCTTCTCAATGGTTGTGTTATTCCACTTATCTATCGTGGTTAGACCTAGCAGGAATAGCACCATACGCAGAGGGTCCCATTGCATAACTTCTATCAACCCGTTCCACTGTACCTCTCCTACTTCCTGTCTCACTGCACTGATCATAATTTCTCTTTCCCTCCCGTACTTATCACATTCTAGCAGTATGTGCTCGATGGTCTCATCCCGTCCCCCGTCGCACATTCTACAGATCCTGCTACCCTCATTGTTCCACCTGTATGTCCGGTTATTCACCTCCAGGGATTTAGTTCGCGCCTTGAACAGCAACTCACTCCCCATACTACCATCATAGAAAGGTTCACTTCTTGGACTATTTTTTACCATATACCAGTCTAGTGAACTCTTTTGCCTCATTCTTTCCATCCACTCGTCCCTACCCTTATCTTGGACCCGCGTGTTTATCTAATTTTTCCACTTCCCTGAGCTCCACGTTCTCATACTCTCACCCATCATTATTCCACGCATTCCATACTCCTCTATTTTCTTATCACACATCCTATTCCACTTGCTCTCCTCCTTTGTCCATTCATACACCTTCTGTGCCCATCTGTTCTCGTCCATTCTTTCTATAGTCTTACCCTGTATCTCAGTGTTTCCTTCGCTATTCTTTCGGCGAAGGAGCTCCACCCTGCTTCTCCTCTCACGGCCTCCACTGCCGCGGGCTTGTTTGCACCCAGGACCATTCTACCAATTTTGTTTGGGGTCACCTCCATTTTCGCCAGGTCATTCGCCGTCCATTTCATGGTTTCTAGCCCATACATCAAACTCGGTACAGCCATTCCCTTCCATACTCCTCGTACCACTTCATACTTATTTGCTCTTGTCCTCGCTACACTGCCCAGCCTTCCCACCCACTGATTCGCTCTTGACAACCTCGCATTCTTGGTTCTATCGCACCCTTTCTCGTCCATTATCATTCCCAGGTATTTATATTCCCTTACTCTCCTTATAGTCCTACCACCAAGCGACCAGGTTTCATCCTCGTCTTCTGCGCCTCCATTCACCACAAGCACTTGACTCTTTTCGCTACTGAAATAACATTGAAATCCTCACCGTACTTAGTCACCACATCTAGCAGAGTTTGCAGGTCTTATATACTTTCGCTCATAATTACCACGTCGTCGGCGTACATCAATATGTTCAAAACCCTCTCTCCCACATTGATCCCTATTCCCGTCTTCCCAACTCTCACTGCCAACTCCTCAGTAGCCTATACATCCCAAATAGCCACGGTGATAGTACACAGCCCTGTCTCACTCATCTTTTGCTCTTCACCCATTCCGTCTCGATGTCTCCCAGACTGTATTTCCCTCTTGTGCTCTCATACATACTCTTTATTATGGTCACAACCTTCTTTCTCATTACCACCTTCTCCAACACCTTACTCATCTTATACCTATTCACCCTGTCATATGCTTTCTCTATGTCCAGGAACGCTATGTATCCCTTCTTTCCACTTCTCTATCACCTCCCTTACCAGAACATGTTGTCTTCACCTCTTCTGTCTTTCCTGAACCCATTTTGCTCTTCTCCCATCACCTTATTCCTCTCACATATCTCTTTTAACCTCTCGTTCATGATCCCACAGAACACCTTCCCCACTGTGTCAGTCAGACTGATTGGGCGATAGTTTTTTTTTTTTTTTTTTTTTAGCTCACTCTTGCTCTTGTGCCCGCCCTTATGTAGCAGGGTCACTCTACTTTCATTCCATTTGCTAGGGACTCTCTCTTCATTCCATATCTTTTTTAAACAGTATATACATACCTTCTATCACTCCCTTTTCCCCTTCTCTGTCGAACTCATATGGGATATCGTCCCGGAGCCTTCTTCTTCTTCTTCTTGTGGAGTTGCTGTCCCTATTTTTTTCTTGGGCTTCAGCATTTTCCCGCATTACCTATCTTGACCGAGTTGAAATAGCCTATTCTGTATATTTTGCTCGTGAGTTTCATGGTTTATGCCCAACTAAACTTTATCTAAAACAATACATTATGAACGTATTTAGCAATCTGTTAAATCTAAAGAATGAGATACACATACAAAAAGGTCCTGGGTCCAAGATTGTATACGGCGTCACAACAAGGGACGCTGGGACGTGTTGAAAGAATATTATACAAATCCTAAATTATGAGTGGAGGTGTATATGGAGGAGGTTAGTATCGTGTTTTACAGTTACAGTATTTAATCCAGCAAATAATGTACCCATATTGTGGCCATCAACGTTACTATAAAGGGTAGAAAATGGAAAATTATGACCGCTGCTGC
The DNA here is from genome assembly GCA_032716605.1 of Paralithodes platypus. Lineage (NCBI taxonomy): Eukaryota > Metazoa > Arthropoda > Malacostraca > Decapoda > Lithodidae > Paralithodes > Paralithodes platypus. The sequence goes on from CM064520.1 coordinate 231,983, forward strand.
TCGCTGTAGGCTCAGCATTGATGATGGCAAACAGGATAATTCAGTTTAATGTTAGCCTAGGCCTATTTAAATACATGAAATTTCGGTCAATATACAGAAGGCGCTACAATATAGGTAGCAAAATTATAATGGTAGTTTTGGGTTCCTATCATCATATGCTTCATTTCTAGGCTATACTTTTTATCCCCGGGAAAAAAAAAAAAAAAATCTGGTTTTTTCTTTTTTTCTTGGATTTTTTGTTTTTGTTTTTATTAACCTAACCAAAAAACCTAACCTAACCTAACCTAAATGTATTTGGGGGCTATTAGGTTAGGGGTAAACCTGACTTTTTGGACCGACAGCGATTTCAGTAAGTTTTATTTTGTTTTTTGTAATTTTTCCTTCAGATATAGCCTAGTGTTGTTTTATACTGAAGAGGAGTGGAAATGAGTATTTACCCATTATCCAACAATCTAAAAACACGCCCCCCACAAGTGGGGACTGGGGAGGGCTATGAAGTTCAGGGAAAATGAGGGGTTAAAAGCGTAAAAATACAATAATATAGCGTATTGTATTAAAACTTGGCTCGGGTTTTCCCAAATTGCAAACCCATAGGCTACAACCCAATTTTGTGAATACCCGAGCCAACTTTTGACGAAAGCTGGCTCGGATTTCACGGGGTGGAGTGGGTAGCCTAATATCTCATGTTATAAAAATAGTCAACTTTGGGAAGACATTAGCCTAACCTAACAACCTTACCTAACCTATCCTAGTATTATGGGTGGGGGCTGCTGCCCCCACACCCCCGCTGATTGGGTTAGATTTTTTTTTTTTTTTTTTTTTTTTTTTTTTTAATGTTCTAGGCTATTAGCCTAACCTAACAACCTTACCTAACCTAACCTAGTATATGGGTGGGGGCTCCTGCCCCCACACCCCCGCTGGTTGGGTTACTTTTTTTTTTTTTTTTTTTTTTTTTTATTTAGCCTATGTGCTAGGCTATTAGCCTAACTTAACCTAACCTAACCTAACCTAGTATATGGGTGGGGGCTGCCGCCCCCACACCCCCGCTGGTTGGGTACTGGCTGAAAAACTTATTGTTTTACAGTAGCCTAGGCCTATACATGTATTTTAGCGTTTTTGTTTTTTTCTCCCTTATAATACATTTCAGCTCTTAATGCCATATATAGCAATGATGTATATGCTCTACCGGACCTATTAGGCCTAAACAGATCGATGGGCTAACTGTCGGTCCAAAACATCAGTATAACCAGGTTAGGTTGTTGTTGTTGTTGTTGTTGTTCCCCAAGCTGCCTGGCCGAACAGCCCCAAGGCCCCGAGCAAGGCCAAGGCCATAACCGAGCGCCCCCACAGAACCCTCCCCGCCGACCACAATAAAGCCTGGGTGACCGAAGCCACTCCATGGCGGGGAGCTGAGGAGGGTGCGGAAATGCCCGGGAAACCAGGGCCCTGTGTCCCTCAGCAATTATGAAGAGAAAGTTGAGGGGCAAGGGAAAAATGTGACGCTTTGGCTTCCAATCTTGGTAGATTGGGAGGTCAATCCACGTTAGAGACGCCGTCACTTGAGATCTAGAAAATATATAAGTAAAAGGAAGTCAGAGTAAGCTATGGGTATGGCAGAGATTGCTCAGTTCTCACTCTGATAGACCAGCCCATCACCACATGACTAGGTTAGGTTATGTTAGGTTGTTTTGGTTAGGTTAATGACCAAAACAAAAAATCCCAAGAAAATAAATGAAAAATGCCAAGATTTTTTTTTTTTTTCCCGGGGATAAAAAGTATATAGAAATGAAGCATAGCCTATGATGATAGGAACCCAAAACTACCATTAGAATTTTGCTACCTATATTGTAGCGCCTCCTGTATATTGACCGAATTTTCGGTCAATAGGCTATAAATACATTGTAATTAAATTGCTAAAAAATTGTTTCGATTGTTTTTATCTAGGCCTAGGCTAGCCTAGTTTAGAGTTGTGTAAGGGTGTTTTGATGTGTGATAATAGGCGGAAATGCATATTTAGCCTACCCATTAAACGACTATCTAAAAACACGCCCCTTCACTCGCGAAAAATAACTAGGCCTATTTGGCCGTAACCGTCTGCCGTGGGATACAAAGTATGTAGAGGGGGGGGGGGGGAAGCCCCTCCCCCAAGATTTATTGAAATCATATATTTAAACAGTAGGGGGCAAAAACCAAATTTTCCCCAACGCTTCTTCTTCGCGGCGAATGTAAACAAAGCCACCCGCCTCTTGCGACGTAGGCTAGGGGATATATATTTTTTTTTTCAGGATCAGTAATAAATTTTTACGCGCATTTAGACACATATAGGCCTAGGAATGAAATACATGGTATAAGAAACCTGTAGGCCACGATAAAATCGATGTATGAATTTAATTAGCCTACATCATCTTTATATTGTCCGAATTTTCTTGATGACAGATTTGAAGACTATCGTGGAAGGTAGGCCTAGATGTAGGCCTGGCTACTAGGCATCATATATAGCATAAATGTGTTTCAACCCTCGGCATTCTCGACAAAGTAGGCTAGGCCTAGGGCTGAGGTTAGGCTTATGTCCTTTCAAAGGGGTAAGCCTATGATAAACACGGTAAGATTAGTAGTGGGCGTACCACAACCGACATAAAGCATAACTCATCTATAAAGCGTTAACCTAACATAACTCATCTTTAAAACGTTAACCTAACCAAACAACCTATCCTAACCTAGTATTCATATAGTAGCCTAATGAGAATACTAGGCCAAGGTTAGGTTAAGTTTTTATAGATGATTTATGCTGTATGGTGGTAGTGGTACGCTCACTACTCCTAATTTTACCGTAAACACTAGGATATACCCGGTCAGAGGTAGGTGATACGCCCGATAACTCAACTCTTGCCCACTCGGCCCTATTGGCGGGTATGAAATAGGGGAGCTATCCCCCCGCCAAAGGCGGCTTTCTAGGGCCTTTCCTAGCTGATGCTGAGAGCCTGGGGTTCTAGTCATGTGGTGATGGGCTGGTCTATCAGAGTGAGAACTGAGCGATCTCTGCCATACCCATAGCTTACTCTGACTGTTCCTTTTACTTATATGTTTTCTAGATCTCAAGTGACGGCGTCTTTTCCATGGATTGACCTCCCAATCTACCAAGATTGGAAGCCAAAGCGTCACATTTTTTTCCTTTGCCCCTCAACTTTCTCTTCATGATTGCTGAGGGGCACAGGGTCCTGGATGGGGCTTTGGTTTCCCGGGCGTTTCCGCACCCTCCTGAGCTCCCCGTCATGGAGTGGCTTTGGTCACCCAGGCTTTGTTGTGGTCGGCAGGGGGGTTCTGTGGGGGCTCTCGGTTGTGGCCTTGGCCTTGCTCAGGGTCTTGGGTCTGTTCGGCCATGCAGCTTGGGGAACAACAACAACAACTAGGCCCTATTTGGGTGAACTGTTATTTGTGGTAGGCTTACTGCTTGGCTCGGTAGGAAGATGCCAACTGCTAGGCTTCCACATTTAGTGTTGCCCTTCACCGAGCACCTGTTAAAATTACACGCGATTATATAGCCTACGCGGGGTAGGGTCAACTCGGCCTACCAACTCGGCCCACCCACAACCAACACCACTGAGGTATCATATAAATGGAATGATGATGAAGGTTTCGGAAGTATCACCTTTATATCGGATTATCGGTACCATCATTTCATCATGCTTGAGGATTGGCAGGAACATTTATGGGTAAGATCCTGTGTAGCGGGTAGAACTGTTTTTCAGATGCCTAGGCTATTTACTATGAAACATTGAACAATATATTTCACCTAACCTAACCACAACGTAACCTAACCTAACCTAGTATATTAATGGACTATTTATGAATGTAAAATGTAAAAGAATATTGTAACATTACCAAATTATTGAGATATATGTACAGGTCCAACTGCTACACAGGATTATACCCATTTATGTAGTTGTTGTTGTTGTTCCCTAAGCTGCCTGGCCGAACAGCCCCGAGTCCCTGAGAAAGGCCATGGCCACGATTGGGCTTTCCCACAGAGCTCTCATTGAGTGTAGATTGTGTTGTTGGTGTAAGTGGTTGTGTGAAATGCAGTCTTCTATGATGTGTTTAATGGTATGGGGTGCTGTGTTACATCCCGGGCAGGCGTCGACAACGGAGTCATCCAGTCTCTTCTGATAGCTCAGGAGAGCTGGATGGTGTCCGCATCTCAGCCTGGCCAGGTGGACTCTGTCCTCGCGAGGAAGGGAGGATTCGGAAGGATGGATTTCGGGAGGTCGTGCATGCAGCTGCGTGTTGTCTGTGAGTGAGTGGATGGATCGGTGAGAGATATGAGTATGGTGCTTCTGGAAGTTGGTTCGGGGTGGGCAGGGAGGGAGAGAGGACAATAATTGTGTGTGATACCGTGTGCTGGGTGTTGTTTTGATATTTATTGGTGTCTGTGGGTGTGTTGCCATGTAGTTTAGTGGGTGGTCTTGGTTCGTGGAGGCTGCTGCCAGGAATTGAGTGCCTCTCATGTCCAGATGGTCTTTGACTTTGAGGATTTTGGTTTCTTGATGTAGGTGATCTGTGGGTGCAGTAGCTGTGCAGCCTGTAATGATCTTCAGGGCTTTGTTTTGAATAGTCTGTAAGGTCTTATGATGTGTTTCAGCTAGGTTAGAAGCCCAGGCTGGGCTTGCGTTTTATGTAGGATATTTATGTAGTCTATAGTATTTGTTTTCTAGGTTTGTAAGTTTAACCCCTTGAAAATCGAGGTGTAGCCTATTTGTTATAATTTTTGAGGCAATTGTAATAGTCTTTACCCATTTAATTCCCACAGATCTATCTTAACCCCTTCAGACTCATATGACGCAGAGGTTGCCAGATTAGCAATAAGAAATAGAGTTCTCTCACTCTTATTATTAACTCCAAAATTAGTTTTCTGCCCACAGCTAACTCAAAGACAACTGCAGAGGTTGAAGTAACTAAACTAAAGGTTTCTAAATACCCCTGATGGTAACAAAGGCTTTAACCCTTCGTTCCTGGAAGGGCTCTTGAACGCCCATAAATAAGCATACCCGAGCTGCCCGGAAGGGCTCTTGAACGCCCAGTGGTTGAAAGCCTGTGAGCTTGGTGTGCGAGGCGTCGGTCCGACGCATGTAAACAACAGCCGGCTGGACCGACGCCCCGCATCTCCGGCCACAAGAAGGAGTGCGTCGCTTGTTCGTGTGTGCCTGTATGTTGTTGTTAAGTATCGAAAAGTAGTGTAAAGTGGCTGTTTTTGCCATAAAGTTATCTCCAATGAAATCATCATCACAACTGAACCAGTTGACTTAGAGAGCTCTACTTAACGCCATTCTACAGGTAAGAAACACATCTACGCTTGGGGATGCGCGGGAATGCGGAAGCAGTCAGAATAACAAAGATACGGTAGCCTAGGCATAGACGTTTTTCGGCCAAAACCCCCGGGTTTCGGGGAATATATATATAATACATAGCCGGGGCTCGAGGGTTAAAGTATCCCTAATCGGCTCAAAATCGCGTCATATGTCGGAGAGGGTTAAGCTGTTTTTAACGTCTAATGCTAATTACTGATTTCAGACTCTAACATTTGGGACCACATCCACGTACTGCACCATGGTGACGTGCAGACGTGGTCGTCCGAAATTCCGAAACAGTTAACGAAAGTAATGTTCACAGACATCAATGAATTCCAATAATGCATTACAACAGCGATTGAGTTTTGAAGCCTCACGTATGTTTAGCCTTCCAGCTACCACAAAACATGCATGGGGAAAACTGACCTTTTCATCCGCAACTTTTAGAGCACTGAGACTGAATCGAAAAATTTGAATATCAATTGAACCACTAACCATATGAAGCTTTATATTTTCTGGCTCGCATTATACGTTATAACTTATAACTTGAGAAATATATGTTGGAGTTAAAAAGGTAAAGACTATCACAATCATCTCACAAATGATCACAAATACATCTCAAATTAGAAGTGAGCATAAAGGTTGTGACCCAAAACATGCGAATTGCTGCGAAAGGTTGCTAATAGCTACTGGACTGGTAATCCAATGGACCTGGGTTCGGATCCCGATGTATCAATGGAAAGATATTATCGGGATGGAATTAGTGCTGTATCTAGTATCAGTGCATTACCACAAAGCCAACCAAAACACCAAAAAAAAAAAATCATTGTTCCCTGATTAACCCTCAGAATCCGGGAGGCCTCATATGAGGCAAACAAAGAAAATTGGCAGGAATCCGGGAGGCTCATATGAGGCAAAATGCTCGGCTAAAATTTTCCGCTAAAATCATCATAACACGGCAACAACGCGTCGTAGCGATATCATCTCAAGCCGCATTCTACAGACAACAAAAAGTTCTACAATTTGGTCTCAGTCAGTAGCTACTGAATTATGAAGTTTGCCTGTACCAAAAGGGCCCCAGACACAGCGATCGGGATCATATGAGGCCCCCCGGATTTCGTGGGTTAAATAGCACTATGAATATTCCCATATTCAAAATATGCTACAGGGGGGCAATGCCTAGTGGGTTAATTGCTCAATAGGTGGCATTCCGAGACAGGGTCCGAGTCTTGGGGATGAAACAGTGAAGGGCAAAGGCGAAGCAGCTCCAGAGATGGAGCTGCTTCGAGCCATGAGTGGGCAACCAAGCTCTAAGTGCTTCACATGTCTCACTCCCAAGACTGGAACAAGACCTCACAGGCTTCACCGTGTTGAACGGTTGAACGTACAGGCTCTCAGCCTCTGCTCGAGAGGGAGTAAGTTGGAATATAGAAAAAACCCAAAACATAGGAGCAATCTTACTGTCGTGGATACCATCAATATAAACAGTACACTGCGTCTATGCTATGGTCTGTGACAGTAGTTAGAAATACAGATTCTAATACAGTCGGTCCTCTGGTAATGCGGCTAACGTGTTCTGGTAACCTCCCGTGTTACCAAAAACCGCGTTAACGAACCCATATGTTTACATGTTAAACGTACCTTTGTGTTCTGGGGATTTCCACAAAGTCCACTTTTTCTACACAGAAGCCTATGTTATAATAATTAAATCAATTATAAAGGTTATTTGACATGTGCATTGAGTTGATTTGCCCATTGCAACAACTCTTACCTCTGAATAAATATTTCGTTTAGGCTAGGCTAGTTAAGGAGAGAGAGTCACAGCAGTGCCGCCATTTTCGTTCGAAGCTCTGAAATCCTGCCATCATATTTCTCACCTCACACAATAACTACACATTTTAGAATGGTCTACCGTAAAATGCTGTAACTTCGGACATTTTTCGATGTTTTTTAACAATTTCTCCTGAGTGTAAACACATTACAGTACAGTATAGAGATTTAACTAGGTCAAGTGATGTATGGTGATAGTGCGCCGTAATCCAGGAAGCCTCCTAAAATTATCCCCCATAAGAAGAGAGTTATCCTTATCCTAAATGATGTCCGAAGTTTGCTTGAAAAGTTGATAACTTCGGACCTGTATGGCTAACTTCGGACATAGGTGATTTCTTATGGAAAATGGTTGCCAAGAAAGCTGAGATAACTTCGGACGAATGGAGGAGAACTTCGGACCTACGTTCGTGGCCTTATTTCATTCATTTTTCGGCTCCTACTATTTTATATGAATATTTTATTATTGCTGCTTATTCTTGTCCGATGTTATAGTGGAAAATGCACAGTCAATACTTTTAGGCCTGTATAATCAGTATAGGAGGGGGATATATACGATGTTTAACATATATTCTGTTTGGATCTGTTCTCGTTAGGCATCGAGCTCACTCCTAGAAAATATTGAGCAGGAAAAATAACCAATGCTGTCAAATCAATAACTCGAAAATTAACTAGGCCTAGTGAAAATATATAGGTATGTATAATATACCAATGCATATACACTTTTATGAATTTGAGAATTTTTATAGGTATAACGTATTTGTTGGTGTTTCTTTCGGCAGATAAAAATTTGTTTGGACAAAATATATGCCTCTCCTAATTTATATATATTATATATCCAGAATTATCCGAAATACATAAATCGGTTAGCATAGTATCATATTTTTATGGGTTTTTGGACTCGGAGAATGATGATTTGATCTTTTACCACCATGTTAATGATGTACAAGTATTATGAATGATTTTCATAGGGCAAATATTAACAAACGATTGTTTTGTTCCATGTCCGAAGTTACCATGTTTTTTTTTTTAAACACAATCGCTTAAATGATACTGTTCTAGCTAGAGCGTTATACAAGTGTACGGTAACAAATTTCCTTTGGTGGATGTTGTCTCTGGTAATGTTACTACAAAATTATATCAGTCACAACATCATTCATACAAACAAATTTCTTCAGGGTGATAGAAGTTTGGCAGGGTAGCGAAAAATTTACATATTTTCGTCACATATATAATATTTTTTTCGTGTACATATACTCATGTCAGTTCCCTAGGACTTTTACATGCTCTTCCTTTGCCATTTCTCTAAACGGACCCCACAAAAAAAAAAAAAAAAAAATTCCATTATATAATGACAATGTCTAATTACTTATTATCGCCGATGTCCGAAGTTATGACCCAAGTCCGAAGTTACCCCACTTTACGGTACTCTTCACTCACCGCACGGCAACGACCATATCTACCTCTGGTATGCATAACAACTTGGTTAGGCCATTTATTTGCAGAGATATGAGCATCGGTAAATGGTAAAAATCAGAACTTCGGAATTCCCGCCTAACTCGCCGTCCTATATTTCTCACCTCACACAAAAACTACACAATATAGAGTGTTCTAGTCTTCACCCAATTCACAGCAACGACCATATCTACCTCTGGTATGCATAAACACTTGGTTAGGCCATTTATATGCAGTGATATGAGCATCGGTAAATGATGAAAGTCGGGAGTAATGGTTCGGCGGCCGAGATAGCCTAGCCACGCATTGCACACAACAACAACACACACACACACTCACTCGACAGCCAAACAACAATAACATACGTGTGTTTCTGTAATTATTCTCACCTCACACAATAACTACACAATGTAGAGTGTTCTAGTCTTCACCCAATGCACTGCAACGATCATATCTACCTCCGGTATGAATACAAACTTGGTTAGGCCATTTATTTGAAGAGATATGAGCATCGGTAAATGACGAAAGTCGGGAGTAAAGGTTCGCCGACCGGCTAGACCCCGCGTCAGTGTAAGTGTTGACCGTGTTAGCAAAATTTTGGATATTTGGGGTGTACCGCGTGCCACCAAATCCGCGTTTCCAAAATGCGCGTTACCGGAGGACCGACTGTATAGTAATCGGTATGATACATTGCAGATGCATTTTTTAACACTCTACACTTCCTTGATTGACAAGGCTAGGGCGTGCCCTTGTTACAGGTACTTTACTATAGGTAGCGCCAGCGAACTTGACAATAATCTTGACCCCTTAACTTCTTATAACTCAAAATGAATGAAAGCAATCGGGCTGACGTTTCTATCATTTGGGAAGTGTCCATCAGGAAATAGGTGTGGATGTTTACAGCCAGTTTGCTCTAGGCCCTTTTGAGTTGCAGAGATGTCAGTGATCAAGATTATTGTCAAGTTCGTTTTCGCTACCTACAGTATAGACATTTGCCACAAATTAATTGTTAGACCTGAGTGTCCAAAATCTTGATGTCCACCATTGGCATGGGGTGGGATCGAACCTTTGATCAAATTATCAGTAGTCAGACGTGCTACCGACCATGCCACGGCCTGCGGCAGCTTATTTCTATAACATTGTGCTATAAATTTGTCTTTTGATTAACAGATGAGGTGGGAGCGTTGGTGTTCGACCCTGGGCACTCGTCCCTCAGGCTGGGTTATGCAGGAGAGGACTCGCCTAAATTCGACATCCCTTCCTGGGTCGGTGTTACAGAGGACCAGGACAGCGGGGATAAGAAGCATTTTGTCGACACAGTAGCCATTCATGTCCCAAGAAAAGGTGGATTATTTACTGTATTATTGTTTATTAATTATTATTATATGTTCTTATCATTTGTCTATTCTTGTTTATTCATTGTTATTGTGTATTCTTGTTATTATTTATTTTTATCTTTTGTTTATTAAACAAAATATTATCATAATTATTTATGTCTATTCAGCTAGCTCTCACAAACACCTCCTCCTGCTATCTCCTGTACTTCACTACGCTAAACAAGCAAACCACACACAAGGTCCTGATGTGGCGGCGTCTACGCCGTAGGACCACCTCCTGGAGCTGCCAACCGCGGATGGCTGCCGACCCTCCACGGCCGGAGACAAGATCAACGACCAGTGGAGGAAAACCGGATGCCGGCCGTGGGGAGCAGTTTCGGGAGCCAAACTGTCACAACCATCCCCTGCCCCCTCCCTGGGGGCACGGGTCCTTGGAGCGGCTTCGGTCGCGCCGGGAATTTCCACACCTCTCACACCACACACACACATCACACATCACACAGTTTTTCCTACACCGAGAAATGACTCTCCGGCTGTCATTTCTCGAAGACTTCTTCTAGCCGGAGACATTGAGAGCAACCCAGGACCCACGTACACATACATATGTCCAACTTGCTCAAAACCCATCACTTCGAGTCGCCACACTAAGGGTTCAGTTCTCTGCAATTCATGCAGGAACTGGACCCACTTCACCTGTACAACACTTGCCTCCAAGAAACACTACACGAACACCTGGACCTGTTCCTCATGCCCCTCCCTCTCCCAGTCAAATCCCTCGCCTAAAACCCGTCCACCTCTCCTCCCAACCCACCTAACCTTCCCATATCATCCACTCCCCCCTCTAAAACCCGTCCACCTCTCCTCCCTAACCCACCTAACCTTCCCATACCATGCACATCCTCAACTCAACACACCACACCCCATCCTAATCCATTCCAACCCCCATCTCCTGCTCCCCAATCCCCCCCCTCCCACCTCACACATCCCCCCCCCCCCCCCCCCCCCCTCCCCCTCACCCCCACCCCATCCTCGTGCAGCAGCACCCAACATACATCGTACACATAATATTAACATTCTCCAATTGAACATAGATGGCATCAACACAAAGAAACACGAACTCTCACACTTCATCAAACAACACAACATACACATTGCCATCTTACAAGAAACAAAACTCCACACAACACAAAAAACACCCACATTTCATAATTTCACCACCATCAGACAAGACCGGGCTGTCGGCGGGCGCGGTGGACTCATCACCCTGGTACACAAAGAAATATCATACATAGTAACCAGTGTACAAACCAAATCCCTCCTCCCCCCAAATGATAACACAACAGAAATACAATCAATTAAAATACGCACTGGCAACAACTCCAACATAACCATCATAAACACATACATCCCTCCCCAAAGATCCCCTACAGTACCAAATGAATACAGACCACACTTACAACACATCACAAACACCCCACACATCATCCTGGGTGGTGACTTCAACGCCAAGACGTCGGCCTGGTTTGTCGACAACCCCGACACAGACAGAGGGCTGGTACTACAAACCCAAACAGATAACCTCATCATCCTTAACGACATCCATCAACATACCCATATTCCTCACCAAGCCCTCTATAACCCATCATCTCCAGACATCACCTTTTGCTCCCCAGAACTCGCCCCCACAACATCCTGGAGGGTGGTCAGAACCTTAGGCTCTGACCACCTCCCGATCATTATCACCACCAAAACCAGACTCACCCCAGCTAGCCACAAACACACATACACCAATTATAAAAGAGCTAACTGGGAAGCATTCACAAATGAGACAGAACAACACTTCACAACTCTAAACAGTACACCCATCACTATCATCAACAATGCTGTACACATACTCAATAAAACTATCCAAAACGCTGACAAGAAACACATTCCAAGAGGTAACAGAAAAAGACACAACCCCAACTTCACACCAGAAATTTAAAACCTCATCAGACAACGCGACACACTGAAACACTCCCCAGCACCCCACACACAAGACATCACACAGCAAATTCAAGCACTCAACACCCAAACTAACAACAAAATACAAGAACAACAAAAACTAAATTGGAATAACTTCCTACAAACACTTGATCACAAAACAAACCCCAAAAACTCTACAAAACACTAAACAGCATCACACTTTCCAACAGCAACACAACACAATCACATGCTGCAATCACAACAACAGACTCTACTCCTTCATGTAAACAACAAGCAAACACTCTCATCAATCACTTCTCACATGTCAGCCACCTAAAACCTCACAAAGACGACCGACGTGTCATCCGACGTAAGAGACAATTCCCCACAGACCCTGACTATACACCCTTCACCAGACAAAGCATATCATCAACAAGCTCAAGCACTCACCCACCTGTGGCCTAGACAACATAAGCAACATACACCTCAGACACCTGGGACCACAAGGTATACAAGCACTCACTAAACATATCAAACTACAGCTATTCACACAACACAATACCAGACATTTGGAAGCATGGTATCATCATCACATTCCCCAAACCCAACAAAGACCCCACGCTACCCTCCTCGCACCGCCCCACCACCACTCCTTTGCTCCCCCTCCAAAGTAATGGAACGCCTAGTATTACAACTAATTACACCCGACCTACCCCTAGCTCCAACACAACATGGCTTTAGGCCACTGCACTCCACAAACACTCTTCTCACAGACCTTACACAAAGAGCTTTTGACGGCATCAACTCAGCTAGACCACCACACAGATCACTATTAGCCACACTCGACATTAGTAAAGCCTTCGATGCCATCCCCCGCCACAACCTAACAAACAAAATCTACAACACAAACATGCACAACAACACAAAAAGGTGGCTGGCCAACTTCCTAGCAGGCAGATGTGCACACGTATCTTTTGCCGGTCAGTCGTCTAAAATCAGAAACTTTCCAAACGGAGTCCCACAAGGATCCGTCCTATCGCCCGCACTCTTCAATCTGTACATGCACGATATAACTACACCCAATACGCCCCAAATAAACTTAGCCTCCTATGCAGATGACATAACACTCACATGCACACACCATGACCCAAAAAGAGCAACAGATCTCCTTCAACCCTATCTCAACACACTACATGGCTGGTGCACTACAAACAGACTTAATCTAGCCCCAGCCAAATCCACCGCAACCCTGCTCACAAGCTGGACAGGAGAACACGAATACATCCCTCAACTCATCATAAACACACCCCTAACACATACACACACACACAAAATTCTAGGAGTAACATATGATACTCATATGACATTCAAACAGCACACCACAAACATTAAAAAGAAACTGACACCCAGACTTAATGCCCTCAGGTCACTTGCTCACACAAAATTTGGACACAACAAAGAAACTACCACCACAGTATATAAACAATACATAAGATCAGTGATGGAATACGCAAGCCCAGCCTGGGCTTCTAACCTAGCAGAAACACATCATAAGACCTTACAGACTATTCAAAACAAAGCCCTGAAGATCATTACAGGCTGCACAGCTACTGCACCCACAGATCACCTACATCAAGAAACCAAAATCCTCAAAGTCAAAGACCATCTGGACATGAGAGGCACTCAATTCCTGGCAGCAGCCTCCACGAACCAAGACCACCCACTAAACTACATGGCAACACACCCACAGACACCAAGAAATATCAAAACAACACCCAGCACATGGTATCACACACAATTATTGTCCTCTCTCCCTCCCTGCCCACCCCGAACCAACTTCCAGAAGCACATCCATACTCATATCTCTCGCCGATTCATCCACTCACTCACAGACAACACGCAGCTGCATGCACGACCTCCCGAAATCCATCCTTCCGAATCCTCCCTTCCTCGCGAGGACAGAGTCCACCTGGCCAGGCTGAGATGCGGACACCATCCAGCTCTCCTGAGCTATCAGAAGAGACTGGATGACTCCGTTGTCGACGCCTGCCCGGGATGTAACACAGCACCCCCATACCATTAAACACATCATAGAAGACTGCATTTCACACAACCACTTACGCCAACAACACAATCTACACTCAATGAGAGCTCTGTGGGAAAGCCCGATCGTGGCCATGGCCTTCCTCAGGGACTCGGGGCTGTTCGGCCAGGCAGCTTAGGGAACAACAACAACACAATCTACACTCAATGAGAGCTCTGTGGGAAAGCCCGATCGTGGCCATGGCCTTCCTCAGGGACTCGGGGCTGTTCGGCCAGGCAGCTTAGGGAACAACAACACCAACAACCACACTTCTTTCTGCCAAAAAAAAAAAAAAAAAAATCACTTTCAACTCTGGGGGAGGCGCTTGTCACAGGCAGCTCTTCCTTTTGTCTCCCTCATTCACATAGAAAAAGAAAAACAAAATATGAGCCAAAAAATCCTGACCTTTAGTCTAGAAATTCTGCCTCCCTCAACTTCCCATAGTGTATTAATTATTATTGTATATTCTTATTATTGTTTGTTTTTAATTTTTCTATTATTATCAATATATATGTTTATTCATTATTATGAGCCAAGAGATCCTGACCCTTAATCTACTGTAGAAGTTCTGAGTATTTTTCTCAGAAAGTGGTGTCAGTCTCCTGCAGAAATGCAAAATTGAGTCCTAATGCTAATAATAATGAGAATGGAATTTCATGAACTAATTCCTTGAACGTGACGATAGTGCATTGTTATGTGTGCGATTAGTTTGCTTGGGAAACAGATTAACTTGCACATGTAGTAATGTACAGCCTATGGATTGAGTTCTTTTATTTCATAAATTTTATTTTAGTAAGCGTTATTTCCACATGGCGATTTTGATTAGTTATTTTGCCTTTATATTGTCTTTGTCCAATTTTTGGTTTGTTTAGCTTGCAAGTTTTACATTTTAAATTATGAAATTACATGATTATTTTTGTTTTATAAGAATTTAAGATATTTTATCTTGGCCCATAGAAGGCTTCCTTCAGACTGCCTCCCATTTGTTAGTACAGTATTGATAAACGAGTAACCTTCCGTTCCGCTCGGAGGTAGGTACAGTATCATGTGGTGATGGGCTGGTCTATTAGAGTGAGAACTGAGCAATCTCTGCCATACCCATAGCTTACTCTGACTGTTCCTTTTACTTATATATTTTCTAGATCTCAAGTGACGGCGTCTCTAACGTGGATTGACCTCCCAATCTACCAAGATTGGAAGCCAAAGCGTCACATTTTTCCCTTGCCCCTCAACTTTCTCTTCATAATTGCTGAGGGACACAGGGCCCTGGGTGGGGCTTTGGATTCCCGGGCATTTCCGCACCCTCCTCAGCTCCCCGCCATGGAGTGGCTTCGGTCACCCAGGCTTTATTGTGGTCGGCGGGGAGGGTTCTGTAGGGGCGCTCGGTTATGGCCTTGGCCTTGCTCAGGGCCTTGGGGCTGTTCGGCCAGGCAGCTTGGGGAACAACAACAACAACAACAACAACAGTATTGTACAGTCTGGGCTGCCAATCCGCGATCCGCGAAATAGCTAATACGTGAGCAGGGGTCCACAATATAAATTACCAAAAACTTTCAAAATGCGAGGATGTACTTACAATAAGCAAATCGAGCGCCGAAAGACGGGCAATACCGCCGTGTTTACCTAATGCGTGGGGCCGGCGTTGCGGGATACGCCAGTCTTACAGCTACCTCCGAGCGGAACGGAAGGTTACTCGTTTATCAATCCACGAAAAAACAAGCTTATAACCTTCAAGATTAAGTTATATTGGGTAGAATATAGAGTTCTGGCGTTCCGCCAGCCTTGTTTACACTACGCGGAGTGGCGGCGGACGCTTGCCATCATGTTCCCGTCTATTTTTACTGCCTTTGGATATAATAATATGTTGAAGGCGCCCCCTCACCCCCCCCCCCCATGACATATTGTCATCATCATACATATTGCCAGCAGGGGGCAAATAACCGAAACAATCGCCGTCAAAATAGACGCGAACTTAACCGCGGCGATCGACCTATGTAGACATGTGAAGGATAATCCAAAAATATTCTGGAAGTATATTCAGGAAAAGTTAACAAGAAGAGTAGATCCCAGAACTGATAGGAGACTTCGATGATAGGAATAGAGCAGAAACTGATAAGGAGAAAGCAGAGGTGCTGGGGAAATACTTTGGGGAGGTACTAACAGTGGAGTCGGATGATGCAGTGCCTACTATTCCCATCAAACGGGCACCAGCACTAGAACTAATAGAGTTATCCCATGCTAGAATAAGGAGGGCTATAGAAAAAAATTAACAGAAGTAAGTCCCCGGGACCGGATGGGATACATCCAAGAATCATAAAGGAAGGAGGTGAGATGTTAGTAGAGCCATTACATTTTTTATTTGAGGTATCTTTTAATACAGGACAAATCCCGACGGACTGGAGAGAGGCGAACATAACAGCTATATTTAAGAAGGGAAAGAGAAATGACCCAGGAAATTATAGACCAGTCAGTTTGACAAGTGTTATGTGTAAACTAATGGAAACGGTAATTAGAGAAGGAATAATGGAGCATATGAAATCAAACCAACTTTTCAGTGGGAGACAGTTCGGATTCTTGCCGGGGAGGTCGACGGTACTACAGCTAATTAAGGTGGTAGATGATTGGATGCAAATTCTAGAAGATGGTGATGTAATAGACGTGGTATATTGCGATTTTATGAAGGCCTTCGATAAGGTCCCATATAAAAGGTTAATCGAGAAAAGTTAGAAGCTATAGTATAGGGGAGAAGTGTGTGAAATGGATAGAAGTCTTCCTGAAAGATCGGAGACAGAGGGTACTGGTGAATGGAATAGGCTCGGGGTGGAGGGAAATTACAAGTGGGGTACCTCAGGGATCTGTGTTGGGACCACTACTGTTCGTTATATTTATCAACGACTTACCTGAAGTTATAACTAATGGGAAGTGAGATATACCTGTATGCAGATGACACTAAGCTGTATAGAAGAGTGAGGAGTAAGGAAGATGTGGGTATGCTTCAGGGGGATGCGGAGGGCATGAAGGGATGGTCTGAACATTGGTTGATGCCTTTTCATCCAAAAAAATGCTAATACATGCGGATTGGGACAAGCAAGATAAACAAGGTAGGATACAGTATGTATGAAGCGATGGAGGAAGTGAATGCAGAAAAGGATATAGGAGTAGTGATAGACAATAAGTTAAATTTCTCAGAACATTTAGCGGAAAAGATAAACAAAGCCAATAGAATTGTAGGGCTGATAAGGAGGGCATTTGTGCCACTTGACGAAGAAATCTTCAGGAATCTCTATACAGTGCTGGTTAGGCCGCACCTGAAATATGTGAACCGGGTGTGGGCTCCATATATGGTAAAGGATATAGAAGCAGAGGAGAGCTAGCAAGCTAGTACCAACGTTGAAGAACGCGGGCTATGAGCAGAGGTTGAGGACACTGGGACTTCTGACACTGGCATATAGGAGAAAGAGAGGGGATATGATAGAGACTTTTAAGATAGTGTCAGGAAAGTATGATGAGGATGTGTGTGAAGGTATCTTCTTGATGCGGGAGGGAACAAGAACGAGAGGACACTTAAGAAAATTTACAAAGAAAGAAATAGGCTTGAAAAGGCAAAGAACTCATTTTGTGATAGAGTGGAACGCACTGCCCCAGTATGTAGTTGATTCCGAATCAATAAGGGAGTTTGAAAGTAATCTTGATAAAGCATGGGGAAGACAAGATTTGAAGTTTGATTATAAAGCAAAAATACAGAATAGTAAAAATGTTGCGTCTGTTGCCGCCGCCGCCGCCGCCAACACCGTGAACGACAGCACTAGTGCAAGTACTGGCACTGAGTTGGATACACAGGCCTAGTTTGCCTTTTTCCAGAGGATCTACTCTAAGAAACTGTAAGAAATGACGACCGTACGCCCGGACACTACATCCATCCCGTTATATTTAGTTGTTATATTTTTTTATTATTTTGATGATAATGTCCACCATTTTAGGCAATTGAAAGGGAGAAATAGGCCAAAAAATAGTCATTATCGGAGTCGGTGCCGCCCATGAGCAATTATTCCCATAAGATGCATTATTTCTAATCTGCGAGGCCTCGTGCCGCCCATAAATTTTTGTATTGGCAGGCCGAACTGCACTCTATATAATATATTACCTTTTTACAGTTACTAACTAATATATTTGTCAAACAGGATGTGAGGTTGTAAACTACATGAAGGAGGGCATGATAGAGGACTGGGATACATTTGAGAAAGTTTTGGACTACTCTTATGAAAAGTGCATCAAGAGCGAGTCACAGTACCACCCTATCCTATTCTCTGAGGCCACTGTAAGTAGTCTGACTTTGTATAGATTGTGTTCTTTTATTTCAAAATTTTATTTTATTAAGCGTTTCCACATAGCGATTTTGATTACGGTAGTTCTTTTGCATTTATCTTGTGTCGTCCCAGTTTTGGTTTGTTTATTTTGCAAGTTTTAGATTATAATTTTTATTGTGAATCACGTGTGGAAAAGAATAGATGTTCAAAATTAAGTGAAGAGTTGAAAGTCTGTGAACATAGAGTTGCATGGATGGGTAGACCTACCGGTAGAAAGACAGTGTTTGCATGGTGGGGCAGTGTTGTGGCAGGATTTTTTTGTTTTAAAATCCAAGTTGCCTAATTTACAGTTGAGTCTTGGTATGGTGCTGTCTTATAGCCCTGTTAACCCCTTCAGTACCGAAGACGTTTTGTGTACCTTATTCTGGCTACTATTAGACAATTTTATTCAGTATAAAAAGGGTCTCCAGTAATTAAAAGGCTTCGAACTACCTCACTTAACCCTTTTTACTACCACAGACCCTTCTTAAACTGCACAAAATCGTCTAAATATAGCTAGAATAAACATAAAACGACGACGACGGTACAGTAGGGGTTAAGGCTGGAGTGGTTTGCAGGTGCTGCAGTTGGACTGAAACTGCACGTATGTGTGGAACACTCAGTCTTAAAATTTTATGTATGTAACATCAGACAAAGTGATGATATGCTGGGGCGGTGTTGTGACAGGACATTATTGTATTATAGGTTATTATAAACGACACTACTGCAGCGTTATGAGAAACAATTTATATTAGGGAAAATAGGCACCAATAGATTTGCCATATTTTTCTATGTATAGTCCTTATGGAGGATTTTCGTTATCGACAAATTGAAAAAATACCCACTTCACAGACAAATGCACCAAAAATCCAAGTTAAAATTTCAATAATACTAGGATAGGTTAGGTTAGGCTAATGTCCTTTCAAAGGGATATAGTAAACATTAGGATAGCCTATACCCGGTCAGACGGTAAGTCCTGCTTTAGTCTCCTTGAATGCTACCGTATTATATTCCAACTGCGGAAAGGCGACCACATCTGAGCCGTTACAATGTATGTAATGGAAAACGACGTTTAACCATTCTATGTGGTGTATGTATGTAATCTGATCTCAAATGTAAAATTAAATACCAGTACCGGGTAAGTGAGGCAGTTGCGAACTGGGATGTTTCCAAAAGGACTTACAACTGAAATTGTAGACTACTTAAGTCTGTAAAGTGTGCATGTATGTAAAGTATTAGCTGTGTGTAAGCTGTTCTTAGCTGAAAAGCAAGGGGAACTTCCAGCTCCCCTTAAGTATTAAATTCCCTGAACGTGACGATAGTGCGTTGTTATGTGTTCAATTACTGTAGTTTGCTTGGGAACCAGATTAACTTGCTCATGTAGTAATGTACACCCTATGTGGTGGATTGTGTTCTTTCATTTCATAAATTTGATTTTAGTAAGCGTTGTTTCCACATAGCGATTTTGATATGTTGTTTTGATTTTATATTGGCTTTGTCCCAGTTTTGGTTTGACTTTGTTTGCAAGTTTTACATTTTAATGCTGTTTTTAATTATGGAATGTTGAGTGAGTAGACCTGTGTTATATACTATATATATATACTGTATACCGGTACTATATAATGGCAGGCCGGTTAAGGGGGTGATTACTGTATAGTGATCCCGAGAGTAGAACTACATGAGGATTTACAGTAGGCCTTTAAAACAAACCTTTATCGACAATGTGCATTTAGATCTTTGTATTTTAGTTTTGTTTTTGATAAAGCATTGTGTTTAATTGGCTTGTAGTATACCCAGTGCACTGAATATATTCTAATAGTACCGTATATTTACGCCTTTATTATTTATTATGTAAGTTTGTAACATTGTCTTTTCTTTTGTTGCAGTGGAATGCCCGAGGTAAAAGAGAACGACTTTGCGAGCTGGTGTTTGAAAAATATCAGGTAAGGATAGTACCCAGAGGATTAATCCCTTCAGCACCATGACGTATTTTTACTTTTGATTCTTTGTTAAATTAAATGATGTTATACAGTTTAAGAAGGACCTATGATGCTAAGAGGGTTTGTTGAGATCGTATTTACCCATTTAAGTCATAGAGGTAGATTATAAACTAAAGAAAATCGTCTAATGGTAACAAGAATATGAGGGAAAGTACGTAATAGTGGGGAAGGTTAAAGGGGAGAGATTTACAGTAATATAAAAGAGTATCAGTAATAATGATAATTAATGTTTATTACTATTTCATATACTGGTACCCTGTCAGTGACAATGGACAAAGTAAATCCATGTCTCTTCGATATATTTTGTATCAATCTTTGTTACATTTTCTTTGGTGATACCGGTACCATTTTCAAGTTAATTGACACCATTATTATTCCCCACCTTAACCCTTCCAGCCCGGGTGTCCTTTTAAAAGGACACCGCGGCAGATGGGCCGGTACCCGGGTGTCCTTTTAACAGACAGTAAGCTTGAAAGCCTATTCAGCTTGGTCTGAACGCCGTGCGTCCGACGCATGTAAACAAAGCCGTTTATTGCGTCACCGCACCTCCGAAAACAAGGAGACGTCAGATCAATGTTGTATGATATGACGAAATTAGTGTCTGAAAAGCTCCGATATTGTCAACATTGCGGAAAAATTCGCTCCACAGAAATCGTCATCACAACTGAACCAGTTGACTTAGAGAGCTCTACTCAATGCCAGTCTACAGATTGGAAACCGCACTACGTTTAGGGATGCGTGGGAAATTTCTAGCAGTTAAAATAACAAAGATACGGTAGCCTAGGCCTAGACGTTTTTCGGCCAGATCGCCCGGATACGACCTCCGTCATTTAGAAAGGCAGCCCGGGCCACGAGGGTTAAAGGGAAGGTGTATACCTCGTGTGTTAGGAGCGCGATGACCTATGCCTTGGAGATGTGGTGGGCGATTAAAATGGAGGATATCAATAGAATGGAACGGAATGAGAAGAGAATGGTGAGATGGATGTGTAGGGTTAATCTCAGGGACGGTATTGAGCGAGGAATTTAGAAGGCGTCTGGGCATTAGGACTGTCAGTGAAGTGATGTGCACGAGCCGACTTGGTTGGTTTGGACATGTGGAGAGAATGGATGATCAGAACTGGGTGAAGAAATGCCGGACTGTGAACGTAGGGGTGGACCTAGAATGACGTGGGCTCAGGTACTCTGGTCTGATCTCAAAATATAGAACTTGACAACAGAGGTAGCCCTTGACAGGGCCGCCTGGAAAGCCGCCATTTAGGACGTGAGACTGTAAGTACAGTCTCTGTGGACAAAACGGTCTTTAACCCCTCAGACCCGGTAGGGCTCTGAGGCACCCATAACAAACTAGGCCCAGGAACACGGAAGGGCTCTGAGGCTCCGGCAGCTTGAAAGCCTGCAAGCTTGTTTTGAAAGCCGTCCGTCCGACGCATATAAACACAGCCAGTTGAACCGACGCCGCGCACCTCCGAACACAAGAAGGAGAGGCGTCGTTTGTTTTTGTGTGGCTGTATGTTGTTGTTTCAGTAGTGAAAAGTGTCTCATAAGGCTGACATTGCCACAAAGTTCTCTCCATGGAAATTGTCATCACAACTGAACCAGTTGACTTAGAGAGCTCTACTGAACGCCATTCTACAGGTACGAAACACATCTACGCTTGGAGATGCGTGGAAATGCGGTAGCAGTTAAAATAACAAAGATACGGTAGCCTAGGCGTAGAAGTTTTTCGGCCAAAACCCCCGGGTTTTGGGGAATATTTATAGAATGCGTAACCGGTCTGTGAGGGTTAAACATGTATGTAGTGTACCGGTATCTATTACAGTACAGTATTTACATGCTTAACCCTCTCAGGGTTGGAACCGCGATTTTGTGAAGGGTAATCCTTAAATGCACCGATATGCGATTCGAGTATTGGATACTTTACATTGAACAGGCGATAATGAAGTATATAACATTAGAGAAAGAATGTGTTCTCCTGGACGACCTAGATGTGTGTGATTTTACGTTTAGTTTTGTTTTGTTTTTTCTGATGTGTTGTGATCTCCCTAGTCGGGCTCTGTCTCGAGTCGGCCACCCCCATAACAAAAAATAAAAAAATAACCTGGGGCAAGTGCCAGAGTAAATACATACATAAGGGGAGGTGTGGTGGAGTGGTCTTGCCACTGGCCTGGTAATCCAAAGGTCCCGGGTTCAAATCCCGATGTATCAATTGGAAGATATTATTGGGATGGAATTTGTGCTGTACCTGGTATCAGTGCATTACCACAAGCCCACCGAAACGTCAATAAAATACCCTCATTGTTCCCTGATTAAATAGCATTGTATGAATATTCCCATATTCAAAATATGCTATAGGGGTGCAATGCCTGGTGAGTTATCTGCTCAACAGGTGGCGTTGTGTGTGTGTAAGTGTGAGAGTCCGAGTGTAGGGGGTGAGACAGTGAAGCACGGGAACGAGGTGGCTTCAGAGATGGGGTCGTTTCGGGCCATGAGTGAGCACCGTGCCTCATGTGAAGGCAAGATGGCAGGTGCTCGTTGTACTCTACGTGCTTCACATGTCTCACTCCCTAGACTGGAACAAGACCTCACAGGCTTCATTGTTCATTGTAAAGCGGTGAATGTTAAGGCTCTCAGCCTATGCCCGAGAGGAAGTAAGTTGGAATATAGAAAAAAAAAAAAAAAATACAAAAATAAATACAGTATTGGAGAATTTCATAAATTTGATTTTAGTAAGCGTTATTTCCACTTAGCGATTTTGATAAGTTATTTTTACCTTTATCTTGTATCGTCCCAGTTTTGGTTTGTTTAGTTTGCATGATTTACATTATAATTGGATACATTACATTGAACAGGTGATAATGAAGTACTGTACATTAGAGAACAAATTTGTATAGTAGTACTGGATGACTTAGATATGTGTGAATTTGTATTATTGTTTTTGTGTGTTCATTGTTTTCTGGTCCCTATTCTGGCTCTGTCTTGAGCCAGCCCCCCCCCCCCCCCCCAAGTGGGGATTGGGCCTGAGTATACATACATGCATACATAACATTTTAAGACTGAGTGGTCCACACATACGTGCAGTTTCAGTCTCTTGCCCTAATGGCGGCATTCTAGGCAACTCTGTTAAGGGCTGCTTCACTTGTTAAGTTTTTGGATTTGAGATCGGCACGTATAGTCCGATCCCAGGTCTTCCTCGGTCCACCCCTTGGTGCAGCTTCTCCACAATCACAGACCTGCATTTTTTCACCCAATTTTGTTCATCCATTCTCTCCACATATAGAAATATAATAGAAGTGCCAGAGTATATATATTATACATACAGTATTGGAGAACTAACTACTTTTCATTCCAGGTGCCAGCATTCTTCCTGGTAAAATCAGCAGTCTTGGCAGCGTTCGCCAATGGTCGCTCAACAGGTTTGGTGTTGGACTCTGGTGCCACACACACCTCCGCCATCCCAGTCCATGATGGTTATGTCCTGCAGCATGCTATTGTTAAGAGCCCTCTGGGGGGTGACTTTCTCATCAACCAGGTAACGTATAAGAATTTTTACATAAATGTTTATAAATTTTATTTAGTAAGCGTTGCTTCCACATAGCAATTTTGATAAGTAATTTTGCCTTTATATTGTCTTTGTCCAAGTTTTGGTTTGTTTAGTTTGCAAGTTTTATATTTTAATTCCTATTTTAATTATGCATCACTTAGCTTTAATCCCACTAGTTCAATATATTTTGATAGGACTAAACTTAAAGATGCCCTTAAATTCCTCCTTTCTCATCAACCAGGTAACAAGTTAACCCTATTTGGTTTGCGGGAGGCCTCCCCTGTTTTGCTCCATTAGTTAGTTTACTTTGCAAGTATTACATTATTATTTTTGAGATTTTAAGATGTTTCACCCCATTATTTTGGTTGTTGTTGTTGTTGTTGTTGTTGCTGTTCCTCAGGCTGTCTGGCCGAGCAGCCCCAAGGTCCCGAGCAAGGCCAAGGCCATAACCGAGCGCCCCCACAGAACCCTCCCAGCTTACCACTAATAATGCCCAGGTGACCGAAGCCACTCAAAGGCGGGGAGCTGAGGAGGGTGCGGAAACGCCCGGGAAACAAAAGCCCCACCCAAGGCCCTGTGCCCCTCAGCAATTATAAAGGGAAAGTTGAGGGGCAAAGGAAAAATGTGACGCTTTGGCTCCCAATCTGCCAGGGTTGGCAGTAGGGATTCCGTGGATTGCCACGGAAAAGACGCCGTCACTTGAGATCTAGAAAATATATAAGTAAAAGGAACAGTCAGAGTAAGCTATGGGTATTATTTTGGTAATAAATATATGCTTCACCCCATTCATGTGTCAATTGTTTTCTGGAACAGCGATAGCTAGCCTGTAACTTAAAAGAAATCAGCCTTTGGCTGGGACATTTTTCTATTGAAATTTTTTAAAATTTTGCTTGAAGGGGGTCTGGGTGGGCATTTTTTTAGTTTGAAGGAACTCTGGGAAGATGTTATTGTTAGCTAAGGGACGGGACTAAAATTAACAGATGAACTTGCTCATGTAGTAATGTACACCCTATGTGGTGGATTGTGTTGTGGACTGTCTTCGTGGCACAATGCATAAGTGTGTTGATTTTCAGTGTGAGCGTCCTGGGTTCGAATCCCCGGACTGCCACATGTGTTTGTTAATTTCATTAATCGAGTTTAGGAGTAAAGCTGGTTAGGAGAGAACATAATAATTTATAATATTATTTTGCTAAAGTGTTATTTCCACATAGCAATTTTGATAAGTTCTTTTGTCTTTTTACTGTGTTCGTCTAAGTTTTTGTTTGTTTATTTTGCAAGTTTTACATTATAATACATAGCTTGAAAATGGCAAAAGCAAGCAAAATCCTCAATAGCTAATAATAAAACAAAATATCATGTTAACGCACAAGATGTTAAAGTACTGTATATAGTGTTAAGACAGTATCACATGGGTGTTTTTACCCTCATCTTTTGTTAGCAACTCTGGTTTTATAGCTTAGGAAATACATTGTATATAATCCCGTCAACTAATTCAATCTGTGTTGGTGGTGTAATGGGTTAGATGCTTATGTTCTGAGTGTGGTGTCCCGAGTTCGTATCCCGAGAGGATCATATGCTCTCATTAGTTTATTCTAGTGCATTGGGGTTTGTAATCGAGGATTAATGTTAAGAACGGGGTGTTCCTTAATTAGTATAGTTTTTTTATGCTAGAGAAACCCGATACCAGAAGTTTTGCCGGAAAGAAGTTAACTTTCATGGGTTGTGTATAATGAGCCGACGACAGTACAGTACTGTATTTGAATTTATAGTTTCTGCTGTATGTTAGTTACTGCAGACTGGGGTGGTTAAAGTATTGGAGTGAATGGAATGTGGTAGACTAAGAGAGTATTTGAAAGTAAGGTGGATGGGGAAAGGGAAAGGGATAGACTGAGGATGAGCTGGATGGATGGAGTTAGTTAGGTAGTTATGTAGAGCAGATTAACCAGACCACTGAGCTCCATACGGAACTCTCATAGGTCTGTGAAGCAGAATGTCATGAGATAGCGAGTGAGACCGTGTCTTCTGGCAGACGACAAAGCAAGTTGGAAGCATTTTGTTCATGGCTACTCCCTCGGGACTGGGGTGTCTAGTAATAGATTGAACTGATTGATACCATATTTTTTTGATCAGGTAATTGAGCACTTGCGATTTTTGGTCTATAAGGAAGTTGGAACTGTAAACATCAATGTTTAGGAGAAATACAGAAATTATACAAGTTGGTAATGGATAGAAAGTTTGTTCGTATATGTTTATTTTGCAAGTTTTACAATATAATATGTATTTATGAATGCACTAAAACCGTCTTTTAACTGGTAATTTTGTTATATATCGATGTCTAAAGCTCCAACTTCCTTATAGCCTGAAACTCGCAAGTGGTCAATTCAAAGTCTCTCAGCTAAAATGTCTTGTGTCCTGCTCCTAAGCGACCTTTCTAGTTTCGGTGTCCTGCTTCTTCAGTTATATATTACCCATCGCAGTCAACATTTTATCATTGGCAGTTCTATTAAAATATAAAACTTGAAAACTAACTCAAAAGTTACTGTTCAAATTAATGTAACGCACACATTAAAATTAAAAACAGAACCATGCTAGTTTTGGGGTGTCTCAAGGATCAGTTCTTGGCCCTGTGTTGTTCATCATTTATATTTCCAGTCTTTCAGTTCTACTGGATGCACATAATGTTAAGTAATGTTAAGTTTGCCAGCACTAGCGAATTCCTCAGAAGAGCTGGCGTTTTTGAGAAACAAAAAACAGATTATTATTATTATTTTTATAATTTTTATGCAGATGATTCACATCTGTATATTGAAATTAACAATATTGATGAGGTAAAGAATACATTTCCATCGCTCTTGTCTGACTTGAAGATCTGGATGACCAGAAGGAAGCTTAAATTTAATGATAACAAGACAGTCATAAATGGTAATTTAAGGAATAGTGTCCTCTAAGAGTTTGGATCTCTAAAACTTGGGTTTGAAGCACAGCTCCAACATTTGGAATCAGTGAAGAACTTATGTTGTATAAGTTGTCATCTTTACATACGTAATCTTTATGCCATAAAGTTCTTAAGTTCTTGTTCTCAGCCCTAGAATTGTTAATGTAAGAGGATTAATTATGTTATATATTGCCTAATTCTGTTAAGAACATTTTCTATTGGTATTCAGCGAAGTACCTGATAACAATTTTAATTCCGTGATTTTGATCCACAGGCAAACAATTTCCTGAAGGAGTCTAGTGTGGACGTGGTACCAACATATCTGATCTCCGACAAACAAGTGGTGAAGGAGGGCGACCGACCACGTTGGGTGCGAACCAACGGTCTGCCGGAGGTCACACCATCCTGGCACAACTACATGAGGCGGGAGGTAGTACGGGACTTCCAGCAGACCATGTTACATTGCTCTGAGGCGCCTTATGAGGAGGAGGCCATTATGAGTATTCCCACCGAGCCTTACGAGTTCCCCAATGGATATAATAATGTGAGTATGGTAATCTATCTATCTATCTATCTATCTATCTATCTATCTATCTATCTATCTATCTATCTATCTATATATATATATATACTCAGGCCCAATCCCCACTTTGCCTTACTTCCCAAATTGACTAATTCCTTGAACATGACGATACTGCGTTGTTATGTGTGCTATTAGTTTGCTTGGGAAACAGATTAACTTGCTCATGTAGTAATGTACACCCTATGTGGTGGATTGTGTTCTTTTATTTCAAATGTGATTTTATTAATAGCGATTTTGATTAGTTCCTTTGCATTTATCTTGTGTCCCAGTTTTGGTTTGTTTATTTTGCAAGTTTTACATTATAATCTATCTATCTATCTACAGTATATACTCAGGCCCAATCCCCACTTTTCCTTTTTTTTTCAGGGACAACACAACATAAAACAATGAACACACAAAAACAAAATACAAATTCACACACATCTGGGTCATTCAGAAGACCCAGAGACCAGGGTCAGAGTATGGTAATAATAATTATAATACATTCATATTTGTTTTCACCAAGACATCAATTAAATTACAAATAAACCAAATTAATGAAATCAATGAAATCAATGAATAGGGGGCCTACATGTGGTACTCCAAGGACTCGAACAGTGTTTTCTATTGCCATGAGGTTGGTTTTTCACATTAGCAAATTCAGTAGTGCTCGCGTTATATAAGTATTCCAAGATCAAGTTAATAAACCTCATTCAACTTAATTTTAGTCTCAAGATTATAGATTATAATGGAAAACTTGCAAAATAATCAAACCAAAACTGTGACGACACAAGATAAACGCAAAGGAACTAATCAAAATCGCTATGTGGAAATAACGCTTACTAAAATAAAATGTATGAAATAAAAGAACACAATCTACCACATAGGGTGTAGCCTACATTACAACATGAGCAAGTTAATCTGTTTCCCAAGCAAACTAATCGCACACATAACAACGCACTATCGTCACGTTCAAGGAATTAGGCCTAGTCAATTTGGGAAGCCAGCAGCCACAGTCAATGGTTGAACCAAGGTGTCATAGCTTACTCTGACTGTTCCTTTTACTTATATATCTTCTAGATCTCAAGTGGTGGCGTCTTTTCCGTGGATTGACCTCCCTACTGCCAACCTAGAAGTTGGCAGATTGGGAGCCAAAGCGTCACATTTTTCCCTTGCCCCTCAACTTTCCCTTCATAATTGCTGAGGGGCACAGGGCCTTGGGTGGGGCTTTGGTTTCCCGGGCATTTCCGCACCTTCCTCAGCTCCCTGCCTTGGAGTGGCTTCGGTCACCCAGGCTTTGTTAGTGGTAAGCAGGGAGGATTTTGTGGGGGGCGCTCGTTTATGGCCTTGGCCTTGCTCGAGACCTTGGGGCTGTTCGGCCAGACAGCCTGGGGAACAACAACAACAACCAAGGTGTCAAACGAAAGCAGAGTTCATTATTTTTAGTCTATTATTGTTTATATGCAGATAAAGTTATGGTTATTAGTTCCAATTATGTCTTTGGTAGTGATAAAACGGTCAAAAACAATACTATTTCATGTTAATCTTCTTTTATTCCTTCTCATATTCATTAAAGTCTTCTAACAAAATTGCTCCGGACCTTGGGTTGAACCTAGAGATCTTGTAGTAAGAGAGATTGGCTGTCATTTTGCTGTGGATGCCATTTGAGTGTTGTAATTATCAAATGACGATGTAATATTTTATTTTTCGTCATGTAGAATTATTATGTTTTTTACACCAACCAACTTCACATCTAAACTCAATTAATGAAATCAACAAATACAGTACATGTGGCACTCCGAGGACTCGAACCCAGGATACTCACATCGAAATTCCGCGCACTATGCATTACGCTATCAAGACAGTAATTTAGATCCAAATCCTATACAATTATTTCAAAATTTTGTTTTATTAATCGTTATTTCCACATAGCGATTTTGATTCGTTCCTTTGCGTTTATCTTGTGTCGTCCCAGTTTTGGTGTTTATTTTGCAAGTTTTACATTAAAATTAGTATTACTGTGTAGGCTAATGTAAAACTTGCAAAATATACCAACCAAAACAGGAACGGCACAATATAACGGCAAAAGAACTAATCAAAATCACTACAGGTATGTGGAAATAATGATTTAGCAAAATAAAAAAAATAAAATAAAAGAACACAAAACCACATTGCCGAAAATGTCTTGGGGTATGTGCCTGAGTATATACCAGTACAGTACATACACACATACATACAAGAGTTCATGAATAAAATTGCTTGTAAAATGTTGTAAATTACTTTTAAATCACTTACTTCAAATCTCTTACTTCAAATCTTGTTGAGATAACCAGAGTTTGGGGTTCATGATCATTAGGGCTGCATGAGCATTTATTGGATCTTCTGGAGGCAGGGGGCTAGGAATCCTCCTCCCTTTGTAAAATTCACCTACTATAGTCTATTCGCTGCAAGTAGGCGAGAAATCACGACCTCTATCCTCTGTAACTCAAAAACGATGAGTAATTGCGCTAATATTTCTGCCATTTGGGAAGAGTCAGTCAAGGAATAGATGTGGAAATTTACAGCCAATTTGTTATAGCCCTTTTTGAGTGGCAGAGGATAGAGGTCATGATTTCTCGCCTACTTACAGCGAATAGACTATAGATGAGACAGAGAAAGGGGCGAGGGAATGCGAGCGTGGTCCCGGACCCCCTGTCTCGAGTCGGCCACCCCCAGCTATGGGATATGTGCATTGATATAGTGCATTATGTGTGCGATCAGTTTGCTTGGGACCAAGATTAACTTGCGCATGTAGTGATGTACACCCTATGTGGTGAATTGTGTTCTTTTATTTCAAATTTGATTCATAAACCTTTAACCGTCCTGGTGGTGTAATGGTTAAGGTGGCAAAAATCTGTGTGTGATAACCCAGGTTCGAATCCCGGTGGATCACATATATACTTTAATTGATTTCATTGGGGGTGTTTGGTGTTGTGGTGAAATTAATACAGTAAAATATAGATTATCTAGGTTCAGGGATATTTCGTAGCGAGGCCGGTCTATAATATGATCTGTGCCCCATGAATATTCCTTCCTCTCACTTAAACATTAGGCCTACCATAGCGCGGTTGGGAATATGAACATGATTAGATTAATATTCAGTATACGAGAATAGATAATAAGTCGTAGGCGTGTGCATAAACCTTTAACCGTCCTGGTTGTGTAATGGTTAAGGTGGCAAAAATCTGTGAGCGATAACCCAGGTTTGAATCCCGGTGGATCACATATATACTTTAATTGTAGCTCCACATAGCGATTTTGATTAGTTCCTTTGCATTTATCTTGTGTCATCCCAGTTTTGGTTTGTTTATTTTGCAAGTTTTACATTATAATATGTGCCTGAGTATATACATATACTGTACAGCACTCTCTTATTCTTCCAAATGTCTATTATGTCCTGTACTTCTTGGTTAAATAATAGCCTTAGTTCTGTATTTTACTGACTTTAATAGGTATGATGTATTAATTCTATTCATGTTTACAGGAGATCGGCCTAGTAACTTAAATGCATAACTCAGGGTACTATCAATACCACAATTCACACATACAGTACAGTAGAACCCCTCCCATCTGGTGCTCTTAGATCCGGAAACCCAAAAGATCCAGACAGGCATTTCGATCCAGACTCATGTTTCAGCCAACCAGACTTGTTTTAAAAGCCAATCCTGAAACGAACGATACGAATACAAGTTACCGCACATATTGTTAACATCCAGCGTTAGATATCCAGACTTGTATGTCAGCCATCCGGATTTGTCTGGATGGCTGAAACCTAAGCCTGGTTGTTTAAGTTAGATATCCGGACTCATGTTCCAGCCATCCAGATTAGTCTGGATGGCTGAATATATATCCGGACTTTCGGCAGATCCAGACAGGGTTCTCCCCCAATTAGTCTGGATGGGCTAGGTTTTACTGTACCATGAATATCCCGGTACATTTATGATAACGGAATAAATCGGTAATCATTCTGATAAAATTAAAGGCCCTCATGATAATTGTTTTTAACCATTAAACTTTTAAACAAAAAATCTATTTCCTATACTCTATAACATAATATATACTTGCTCATGTAGTAATGTACACCCTACAGTATGTGGTGGATTGTGTTCTTTTATTTAACAAATATTTTGTTTAAGCGTTGTTTCCACATAGCGATTTTGATTAGTTGTTTGTCTTTTTACTGTGTTCGTCCAAGTTTTGGTTTGTTTATTTTGCAAGTTTTACATTGGAAAGTGTGTACAAGCTTAGATTGATATGCAGGATTCGAAAATGCATAATAAATCGTAGGCTTGTCCACCATTCTCTAACTGTCTTTGTAGCGCAATGGATAAATGCACTGAATTTTGGTGTGAGCATCCTAGGTTCGAATCCCTGGACTGCCACATGTATTTGTTGATTTCATTAATTGAGTTTAGGAGTAAAGTCAGTTGGTGGAGGTAACATAATAATTATAATTTCTCAGAACTATTAGCTAACAACATTGATTTATCTCTTGCAGGAATATGGAATTGAGAGGTACCGCATGACCGAGAGCCTCTTTGATCCAAGCTACATCAAGGGCGTAGGATCAACAATGTTGGGCATGTCCCACGTTGTGTCCACCAGTATCGGCCTCTGTGACATTGACCTGCGACCTAGCCTGTACTCTGGGGTCATTGTCACGGGGGGTAACTCGCTCCTAAATGGTTTTGTGGATCGTCTGAACCGAGACCTGGCCAGCCGTACCCCGCCCAATATGCGTTTCAAGCTTATCTCGGCTACAGGGGCCACTGAACGCAGATTTGGAGCATGGATCGGTGGCTCTATTCTGGCCTCCCTTGGTTCATTCCAGCAGATGTGGATCAGTAAACAGGAATATGAAGAGTCCGGGAAGACACAGGTGGATCGCAAATGTCCGTGAACAGCCTTTAAATTGGTTCAGTTTATAATGTACCTTAAGCCGGTATCATACGAGCGCTTTTTCCCTCAACATTTATCCTCTACACTGGTCTGGCAGCTTATGAGGTCAACATTTAATATTTTTCTGGTACCCAAATTCATCTATCGTCACTCTAGTTTCCGATACCAGTGCAAAATATGCCAGAAAATTGTTGATCATCGAATGTTGACTATAAAAGCTCTCGTGTGATACCTGCTTTAGGGCCACACAAGAAGACAGTTTTAGATACTTCCTTTAGTGACAATGACATATTACAGGAGTCGCCTGAAGTTAATTATGTATAAAAGTGAATGACAAAATTCTATGATAAAGAAAAGAGAGAGCGGCTAACTTATTCCTTGGATGCCATTTTGTTGCCTTGATTATTGAACAACAGGGTGATATCTTCATTTTTATCATATAGAATTTAGATCCAATCACCAAACTACACATCCTAATTGACTAATTCCTTGAACGTGACGATAGTGTGCTGTTATGTGTGCGATTAGTTTGCTTGGGAAACAGATAAACTTGCTCATGTAGTAATGTACACCCTATGTGGTGGATTGTGTTTTTATTTCATAAATTTTTTATTTTAGTAAGCGTTGTTTCCACATAGAGATTATGATAAGTTATTTTGCCTTTATCTTGTATCATCCCAGTTTTGGTTTGTTTAGTTTGCAAGTTTTACATTTTAATTAATAATGTAAAACTTGCAAAATATTCAAACCAAAACTCAGACGACACAAGATAAACGCAAACGAACTAATCAAAATGGCTACCGTATGTGGAAACAACGCTTAAGTAAAATAATATTTCATAAATAAAAACACAAATTAAAATGTAAAACTTGCAAACTAAACAAACCAAAATTAATATTAGACAAATTTATTCGGCTTAGGAAGGACCTCTAGCAATAATAAGGCTTCACACTATCTCAACCTACTACCGCAGACACTTCCTAAGCTGCACAATATCATCTAAATAGAGCTAGAATAAAATATAACACGTCGATGGTACTCAAGGGGTTAAGGGGGGATGGTTCACTTTTTGGGCGATTTTGGCATGTACAGTATTCATTATTTTTCTAGTTTCCTCCCTAGACCTCGTATCAAATTTAAACAAACATCCATTAGATCCCCCTTCTATATTAATTTGTACATTTTTCGGTAGAAAAATGTCATGGCCGAAGGCCGGTTCTTCCAACAGTACAACCTCACTATCGTTCGCCAGGGAAAAAAATAGACACCTAGATAGCACGAAAGGTCTAAATATTGACGACGTAATGGGGCAAACATCTTAACATCTGAAAACTAATGGGGTTAAACATGAGGGAGAAAGTGGTCCAGAAAACCGGCCCATGTCCCCTTAACCCGGGAACTGCCGGGAGACTCTTAAGAGTTCCCCCGGCGGACTGCGGGAAGACTTAAGAGCAAGGGAAAAAAAAAAAAATCCATTTAAAACACCCCCAAATTTTTTATTTTGTTTTGTTTTTTTATCCCTGGGCCATGCCAAATATCACTCCTCCACCTCTCCCTCCTTCAGTTATCACCTATTTTCCCTGTTATTCCCTTATTCTGTGGTTAATTTTCGTGCTAACATTAGCGAGTTGGTAGCAGGGCGTTGTCATCACTGTTACCAAGCGTGGGAAAGAGCGAGAGAGAGACTATTGCGGAACAGTGTGTCTCCAGACAAGGGGAGGGGTGGAGGGCAGGGAGGTTGCCTCAGCCATACATTATGTAACTCCCGGCCTGTATCGCTGATTTTGACCATCCAAACACTGTTTCCACTTGTTGTAACAGGTTAATACCTTTATAATCAACCTATAATAGGTGCATATGGATAAGTATTTTTATTATTATTTTTTTTTTTTCTATATTCCAACTTACTTCCTCTCGGGCATA
This sequence comes from Paralithodes platypus, assembly GCA_032716605.1. Taxonomy (NCBI): domain Eukaryota; kingdom Metazoa; phylum Arthropoda; class Malacostraca; order Decapoda; family Lithodidae; genus Paralithodes; species Paralithodes platypus. Next base: position 266,240 of record CM064520.1, read on the forward strand.
GGCTGAGAGCCTTAACATTCACCGCTTTACAATGAACAGTGAAGCCTGTGAGGTCTTGTTCCAGTCTAGGGAGTGAGACATGTGAAGCACGTAGAGTACAACGAGCACCTGCCATCTTGCCTTCACATGAGGCACGGTGCTCACTCATGGCCCGAAACGACCCCATCTCTGAAGCCACCTCGTTCCCGTGCTTCACTGTCTCTATTTATGGTAAAATAACGATGTTAGTGATGGGAACAGCTCAAATACGTCAGCACAGGAGTGTGGTGTCTCATACCCCCATGCGCAGCCGAGAGGTTAAGAATAGTGTGTCAAACGAAATCCGAGTCCTTTCTTTTTGGTCTTTATTATTGTATATGCAAAAATAATATTGTGGTTTATAGTTCAAATTATGTCTTTGGAAGTGAAATGGCCAAAACAATGTTATTTCATGCTAATTTCGTTGTATTCTGTCTCATATTTATTAAAGTCTCCAAACAAAATTACTCCGGTTTGACACCTGGTCTACGAACAGTAGTGTAGTCAAATTTAATTTTACTATGATTTTATAAACCATATATACAATAAAAAAAACTTTTACAAAACAGGAGTTTTTGAGTGAGTTTTCCATCAATTTGAGTAAATATTAGTACTGTATGTAAGATTGAATCTGCACTTCTTGTGGATCACTCGGTTTTAAAAGTGTACGCATTTCTACAGAGCTACTCTGGTTTCTATCTAATTGGCCACTTGCGAGTTTCAGGCTATAAGGAATTTGGAGCCGTAGCTCGATTGGTAGAGCGTTCGCCTGCTAACCTTGAGGTTGGCGGTTCGAGCCTCGGGCCAGCCAGTGTGTTATTGGCAGACGTCAGTGCTGTTGGTGAACGGTGCGGTCTAGCAATCTGGCAACTATTCACTAAGTCCCTGATTCATCAGGGCACCCACCCTAGCCTTGCTATTCAGCAGGGAGTGTATGGTGGTAAAAACTGCATCATCATCTTTAGCCATCAGAAACCTACATTGCAGTATTATTGTATTTCTGTTTACTATCGATGTCTGCAGCTCCATCTTCCTTATAGCCTGAAACTCGTATGTGGTCAATTGAATGAACCTTGACACAAACCCCAGGATATACATATATACATACAATGGTTTAGCATAATTTTTTTCATTATATGCATTGTAACGGCTCAGATGGGGTTGCCTTTCAGTAGTTGGAGTGTACTGTAGTACAATAAAGTCCTGCCACAGCACTGCCCTACCAAGTCATCACTGGCTGATGTTGGTATAGTGCTAACTGTGCCTTAGCAAGACTCAACAGTCCCCCTCCAGTTACAAGAAGACAGCACCATAACAAGACTCTACTGTATATTAGGCAATTGGACTATAAAACAATAAAGTCCTGCCCCAACACTGTTCCAACATGCAAACACTGTTCTGTGTGTGTGGATTAGATTTTTGCAGGAAGACAGTTATGCGAGAAGTATTTAGAGAAGCATAAGGAGATATTTTGGGCTTTTACGGATTTGGAAAAAGTGTATGATCGTGAAGCAATGTGGAAGGTGTTAAGGATTTAGGACTATGGAGGAAAATAGCAGTTAAGAATTTTTATGAAGGGAGCAGAGCGTGTGTTAAGAGTAGGAAATGGTGAGTTAAATGAACGGTTTGAGGTAAATGGAGGTTTGCGACGGGGTCGTGTAATGTCACCATGGCTGTTTAATATATTTATGAATGGTGTGAGGGAGGTGAAAATGAGAACTATGGGAAGAGGATTGGGTTTAGTAGGAAAGAATGATAGAGATTGGGAGTTGAATCAGTTACTGTTTGCTGATGAGCATTGGTGGCGGATTCTGAGGAGAAACTGCAGCGGGTAGTCAAAGAGTTTGGTGTGGTTTGTGGGAGGAGGAAACTGAAGGTGAACGTCAATAAAAGTAAAGTAATGGTGTGTAATAGGGGTGATCATAGGGTGAATCTATATATGAGGCCAGATGGGGGAAATAAATATTGGAACAAGTAGAGTGTTTTAACTCTTATTTAGCGGGCTAGGCGGTATACTTGACCATGCCGCCCAGCGGGGGCTTTTTACCATAAATGGGGTTGTTTCCGTGCTCTTTTTCATGCATAAACAAGACCCAGAGCGTAATACAAGCATGTATCCCTGAAAGGGCGTAAATTGAGCTTTCCAACGACACCCGAACCATCCTTCTACGATCACTGGTTGTCTTGCAACGATTGTGCAACCGAAGGGCAAAATCGCTAAAATACGGTAATTTCTTTATATAATTACGTATGTAGCGAGGGAGTGAGGGTGGATGTAAGTGGAGTAAATCTCATTAGGTCCACGGCGGCCGTGGCGAGCGATCATGAGGTAACCCATGCTCCTCCAGTCACTCGTCTCTCTCTCAGAGCCAATATTGCGCCAAAATTGCACTCTGACTTAAGGCGGGCACCGCCACATAGTCCAAATTTTTCGATTCGGACTTAAGTCGGGCCCCGATCTTTAAGGGTTAAATATCTAGAGGAACGAAAACCAGGAGTGGAGTTATGGAAATGGAGGTAAAACAGTGTGTGAAGGAAGGATGGTTTTCGGAGTAATAGGAAGTACAGTTGGTCCTCCGGTAACGCGTGTTTTGGAAACGCGGATTTGGTGGCACGCGGTACACCCCAAATGTCCAACATTTTGCTAGCACGGTCAATACTTACACTGACGCGGGGTCCAGCTGGGCAGTTTTCTCTCTCCTGGGCTGGGCGAGGCTGTTCCGTCTCCCTCCCTGGTCCAGTGACGTCACTTGCGGCTCGTCCGGGTATGTCATTCCCTCCCCAGCGTCCTTGTCCAGTTCCACCATTGTTCGCCTCACGTACCGACCCCCCCCCACCGTGTGTGTTGTAACACAGACCGTGGTTCTCAAAGTGCCTTTTTTTCTGTGACCTAACCTCGCCGCCATGCCGCCCAAGAAGCGCTGTATCTTTACATACGCACAGAAATATGACATCGTGAAGGAGTTGGAGAAGGGGAAGAGACAAGCCGAGTTGGCAAGACGACACGATGTTAACGAGAGTACAATTCGCACCATTTGGAAGGACAGGGAGAAGATTGCCACCATTATGAAGGGAAACCCTGCAGAGGGTACATAGGCGTCGATTAAAGTTGGAAAGGTCATCCTAAAGAAGACAGAGAAGCTAATGGTGCGTTATTTGGCGAGGCAAAATAAGAATCATGTGCCGACAGACGGACGGATGATCAGAGAAAAAGACAAGAAATATTATGCAGAAGTGGCTCGAATGAACAATGTGCAGAACCCCAAACCCTTTAAGGCATCTGCTAGGTGGTTGGTGTCCTTCAATAAACGAAACAAAATGAAAAGTGTTCGTATAACAGGAGAGACGGCAAGCGCCGACCATGCTGCAGCCAACGAATTCCTTGCTTTCTTACGTGAGGGTATTGTGGCCGATAGTTACAACTTGGATCAGATTTTCAACTGCGATGAGTCTGGAGTCAACTGGAAGAAAATGCCTAAAAGGTCTTGCATTTCTCACAAGGAGAAGGCAGCAAGGGGCTACAAAATGGCAAAAGAACGTGTACCATCTTGTTGACCTGCAATGCTTCCGGCACCTGCAAGATGAAGCCTCTAATCATCCATAAGGCAAAGCGGCCAAGGCTTTATCGCAATATGGACATGGCCAAGTTGAATGTTCATTGGATGAGCAACAAGAAGGACTGGATGTCGTCAGCGTTGAGCCTCGAATGGTTCGATAATCATTTTGTGAAGGACTTGGAAACATTTTGTGCCCGCCAAAACATTGCTTTTAAAGCACTGTTATTGCTTGACAACGCACCAGGACATTCCAGATTGTTGGTTGATCGGCACCCTAACGTGAAAGTAATGTTCATGCCCCCGAATACTACGTCTCTACTACAGCCCCTGGACCAGGAGGTGATAGTGTGCTTTAAGGGTGCATATGCACAGGCCGTAGCTCGATTGGTAGAGCGTTCGCCTGCTAACCGTGAGGTTGGCGGTTCGAGCCTCGGGCCAGCCAGTGAGTTATTGGCAGATGTCAGTGCTGTTGGTGAACGGTGCGGTATAGCAATTTGTGGCAACTATTCACCAAGTCCCTGATTCATCAGGGCACCCACCCTAGCCTTGCTATTCAGCAGGGAGTGTATGGTGGTAAACACTGCATCATCATCATCGATTCATCATCATCATCATCATCATGCCACTAAGACATTCCTGATGCTCGACACTGCCACTGACACCCAAGAAGAACTGCTACAGATATCGGACGATGAATCAGTCCCTGACTCTCTCCCACCACTCGAAGAACTGTCTGCCCCTGACTCTCCCCCACCACTCAATGAGCCTGCACCAAACTCGCCTCCACAACAACGACAACAACAGCAACAGGAACCCGCCGACGGAGCAGCTATGACAGTTCATGCCTTTTGGAAAAGGTTTCATATTAAGAACGCAGTGGATACGATGGTGGAAGCGTGGGCTAATGTGACAAGAGCTACAATCCACCATGTCTGGAGGAATGTTCTAGAGGGGTTACCTGATCAGCCAGTCAGGCTTGAGGCAGTGGTGGAGAGAGCAGTCGAGGTTGCCAGACGTGTGCCTGGGATGGGTGAAGTGGGGCCAGAAGATATTCAAGGTTTGATTCAGCCACCACAGGAGCCTGATGCCGAGGACCTAATGCAGGATTTGGAAGAGGATGAGCAGGCAGAGGAAGAACATCGAGAAGAAGACGAACCCCAGGAAGAGCCGAACACTCCTGGTCTACGGGAATTTGTAGAATTGTCACAACGCCTCAGCCATCACATTAACAACTTTGATCCCAAACATGATCGTTCAGCACAGATAATAGCAAGCTTCACTGCTTCCATCCAGCCGTACTTCGACATGTTTCACGACAGGATAAATGCACGCCAGCAGACACGAATAACAGATTTCTTTCGCCAACGAGCACAGCAACAGGAACAAGTGGCGTCGAGTGACTCAGACTCCGACCCTCAGCCACCAGACGATTTACTGTCGGTTGTATCAGATGCCGACTACAGTGGCTTCGAGGACTCTGATGCTGAAGTTGGGGAGGGACCTCGCCTTATCAACGAATGGCTGGCAGCGAGAGCTAACAGACCATCAACTTCATCGCAGTAACGGCGATGGATCCAGGGGGGAGGGAACGGGGGGGATGCAACACTTCATTTATTCAGAGGTAAGAGTTGCAATGGGCAAATCAACCCAATTCACATGTAAAATAACCTTTATAATTGAATTTATTATTATAACATGGGCTTCTATGGAGAAAAAGTGGACTTTGTGGAAATCCCCAGAATGCCAAGGTACCTTTATCATGTAAACATATGGGTTCGGTAACGCGGATTTTGCTAAAACGGGCGGTAACCAGAACACATTGGCCGCGTTACTGGAGGACCACTGTATGTGGAAGGTGAGAAATCTCGGATTGAAAGTAAAAAGTGCAATGTATCAAGGAATTTTTGTGCCAAACGGTGATGTATGGGGCTGAGACATGGGCTCTGAAGGAAAAGGAGAGAAGAAAGCTGGTTGTGGAGATGAGCTGCTTGAGGAGTATGTGTGGAGTTACTCGTAAAGACAGATTGAGGAAGGAAGAGATACTTAGGAGAGTGGGGCAGCAGGAACATTTGTCGGCCAGAGTGGACAGAAGGGTGCTGAGCTGGTATGGTCATGTTGAACGAATGGAAGATGAAAGGCTTACAAAGAGAATATGTGAGCCAGATACAAGGGCAGGAAGACCCCCATTGAGATAGAGAGACTGTGTAAGACAAGCTTTGGATGATATAGGAATGACTATAGATCAGGCAAGAGAAGTAGTAATAAACAGGAATGAATGGAGAATGCTTGTGAATAGATAAGTGAACACGGGGTCATTTGGGGGAAGGGGTCGGGTGCAAGTTGGACTAGATAATAGTCCATAAGGCGCCTGGCCCGGGGAGACTGTTTATATGAAGGATGTGCCTGGAAGTGTGGTGGGCAGGCTTGTGGTTTAGGCTTGGCTTCGCTGCATGTGTGCCTGCTGAGATCAGAACCTCTCTGGGTGGTCGGGAGCCGGGGGAGTGCTGAAGGGACCTTGGTGACCCTGGTCTCTGGGTCTTCTCCTGGATGACCTAGATGTGTATGAATTTGTATCTTGTTTTTGTGTGTTCGTTGTTTTCTGTTGTGTTGTCCCTATTCTGGCTCTGTCTTGAGTCAGCACCCCCCCCCCCCCAAAAAAAAGGAAAAGTGGGGATTGGGCCTGAGTATATACATACAGTACATACAAAACCTAACCCAATAGGGCTCTTTTCGAATACCTTTGAACAGCTGCCAGGGGCACAAATTTTTATAAAAAATATATATGCAGTATACCGTTGGAATCGCAACAGCGTGAGGAATCTAAAAAAGTCCCTAAAAGTGTAAAATTCTAAAATGACCCGACGAGGGTCAGAAGTTTGGTAGGTTTTTGGAAAATTTGTTTTGATTATGGCAATTGAGAAGTCGCACAATAAAATCCCGTATATATTTGGAGTCCGAAAATGTCCTTAAAAGTGTAAAATTCTGAAATGACCCGACGAGAGTCAACATTTTGGTAAGGCTAAAACCCAAGGATTTTTGGATAATTAGTTTTGATTATGGCAAATTGAGAGGTCGCACTATAAAATCCCACATATATTTGGAGTCCTTACGCCATGGGGAGTCTATTGGTATAAAGTAAATTGAATTTGCACCAATAGTTTAGGGTGCAGGAGCATTAATTATCTCAAACAAACAATCCTGCATCATAAGTCTTATATGGAGCTAACAACTTCCAAATACCTAAGATAAATTAGACGACGTGCTGAGATCATCCTAAGCATGAAGATAATGCGGAAGTTGATTAACCCTCTCACATCCTTATGACACAGAGGTTGCCAGATTAGCAATAAGAAATAGATTACTCTCACTCTTATAATTACCTCTCCAAAATTAGTTTTCTGCCCACAGCTAACTCAAAGACAACTGCAGAGGTTGAAGTAAATAAACTAAAGGTTTATAAATAACCCTGACGGTAACAAAGGCTTTAAAGTATCCCTAATAGGCTCAAAAATTGCGTCAGGACGTGAGAGGGTTAATTAACTATCTTATAATTCAAACAAGACTCGTGGATCGGGGGGGGGGGGGGGGCAACTTGAATATGACATCATTATTCAGTTCAAAACATTTGGTTGGAAGGAGGAGGGCGTACAGCAGGGTCCCGCATAAAACGAGTCTCGATTAAAACGACCGACCTAAAATATTAATATTTAATTTTCGATCAGAACGAATGTGATCACATAAAACGAGTCCGCCGCCAAAGTGGGGCAAATCCGAGGAGTTTTCATATAGAGCGCCGAAATATCGTACAAAACGTACGAAATATCGTACGCTTTCATATAGAACGCCGAAATATCGTACAAAACGTACGAAATATCGTACGCTCCTGACGGAAATTTACGCTTCCAGTGAACATTGACGATATTGGGCCACCAAAATGCTGTGTTCACATAAAACGAAATCGCATAAAACGCCCTCGTTTATCGACCATATACTCGTTTTATGCGGGACCCTACTGTATCTGTGTTGGCTCTTCGTATTTTACCATATTTTAAGGTGTGGATGGGGATTTTCCGTGTATATATGGGTGCGTTTTGAAATTCTACAAATGCTAAGGTGGTCATACATGTAGCCTAATATCTATGAGTAATTAAAATGTAAAACTTGCAAACTAAACAAACCAAAATTGGGACAAGGACAATATAAAGTCAAATTAAATTATCAAAATCGCTATGTGGAAACAACGCTTACTAAAATGAAAATTATTAAATAAAAGAACACAATCCACCACATAGGGTGTACATTACTACATGAGCAAGTTAATCTGTTTCCCAAGCAAACTAATCGCACATATAACAACGCACTATCGTCACGTTAAAGGAATTAGTCAAGTTTGGAAAGTCCGGGACGTTCTGGTAAATTTTTACTAAACTCTGCATGAATAAAGAAACTACAATTAATATTTAAATTAAATATTCAACTAAATTTGCAATTTTACAAGATGTCAACAATAGTACAAAATACAAACAGTACTATGGTTGCAGAATCTTATAACATATGAACATAATACCAAAGTAGATTTTTTTTTGATAAATATATGCACAAACATCTCCAAAAACTGAAAACAAAGTTGGAGATACAATTAACTGATCACATTAAAATATATACAGTACATCATCTTAACCCAATCAGGTCTGGGGGTTGCTGTTTAGTATTCATAGAATGAGTAGGGCACGGACAGGAGGAGCGGGATGATGTAGCTGCTGAAGGAATGGTAGAAAGATTAAGGATTATGTTTAGTAATGTTGATGTGTTTACCCAGGACAAGAAAAGAGAACTGATATGTAGGTTGCAGGATGAAGAGGAAAACCTTACAGGAAGTAAGACCAAAAAATGCTAGAATTGAAAGGGAACTGGTGGAGTATAGTTTGGAGGGTTTTGAGTTGTACGAGAGGAATGCTATTAGAGCAGAGGTTGGAAGAGGACTGTTTATTTATGTAAGAAAAGAGCTCAAGGTAAATGAGGTGGATATGAGACAGCAGTATTGTGAGTATTTGTGTATTGAAGTTAAATGTGCAAGAGGGTCAATTCTAATTGCCTCTATATATAAAAGCCCAAATAATAGTAGGGAAGAGGATGATAACCTACTGAAAGCAATGGAGGAAATAGATAATAGAGAGAACAAATATAAGATTTTGATTGGAGATTTCAATTTGCCAAGGATCAACTGGGCAAATTTTACTACTCCAGCGGGACAGTGTAGCCTGGAAAACAAGTTTATAGAGAAAGTGAGAGATTGTTTTTTAACGCAACATATTACAGAGATGACAAGATATAGAGATGGGAAGCAGGGGAGTGTACTTGATTTAATTTTTAGCAATGAGGAGGATATAAATATGTCAATGTGGATAGCCCTATAGGTCGTAGTGACCATGCCTGTATAAGTTTTAGTTGCAATATTAAAACAGAGAGGGATAATAGAAGCAATAGAAAAATATACATGTATGACATAGCAGATTATGAGCTGCTGAGAAGGTGTTTGGACATTGACTGGGGGGAATACTTGAACGGTGAAGACGCTGAAGGAATGTGGAGGAAGATTAGAGTCAAACTGGAGGATGCTATATCCAAATGTGTACCAGTAAGGGAATATAAGGATGAAACAAAATTGAGGAAAAGAACGAACCCAGAATTACCAATGAAAAGAAAGCTGTGGACTTTGCTAAGAAGAAAGAAACGATTGTGGGATAGATTAAAAGTGTTAAAAAATAACAGGGGGTCTAGTATAGAAGCTAAAGTAGTGGATTTGGAACGTAGACAAATAAACAATAAAATAAGGTGGGAGACAAGGAGGGGGGTAAAGGAAAGGGAGAGAGAGATTGCAAGAAACGTGAAGGATAATCCAAAAATATTCTGGAAATACATTCAGGAAAAGTTAACAAGAAGAGTAGGGATCCCAGAGCTGGTAGGGGGGTTGGATGATGGGAGTAGAGCGGAGACTGATAGGGAGAAAGCAGAGGTGCTGGGGAAATACTTTGGGGGGGTACTAACAGTGGAGTCGGATGATGCAGTGCCTACTATTCCCATCAAACAGGCACCGGCACTAGAACTAATAGAGTTTTCCCATGCTAGAATGAACAGAAGTAAGTCCCTGGGACCGGATGGGATACACCCCAGAATCATAAAGGAAGGAGGTGAGATGTTAGTAGAGCCATTGAAAATGTTATTTGAGGTATCGTTTAATACAGGACAAATCCCGATGGACTGGAGAGAGGCGAACATAACAGCTATATTTAAGAAGGGAAAGAGAAATGACCCAGGAAATTATAGACCAGTCAGTTTGACAAGTGTTGTGTGTAAACTAATGGAAACGGTAATTAGAGAAGGAATAATGGAGCATATGAAATCAAACCAACTTTTCAGTGGGAGACAGTTCGGATTCTTGCCGGGGAGGTCGACGGTACTACAGCTAATTAAGGTGGTAGATGAGTGGATGCAAATTCTAGAGGATGGTGATGTAATAGACGTGGTATATTGCGATTTTATGAAGGCCTTCGATAAGGTCCCACATAAAAGGTTAATAGAGAAAGTTAGAAGCTATAATATAGGGGAGAAATGTGTGAAATGGATAGAAGCCTTCCTGAAAGATCGGAGACAGAGGGTACTGGTGAATGGAATAGGCTCGGGGTGGAGGGAAATTACAAGTGGGGTACCTCAGGGATCTGTGTTGGGACCACTACTGTTCGTTATATTTATCAACGACTTACCTGAAGTTATAACTAATGGAAGTGAGGTATACCTGTATGCGGATGACACTAAGCTGTATAGAAGAGTGAGGAGTAAGGAAGATGTGGGTTTGCTTAAAGGAGATGTGGAGGGCATGAAGGGATGGTCTGAGGATTGGTTTTTGGCCTTTTCATCCAAAAAAATGCAAGTACATGTGGATTGGGACAAGCAAGATAGACAAGGTAGGATACAGTATGTATGAAGCGATGGAGGAATTGAATGCAGAAAAGGATATAGGAGTAGTGATAGACAATAAGTTAAATTTCTCAGAACACTTAGCGGAAAATATAAACAAAGCCAATAGAATTGTAGGGCTGATAAGGAGGACATTTGTGTCACTTGACAAAGAAATCTTCAGGAATCTCTATACAGCGCTGGTTAGGCCGCACCTGGAATATGCGAACCATGTGTGGGCTCCATATATGGTAAAGGATATAGAAGCAGTGGAGAAAGTGCAGAGGAGAGCTAGCAAGCTAGTACCAACGTTGAAGAACGCGGGCTATGAGCAGAGGTTGAGGACACTGGGGCTTCCGACACTGGCATATAGGAGAAAGAGAGGGGATATGATAGAGACTTTTAAGATAGTGTCAGGAAAGTGTGATGAGGATGTGTGTGAAGGTATCTTCTTGATGCGGGAGGGAACAAGAACGAGAGGACATTCTAAGAAAATTTACAAAGAAAGAAATAGGCTTGAGAAGGCAAAGAACTCATTTTGTGATAGAGTGGTAAATTAGTGGAACGCGCTGCCCCAGTATGTAGTCGATTCCGAATCAATAAGGGAGTTTGAAAGTAATCTTGATAAAGCATGGGGAAGACAAGATTTGAAGCTTGATTATAAAGCAAAAATACAGAATAGTAAAAATGTTGCGTCTGCTACCGCCGCCGCCAACACCGTGAACGACCGCAGTAGTGCAAGTACTGGTACTGAGCTGGATACACAGACCTAGTTTTCCTTTTTCCAGAGGATCTACTGTAAGAAACTGTAAGTGATCTTAACCCACGGAATCTGGGAGGCTTCATATGAGGGAGGAAAAAAAAAAAAAAAAAAAAATTGGCAGGAATCCGGGAGGCCTCATATGAGGCAAAATGCGCTGCTAAAATAATTATAACACGGCAACCACGTGTCGTAGCGATGTCGTCTCAACGGCATTATACAGACAACAAAAAGTTCTACAATTTGCAAAAAAGTTGACTGCTCTAGGTGATCTCAATCAGTAGCTACTGAATTATGAAGTTTGCCTGTACCCAAATGGCCCAGGACACAGCGATCGGGATCATACGAGGCCCCCCGGATTTCGTGGGTTAATCTCATAATTACCTCTCCAAAAATTAATTTTCTGCCCACAACTTGCTCAAAGACAACTACCTGTAGAAGTTGAAGTAATTAAACTATAGGTTTCTAAACACCCCTGAAAGATCACAAAGGTTTAAAGTATCCCTGTAAGGACACAATCGCGTCCTGCAGTGCGCGTAAGGGTTAAATACACGAATGCAAGTACATAAATTATTTAGATCAAATGAGTAATACAATAACTACTGGATGTCCCAAACTTCCTCAAAACCAGTGCAAATCTTAGCACAAGCTAAGGCAGCAGAGAGATGATATTTAGACAAGGACACTTCCTCTTCCACATAATCGGTCTCCACCTGAAATACAAATATTATCATCATTAAATAACACTGTATAATCATAATATTAGCATAGTAGTTTTTTTTTTCAAACAAATACTGCCTCGTGCTTGGCTGAGGTGATAAAACAGAAAATGAGACCAGAAAAGAAAAAAAATATATAAGAAACATTAAATACAAGAACAAAGAGAACAATCACACACTACCAATCACTATCAAGATTGATTGCCATTTGGAATAGCAATGACCCAGTACAAGCTATACAGATTATCCGCAATCAGGAGCAAGGTACTGTTTACACCAATCCTTTCACATAGAATTCAGTCTGCTATACAGAATATCCGCAATCAGGACCAAGGTACTGTTTACACCAATCCTTTCACATAGAATTCAGTCTGTTTCATTACCCACTGGATCATGACACTTCAATCTAACTTGCTTTTTCTCTTGCATGACTAAGGTAGTTACTAGCTGTATATAGTCTGTAGCCATAATACTGTACATGTATACTGAAGTCATAAGCTGATAAGAAACAAGAACCTTTCCTCTCGATTCTTATCAACAACACTGGTCTGGCACCTTACAAGTTCATTTTTTATAAGAATTATGTCACCCAAATTAATATACCTTCTGTTTGATTTCCATTACCAAAGCAAAACGTAATATAGTCCAGATATGAGATCTTGTCCGGATTAAAGTACAGTAGAACCCCGCCCATCCGGTGCTCTCAAATCCGGAAACCCAAGAGATTCGGATAGACATTTCGATCCACTCGTGTTTCAGCCAACCAAACTTGTCTAGATGGCTTAGGAAAAATAAAAGTCAATCCGGAAACGAAAGAGACGTATACAAGTCACCGCGCGTATTGTTTACATCTAGCGTTAGATACCGGTATCCAGACTTGTATGTCAGCCATCCGGATTTGTCTGGATGGCTGAATATATATCCAGACTTTCGGCAGATCCAGATTTTTGACAGATCCAGAAAGGGTTCTCCCCCAATTAGTCTGGATGGGTGATGTTTTACTGCTTACATTATTAATGTTTCTGGAAGTCTTCCCCCTGCTGGTAATGTATATGATGATGCCAATAAGTCATGGGGGGGTGAGGGGAACAAAGACCCCCTCAACCTATTATTGTATCCCAAGGCAGGTTGCAAAAACAATTAACCCCACAGCTGTCTGTGGGATACAATCCTCACCCCTCATGACTTATTGTTATCATCATATACAGTGTATTACCAGCAGGGGGCAAATAACAGCTGGCCGAGGGATAATTTCGTAAAAAAACCCCAGTGAAATTAGACGCAAACGTAACTGCAATCATACAAATTATGTAAACAAAGCGATGCGTATGTCCGCCAACACCATCCTTACCCCAATTAGTTTGGTTGGGTGAAGTTTTACTGTACTTCTCTTAAAAAAAAATTTTTTTTTACTATACACTAAATTAATTAGCAGCAATTTACATGTAGATTTGGTATAATCCTGTGTAGCGGGTGGACCTGTATTTATCTCAATAATTTGGTAAGGTTACAATATATTTTTACATTTTACTTTCATAAATAGTCCACTAATATACTAAGTTAGGTTAGGTTAGGTTTTGGTTAGGCTAGGTTAAAGATATTGTTCAATGTTTCTTAGTAAATAGGCATCTGAAAAACAATTCCACCCGCTACACAGGATCTTACCGTAGATTTAATATGATGATGCCTGTTTGTTTATCTTTTTTGATATTTTGGATAACAAAATTATTTTCATCCAGCTTTAGAAATGTTTAATAATCAAGGGTTTACAACTACCTAGAATAAATTCTTCAGTAAGTAAATTTTAGTTTGGAAACAAATTGACTTGCTCATGTAGTTGTGTACACCCTATGTGGTTGATTGTGTTCTTATATTTCAAAATTTTATTTTATTAAACGTTGTTTCCACATAGCGATTTTGATCAGTTATTTTGCATTTATCTTGTATCGTCCCAGTTTTAGTTTGTTTATTTTGCAAGTTTTACATTATAATAATACTGTAGCTAATACAGTACTGTACTGATGATGCGGATGCATTTTTTTACCACCATGCACTCCCTGTTCAAGAGCTGGCCTAGGGTGGGTACCCTGATGTATTAGGGACTTTAGTGGAATTGTCACAGATTGCTAGACCGCGCCGTCCACCACAGCACTGGCATCTGCCAAATAGCACACTAACTGACCCGAGATTCAAACCCTCGACCTCACAGTTTGTAGGCGAGTGCTCTAACAACCGTGCTACAGCCTGTGACATAGCCTACTACTGTACAAAATCTATTAAGTTCAATAATGGCCTCACATGGTTCAGGGGTTAAGTAAATTGAACATAGAATGGTTGTCTCTTCATTATGATGAGTCTACAAAGTATGACCTAATAATATTAGCCTGTTGTAACTCAGGAAGGGTTGAAGTAAACAGGCTGCAAAGTTCCACACCTATTTACTGAATGACTCTACCCAAATAGTAGAAATGTCAGCTTGATTGTTCAAGTTCTTTTTTGAGAGGTTGAGGTCAGGATTTCTCTACCTATCATAATGAATAGTTTATATATTATTAGTACTGTACAGTATAAGGGTGGTCGGGGGCCGGGAGAGTGCTGGAGGGACCTTGGTGACCTTGGTCTCTGGGTCTTCTCCTGGATGACCTAGATGTGTGTGAATTTATATTTTGTTTTTGTGTGTTCATTGTTTTCTGATATGTTGTCCCTATTCGGGCAGCATATCAGAAAACAAAGGAAAAGTGGTGATTGGGCCTGAGTATATACATACATACATACATAAGGCAAGCTAAAGAATCAAACAAATTGCCTCGATGGAGGAGATTCATTTGTGGCCACTCCCTCGGGGTCAAGGTGTCTGGAAGTAGACAGATAAATATTTAATCTATAGCCTGTTGTTTTAAGTAGACAGTAAATTTCCATGTCCAAATGTTTATTACTCTGCTATTACAAAGATTTTGTAGAGATATACTGTATGTTGTTAATAATGAAAACTTGGCAAATATGATGCCGAGAAATATTAGGTCTACAGTAATGTCTATTTATCTATATACTCAGGCCCAATCCCCACTTTTCCTATTCTGGGGGGGGGGGGGACTCAAGACAGAGCCAGAATAGGGATAACACAAAACATAACAGAAAACAATGAACACACAAAAACAAATTACAGATTCACACACATCTAGGTCATCCAGGAGAAGACCCAGAGACCAGGGTCACCAAGGTCCCTCCAGCACTCCCCCGGCCCCCGACCACCCGGAGAGGTTCCGACCTCGGCAGGCAGACATGCAGCGGAGCCGAAGCCACAAGCCCACCCACCACACTTCCAGGCGCACCCTTCATATAAACCGGCTCCCTGGGCCAAGCGCCTGATGGACTATTATCTAGTCCAACTTGCGCCTAACCCCTTCCCCCAAATGACCACATGTTCACTCATCTATCCACAAGCATTCTCCATTAATTTCTGTTTATTACCACTTCCCTTGCCTGATCTAGTCATTCCTCTACCATCCAAAGCTTGTCTTACAGTCTTTCCATCTCAATGGGGGTCTTCCTGCCCTTCTATCTCCCCTTGTTCTCACACGTTCTCTTTGTAAGCCTTTCATCTTCCATTCGTTCAACATGACCATACCAGCTTAGCACCCTTCTGTCCACTCTGGCTGAATGTTCCTGCTGCCCCACTCTTCTACGCATTTCTTCATCTGTGCCCCATGAATATTCTTTCCTCTCACTTAAACATTAGGCCTACCATAGCGCAGTTGGGAGTATGAACATGATTAGATTAATATCCAGTATTCGAGAATGGATAATAAGTCGTAGGCGTGTGCATAAACCTTTAACCGTCCTGGTGGTGTAATGGTTAAGGTGGCAAATATCTGTGTGTGATAACCCGGGTTCGAATCCCGGCGGATCATATATACTTTAATTAATTTCACTGGGGGTGTTTGGTGTTGTGGTGAAATTAATAAAATATAGATTTCTCAATCTGTCTCTACAAGAAATTCCACACATACTCCTAAAGCAGCTCATCTCCATCACAGCCAGCTTTCTTCTCTCCTTTTCCTTCAGAGCCCATTTCTCAGCCCCATGCATCACTGTTGGCACAACAATTCCATGATACATTGCACTTTTTACTTTCATTCCGAGATTTCTCGTCTTCCACATACTGTACTTCCCTACCCTTGAAAACACCAAAAATTCACAATAAAAAATAGGTCTTTGGGCCTAAAAATGGTCTAAATAAATACAAAAATATACCGTTGGAATTGCAACGAGAGGAATCCATATATACCCTTGAAAACAGAAAATTCGAACATGACCTGCCGAGGTACTCTGGGCGAATGGCTCTTCGAAAATGGAATGAACAACCATGTATGGAAGATCGAATGGCACCAGGTAGAATTAATTTGGACTTTTAGTTTGGGCTACAGAAGACTTTAAAAGTTGAAAAAGCGCTCATTTCGGGTGTTTCTGAAGTTCAATTAAAAATCTTAATCCTAAAGTAATGTTCCGATTTGAATTTTCTTTGTGCCATTGGATTCAGCGGGTGAAAGTTTGCTAATGGTAGAAAATTGAGCAAAATCAATACATAAATAACCCGTCTATGGGTGATTTACAAGTACAGTATTCAAAATATGGTGTAAATAAAAAAATACAGTACAGTACTGTATATATATTAATATACCGTTGGAATCCCAACGACGAGAGGGATCCATATATACCCTTGAAAACTCAAAGAATATAAATAAAAAAAAATGGCACCAGGTAGAATTAATTTGGACTTTTAGTTTGGGCTACAGAAGACTAAAAGTTGAATAAGTGCTCATTTCGGACGTTTTTGGAGTTCGATTCAAAACCTAAATCCTAAAGTAATGGTTAAAGCGATTAGTTTGCTTGGGAAACAGATTAACTTGCTCATGTAGTAATGTACACTCTATGTGGTGGATTGTGTTCTTTTATTTAATAATTTTCATTTTAGTAAGCGTTGTTTCCACATAGCGATTTTGATAATTTAATTTGACTTCCCAAACTTGACTACTTCCTTTAACGTGACGATAGTGCGTTGTTATATGTGCGATTGGTTTGCTTGGGAAACAGATTAACTTGCTCATGTAGTGATGTACACCCTATGTGGTGGATTGTGTTCTTTTATTTAATAATTTTCATTTTAGTAAGCGTTGTTTCCACATAGCGATTTTGATAATTTAATTTGACTTTATATTGTCCTTGTCCCAATTTTGGTTTGTTTAGTTTGCAAGTTTTACATTTTAATTTATATTGTCCTTGTCCCAATTTTGGTTTGTTTAGTTTGCAAGTTTTACATTTTAATTGAATTTTGTTTGTGCCATTGGATTCAGCGGGTGAAGGTGTGCTTATGGTAGAAAATTGAGCAAAATCCATACATAAATAACCCGTCTATGGGTGATTTAGAATTCAAAATATGGTCTAAATAATAAAAAAATATATATTTATATACCGTTGGAATCGCAACGACGAGAGGAATCCATATATACTCTTGAAAACTCAAAAAAATCAAAATAAAGAATGTATTACCTACACAATCTGCACTCTCCACAGTAAAGTACAGTACTTGTAGTAAAGTAAAGCAGTTTCATATTTTTTCTATTAAGTACCGGTATCGAGAAATAAGCTGCTCACTGAATTCTCCGCCAGGTAAAAAAATAGACTATAATATTTATATTTTTTCACCAACCAACTCTACTTCTAAACTCAATTAATGAAATCAACAAATACATGTGGCAATCCAAGGACTCGAACCTAGGATAATCACACCAAAATTCTGCGTATTTATGCATTGCGCTATCAAGAATATGTGCTGCCCTCCAGATAAGGCCACCTTGTTTGCGATGAATTTGCTTAGGACTCCAACAAACCAATGGGCTAAGAAGGTCCAGGCCACACACATCATAAAGGCGGATTTACACAAGAACTTTTTTCACACTTTGTTTCCACAATTCTGATTTGGCAGATTCTGAAACAAACTTTTATAAAAATTTTGTCAATTTTACTAATATATCTTCAGTCTAGTGCGACTGCGACTCTACTCACTGAAGTTCTACAGCTGTGCCCGTATAATTTTTCAGATCCGATATATTACCAAACTCCGTGGATTTTCTGATCCAACCCGATATTATTTATCCCAAGCAGTTAATAATGTTATTTTCATGTTATAATTATAATGTAAAACTTGCAAAATAAACAAACCAAAACTGGGACGACACAAGATAAACGCAAAGGAACTAATCAAAATCGCTATGTGGAAATAACGCTTAATAAAATCAAATTTGAAATAAAAGAACAATCCACCACATAGGGTGTATTTCACTACATGCGCAAGTTAATCTGGTTCCCAAACAAACTAATTGCACATATAACAATAATACCAATACAAACATGGGAGCCCTCTTATAAATATCTATAGCAAATATCACCACAAGAAGGCTCAAAGTACCATACGTAAATATGGAAATTAAGACTATTTTTATCATTGTTATTTTGTACTTTGTTAATCAAAGTACTGTTAACCCTCTCCGACATATGATGCGATTTTGAGTCTATTAGGGATACTTTAAAACCTTTGTTACCATCAGGGGTATTTAGAAACCTTTAGTTTAGTTACTTCAACCTCTGCAGTTGTCTTTGAGTTAGCTGTGGGCAGAAAACTAATTTTGGAGAGGTCATTATAAGAGTGAGAGAACTCTATTTCTTATTGCTAATCTGGCAACCTCTGCGTCATATGAGTCTGAAGGGGTTAACAGGTAAAATGCAAGTTGAACTGATAACCAATGTTCAGTATTATCATTCATATTTTTATATAGGTGTAAGTAATTATGATATTTCTATCTATCTATCTATTATAATGTAAAACTTGCAAAATAAACAACCCAAAACAGGGATGACACAAGATAAACGCAAAGGAACTAATCAAAATCGCTATGTGGAAATAACGCTTAATAAATAAAATTTTGCCAGATGCCATGATCCCCTAAGTAGTGGCCACGAATGACTCGCCCGCAAAGCACCTTTGTCCCCCTGTCAGCCAACGCCCCTCCTCCAAAATAACACCATGGTCTGCCTCTCCCTCTCTGTCCCTCCACCTCACTCTCGTACACTCTCTTAGTCATTCTCTCGCTTCCCATACGATCCACATGGCCGAACCATCTCAAGGTGTTCCTTTTCACACTTTCCAGCTCATCCACACCACACTGCTCTCTTACTTCTCACTCTTGATTAGTGCCTCTCCAACAACGTCCATGCTTCACTCCCATACGTCAATGTCGGGATTACCACACTATCATGCAATTACTATTTTACTTCCATGCTGACCACCCTATTACTTGTCAATGCTTTCAGCATTCCTACAACCCTCTTCCCTTTTTGCACTCATATTGCCATCTTTACTCATCACACTGCCCAAATACTTAAATGAGGCATGCTATGCTTACAGGTACCTACCCGATAGCACTATCGTTGGCGAGTGCTGTTTTTTTTTTTTGTAAAATTAATTATAGATATCTTATCAATATTTGTATTTTGTACTATTGTTAACCCGCTGAGTGCCAGCCAATTTTGACGGTGTGCTTCTGCCAGTGCCAGAGTTTTTTTTTTTTTTTTTGGCTAAATCTATCTAGTTGGGAGAGAAAGGAAGGATAATGGTAAAAAAAAACACTCCCCTCGCCAGAAATCAGGTCCCCGATGGTCCCGAAAGTAGCTGAAAAGACACTATAGACTACAGAGACTTTTATGGTATCAGAATGTATGGGTGGGAGGGTGGTGGGAGGGTGGTTTTGGGGTTGGTGGGGGGAAGGTAGAAGGGTAATTGACTTGTGTTACACATATGAAGCCGATTGGTGAGGTAGTTTCGCCACCACGGATTTTCCTTTTTTTTTCCTTTTTTTCCTTTCTACGCTGGAAGTGGGTGGTGGGAGGTGGTTGGGGGTGTGGTGGAGGGAAGGCAGAAGGGTAAGAGACTTGTCACACAAATATGGAACCGATTGGTCCAATCGTTTCGCCGCCACAGATTTTCCCGACAGTCAGCGAGTGGGTGGGAGGAGGGATTTGGGATTTTTGTGGTGGGTAGCCAAAAGGGTAAGGTACATGTGGTAAAAATATGAAAGCCATAGGTGCAGTCGTTTCGCTGCTACGATTTTTTTTCGGCGAGGACGTATATATACGTCCCTGGCACTGGGCGTGACAACACCCTAGGACGTATATACTGTATACGTCCCTGGCACTCAGCGGGTTAATGTCTTGTCATGTTGCAAATTTGATTTTAAACAAACATTTTGACATTTGACATGTAGTTTCTTTATTCATGCAGAGTTTAGTAAAATTTACTAGAACATCCCGGACTTCTCAAATTGACCAATTCCTTGAACGTGACGATAGTGCGTTGGTATGTGTGTGATTAGTTTGCTTGGGACCCAGATTAACTTGCTCATGTAGTAATGTACACCTTATGTGGTGGATTGTGTTCTTTTATTTCATAAATTTTATTTTAGTAAGCGTTGTTTCCACATAGCGATTTTGATAAGTTAATTTGACTTTATATTGTCTTTGTCCCAGTTTTGGTTTGTTTAGTTTGCAAGTTTTACATTTTAAATCTCCATAACCTGACCATTCAACCTCATCTCACTCTCTGTGACTGAATCTCTTTCAAAGACCATAAACTTATTCTTCCCTGCATTTACCTTTAGGTAAATAACCCCCAATTAACAGTTTCTTTCAGAATAACGCATAATCAAGTGATAACGCACACCGCCATGTACAGTATATTGATATTCACACACCTGTTCAGTTTCAGAATTGTAGTAGATTTACAGTAATAGAGTTAACTTAGATAACAAATCAAATAAATTTTCTCCATGTCCTATCCAAAATTCTGTGTCAGTTTTTCCATACTACATGGTATTTTTCGAACTGTTTCCCTGCTAGCATTAGCTGGAGGGAGTGGTGGGTGGGAGGAGCCTTCTTCTTTGGTATCCTTTTCTCTACCTCGTAATTAGTAGATTAGCAGTTTAGATATCCAAACTGCCTCGTAAGGACCAATAGGTCTGTTGCAGTTTGTACTCCTTGTATTACTTTCTAGGTTCCTTTTATCACATATGATTCTAAACATATTTATCAGACCCCGTAACTCCCACTCATTAGAACTGTATCGTCAGCAAACAGCAGTACAGGCAACTTCCTCTCATTTCCTTCCCTTATCAGGGGTACACAAACATCCACCGTTCTTCTTTGAATTTCTTTCATGACACCATTAATATAAATATTCAGTAACCATGGGTAAATCACACACCCTTGCTTTAACCTAACATTCAGATAAAAAAACTTGCTCTATTCATTCTCCACATGCACTGCCGCCTATGCACCCTCATACATGCTCTTCACCGCTTTCGGCAACTTAGCAGAGCTCTCCGTATATTCTCAAAAAGACCTCTATCAACTCTGTCATAGGCTTTCTCCAAGTATAGTATTTGCATTTAGTTATTGATATACTGTATAATACTATTGGCAAGTCTGAGTTCACACAAACTATTGATTTGGACTGTACAACAAATGTTTTACCTTGCCATGAGCCATAGAACCAACAACGATGACAATGGGCTCTGAGGTAGGAACCAGGTCGCGGGAGTTGACCAGCTTCTTGGAGGTGAATGAGGTGCCAATCTTTCGACAGCCAGGAGGGAGATGGTCTGTCACTGGGTTACGGATCACTTTCAGCAGCTTCATGTTCCCGTCAGAGGCTCGCACATTCAACTTGTGTAGTAGCTGCACTGTAAGTTATCATGCACAGAGAAGAACAATGATATAAGTACTATGCACTGGAAGTTATGATGCACACAGAAGATTATATACATAAATATGTTGGAATCAGCTGTACTGAAAATTGTCCTGTATTGTAAAGAGAACAATAGAGCTGTTAATATCACTGGGACAATCCTATGTTGGAATTAAATTAAACAGAAAAAGGCTACTTTCAACTTAAGTTCTACTGCATAGTCTATTCATCATTGTGACCCTTAGTCTCTTGTAACTCAGGGAGGGTTAGAGCAAATGGGTTGCAAATTCCCACACCTACTCTCAGTTTGACTGTTCTTGAATTACGGATGCATCAGACCAATTAATGAAGTCCTTTATGAGTTATGAGAAGCTGGGGGGTCAAGAACTTGACAAGTGAAGCAGCCCTTAACAGGGTTGCCTGGAACGCCGCCATTAGACCAAGAGACTGAAACTGCACGTATGTGTGGAACACTCAGTCTTAAAATTTTATGTATGTATGTATGTATGTATGTATGTTGGTCAAACTGAATAGACTGTAGTTGCACTAAAAATGATCAAGCGTGGAGATGAATAAAGCTCTTCGTATTATTGCCTACAGTTCTAAGTTAGGAAAATGTTCGTATAAAATTAAAATGTAAAACTTGCAAACTAAACAAACCAAAATTGGGACAAGGACAATATAAAGTCAAATTAAATTATCAAAATCGCTATGTGGAAACAACGTTTACTAAAATGAAAATTATTAAATAAAAGAACACAATCCACCACATAGGGTGTACATTACTACATGAGCAAGTTAATCTGTTTCCCAAGCAAACTAATTGCACATATAACAACGCACTATCGTCACGTTAAAGGAAGTAGTCAAGTTTGGGAAGTCCGGGACGTTCTGGCAAATTTTTACTAAACTCTGCATGAATAAAGAAGAATAAAACTACAGTACATTATGAATATAACAGCATACAATTCTATATTAATTGGAATTGAAATTTAACCCACGCTGTCTGCGCGTCCTTTTAAAAGGATGGAGCTATAAAAGGTGTTATTAAACTGCAGTCCATAAAGCTTTGTGTGTCAGCACGGCGGTACCCGTAACAAAAACAAACCCCACTCAGGCTCAGTGTGTTGTTGTTGTTTGTAGTTCCTCAGACTGTCTGGCCGATCAGTGCCGAATCTGGTAGACGGAAGCCGCTAGATACTTCTTGCATGACTGTCTTACTGCAAAAATCTGATCCACACACCCTCTTCCCCTCCTAAAACTGCAGTGCTCTTCTATTTATTGCACTTTCTGTACCCTTTATTATCCTCTCTATTAACACCCTGCCATACAGCTACCCGTAACCCATATACTGTATACATACAGTACATAAAATGGTAAGACCGAGTGCTCCACACATACGTGCAGTTTCAGTCTCTTGTCCTAATGGCGGCGTTCAAGGCAACCCTGTTAAGGGCTGCTTCACTTGTCAAGTTTTTGGATTTGAGATCGGCACGTATAGTCCGATCTCAGGTCTTCCTCGGTCCACCCCTTGGTGCAGCTCCCTCCACAATCACAGACCTGCATGTTTTCACCCATTCTCTCCACATGTCCATACCATCCCAGTCTACTTGTACACATCACTTAGCTAATACTCTTCATACCTAAACGTCTCCTCAGCTCAACATTTGTTATTCTATCCTGCAGCCTGCACCCAACAACTGATAATAAACTAATACCTCTATAACACTCCTGCCGGTCTCCCTTCCCCTTGTACAACAGCACAATACATGCACTCCTCCAGTCTATTGGTACCATTGACACAACAAATCAAACATTGTTGAATAGTCTCACCAGCCAATCTATTATCACATCTCCACCCTTCCTTAATACACTCCACAACAATACCATCCTTACCTTCTGCTTTACCCACTCTCATTTGTCTCACTGCTTCTTTCACCTCATTCTTCCCAATCCTTTCATTCATTCCTTGCCACCTGGGTATTCTGGGCAACCTATCTCCATCAACCACTGCCTCCCTTCCATCTCTTACATTTAACACAGGTTAAAAATACTCAACATATCTTTTCTTCACTTGCACACCTTCAACTATTAATTAACTCTCCATTTGCATCTTTCACTGACTCTTTCCTTACTATATTTTACCCCCTTCCAGAACATCTTTCGTTCCTCAAAATTCTCACTCAATCTATGACCCCACATTTAATTTGTATTTCTCTTTGCTTCTCTAATCTTCCGTTTCGCCTCTCTCCTTTTCTCCTTGTACTTCTCCCATACCTCAACACTACCATCCTGTAAAATCCTCTCAAATCACTGTATCTCTTTTCCTCAACTGCCTTTCTCACCGTATCATTCAACCATTAGCTTCCCTTCCTGATACCTCTGCCACCTACTTTGCTTTTATCACATACTTTCTCTGCACTTGCTTTCACTCCTTCCTTAAACTGTTTCCATTCATCCTCTATTTCTCTCTCTTCCATCCATTTTTCATGTAGCCTTTCCTGGTACTCCCTTCCTTTTGTATTTTTCTCTAACTCATTAACTTTCATTACCTCTCTTACTCCATGCTTGTCTCGATTTCTCCTGTAGCCCCTCACTCTCAGCTTTTCCTCCACCAGATAATGATCAGACATTCCCTCTGCCTCACTTCTCAGCACATTCACATCCAGCAGTCTACACAATCTTTCCCTTGTCACCAACACATAATCCATTAACGCCCTCTCTACAATCTCTCCCCTCACACGTCTATGCCATGTGTATATCTCTTTTTTTGAAGAACATATTACCTACACTAATTTTACACCTTCAACACAAACCAATCAATCTTTCTCCACTCTCGTTTACACCATCCACACCAAAACTACCTATGACTCCCTCAACAGGTTCATTTCCTACCCTAGCATTCAGGTCCCCTAAAACTACTACTATTTAATTTTCCCCCCAAAAAACTCCACTTCCTCTATCGTCTTTTCACTTCCTGGCCCATATGCACCAAATCCAGAGAATTCGATGTTTCACCCGGATCCAGCACTGGTAGGAAATAGGAATCTTTAAACCACCGCTCGGAGCCGGTTAATGATCAGTAGACCTGTTGTTGCTTGTTTTCCTTTGTATAAATGGCGATGCACCATTGTGAAACAGTATTGAACGCAAGAGACAATACAGTGCTTTATTATAGCCCAAATGCTTCAGAGCTTGGCTTTAAAGTTTCAAACATTCAATTTAGTGTAACCTAATACTGTATATGCTAATGACTGTACAGTAGTATGTCATACACCACTCTAACAATGAAAAGTTTTCTTTAGAAAAAATTGTTTCTTGACTAATAAAAAATTATTTATATCAGGGTCAATGAGAATATAAATAATGTAAATGTTCCTAGGGGCAACTAAAATCACCCAGAGTTCAGAACTTTTAAATCCTATTAACCCTGGCCCTCTGTCCACAATGTATATATACATCAACCTGGTACCAACGACATATTAAAAGGTACATTTTTTTGGCATTCGTTAAACAACTGTATTACATCCAAGAAAGGGGTAATACTGTATGGTTTAAGTGTAATGATACCCTAGTGAAACTTATTATATTCTTACCCATGAGGCCAGCAAATCTCTTGAAGGTTCTTGGTATCCTGCACTGTGGGTTGACTTCTATGAGCACATTCTTCTCAGTATGAACATATACCTGAAAAGAAAGTCAAGGAATATAAATTTTGTGTTTTGTGATGTGCGAGAATTTTGTGTTTTGTCTGTGTTTGTTCGCTGTTTTGTCTTGTGTTTTCCTGTTCTTGCTCTGTCTTGAGTCGGCCACCTCTCCCCCACTCCTCAAAAAAAATAAAAATAAAAAATGGGGGTTGGGCCTGAGCATATATATATATATATATATATACAGTATATAGATAGTGTTTACTGACAGTGATCCCACTTGAGCTTTTAGTTACAGTATTTAATGGAGATTTTTTTTTTATCTATGTGAATGAAGGAGACAAAAGGTAAAGCTGCCTGTAACAACTGTCACCCCAATGTTGAAAGAGTGAGTCATATTAATTTCAAGGTAATGTGACGAGTTCCAGATCTTGCTATCAGAACCGCCTTAGGGGTTTCTTTTCCCCTGCACAGCTTCTTGCTCTGTACAGGGGCATAGTGCGTCCTTGTATTGAGTATTGTTCACATATGTGGGGAGGTTCCTCTCACACCACTCTCCTAGACAAAGTTGAAAGGAAGGCCTTTCGTATCATTAACTACCGTCCACTCACCAACTCTCTGCAATCTCTCTCTCTCCGCCGCAATGTTGCAACTCTCTCGCTATTCTATCGCTACTATAATAATCATTGTTCCTCAGAGCTTTCTCACTGAATACCACCTCCTTTACGTAGGGCACGTGGTACCCGTCTTGCAACTTAATCCCACCCCTACTCTGTGCAACTCTCCAACCCAAGAGTGAAACGTTACTCTCAAACTTTCTTCTACTCAACAGCTGAGCTCTGGAACTCTCTCCCAGAATCAGTCTTTCCCTCTTCCTATGACTTAAATTGCTTCAAACTCTGTGTGTCCAGGCATTTTGGCTCGATTGTCCCTTGATTTTGGCCCTGTCACTCTTTCAAATATGGGGGAGGCACTCGCTATAGGCAATTCTGCCTTTTGCCTCCCTCAATCACATAGGAAAAAAAAAAAAAAAAAAAAAAATAGAGTTTGCTCAATGTTTTATATTTTATAACTATATTTTCGTCCGGTTATGATTACTTTGTGTATCTAGGATATGTAGGGTACATTTTGTATTTAGTTAAATGAAGTTGAAATAGGCACAATATTGCTTATTGTGTGAAATAAGATAGGGGAATGTTCAAATTTACTTTGTCATATTTGATTTAGTTTGTGTAGAATAACATTTGTGTAGGTGCCATGTTGATCAGATATGTACTTAGAGTAAGATGTTATCATAGCAGGCACTGTACTAGGAGTGAATAGGCTCGTAAAATTTACTACAGGCCTTATGGGAATAAATTAGATTTGATTTTCGTGCTTTCCCGAAAATTGGCGGGATCACATCGCCAATATTCGACTTTGTGTTTGTGGCTAGGTTTTATTTTATGTTTTGTCAAGCTAGGACCTACATGGGTGTGAGATTTTATGCTTTGTTTTTCTGATGTGTTGTGATGTCCCTGTTCAAACTCTGTCTTGAGTCCCCCCCCCCCCCTTCCAAAAAAGGAAAACCGGGAAAGGTGCCAGAGTATATACTTAAATACAGTACATAGAACGCCTTTATATATCATATGCATATGCATGCGAGATACATCATTGAAGATACAGTACTTGAGATTTGAGTAAGTACAGTCCATCCTCCTATAACACGAATTCCTACAACGCGATCCTCCTACAACACGAGCGGGGGGTCCCGATAAATAGAAAATTTATTCAGTTAATTGTAGCCATGATATTGTAGATTGATTTTTTGTTTAACTAATTTCTCTATTATATATTCATACATTTTGATATATTCTAGGAACTAATATATTCTAGGTCTTTCCTAGGACCGATCGATCACTTTTATTTACCGCCGTATGTATACGCGATCACATAGCGCGAATTTCATATAGTGCGAGGGTCGGATCGACCCATTTTTCTTCATTAGTTGTAAGGTAAGTGATATTTTTTTATATTTGTTAATGGTTTGATGGTATCTGGTAGGTAATATAGGTGTTTGTTTAGCAAGAAATCCGGAAAAAAGGGGGCAAAATTGTGGGGCTCAGACCCATATAGAATTATCTCCATATAAAGTGTTATTCCTACAGCGCGAGGGGCTCTGCAGCCCATATAATCGTGTTATAGGAGGATGGACTGTAATATAGTATTTTTGTTCGGTATAAAGCAGTGCATGGCTATATAATGGCTTCGATTTCGTATCACTCTTGTTGTGCTATCATTAATCACTTTATTGTAGGATATGTAGGATGTTCTGATTTATATAATGTTGTGAGCTTGGTGTGGGATTGAGATAGCTTTATTTCGGTGTATTCATTATTATCAAGCATTGTAGTATTGCTGAGTTAGCTTGAATTGTGTTGGGTTTAGAAAACACAATTTCTCAAGTAGGTTGCACAATCGACGAAGTGGTACTTCTGCGTCCTCATGAGGGTCATAAATTTAAGGGGGCAGTTCGCTCCTTACGCCAGTCCGAGATTGGAGGTCGGAGAGTCAACAACTGTGTGTGCGGGGAAGGAAGGAGATAGGAATTTTAGCGTTTTAAGATACACCCTCAAGTGGTGACCAACTAGCTGGAGGATTATTTCACTGAGTATTATAATGTAAAACTTGCAAAATGAACAAACTAAAACTGGGACGACACAAGATAAATGCAAAAGAACTGATCAAAATTGCTATGTGGAAACAACGCTTAATAAAATAAAATTTTGAAATAAAAGAACACAATCCACCACATAGGGTGTACACAACTACATGAGTAAGTCAATTTGTAAGGTAACTTGTCATGTTTTTTTCTTGCTAAATTACTATTGAATTTAATTACTTTTATTGTCAGTGCGAGCAAATTCCCACACCATGTTTTACAACTGTCAGCCATTATAATATATTATGTTAAGTGCATACAAGTGTCATTTATTTTAGAATTAAGACATTGTCATATGTGTACAGTATTGATAGAGTAGCTTACTGGTATGTAATATGTGTTGCAAACATTTATTTAAGCAATAGGCTAACAAGCTAAATTTTATAGCAGTTAATTTGGGACTAGAGGTTTAATAGTATTATAATGTAAAACTTGCAAAATAAACAAACCAAAACTTGGACGAACACACTAAAAAGACAAAACAGCTTATCAAAATCGCTATGTGGAAACAACGCTTAAGCAAAATAATAATTTATAAATAAAAGAACACAATCCACCACATAGGGTGTACATTACTACATGAGCAAGTTAATCTGTTTCCCAAGCAAACTAATCGCATATACTGTATAACAATGCACTATCGTCACGTTCAAAGAATTAGTCAATTTGGGAAGCCCGAACGTTCTGGTAAATGTTACTAAATTCTGTATGAATAAAGAAACTACAATTAATATTTAAATTTAATATTTAACTAAATTTTGCAATTTGACAAGATATCAACAACAGTACAAAATACAAACAGCACTCACTAACAATAGTGCTATCGGGTAGGTACCTGTAAGCATAGCATGCCTCAAGTGACCCCTATCAATTACCCTAGTGTATGTTTAAATGCAGGCATCGATTTGATTACTATAAGTGGAAAGGTTTTAGATCCATGTATATCTGCTGAAGTTGTTATTTGGATCTGAGCTGTGCACAGCTTGAATATATTACCTAGTGAGTCAAGTTAATCTTGTAGTCAAAGAATAGTAGTGTACAGGTGCTAGTAACAGTAATTAAAATGTAAAACTTGCAAACTAAACAAACCAAAACTGGGACAATTTGGTTAATTTATAGGCTAGAGTGGTCTTCAACCTTTTTGAGACCATGGCCTACTTCTGGCATTCCCAAACACTCATGGCCCACTTTCCTTCAGATTTTGAATATGATTTTAATACATTCATATATTACACACTAATGAAATGTTATTACAGTTTACTTTTGTCTTCAAAAAATGAACCACTGTACTGTAATCGCTGTAAATAAAACTTGTGTACTGTACTTAAAACTTTAAATATACTATAACAGCCAAAAGACAAATATAACAAAATTATGCTTCTTCACCATGTAACTACTAACTAGGTTAGGAAGCTAATATAATGGCTGTACAGTACTTGCTTCCTATCTATAAGGCTATCAAATTGGGGGGGAAATTGCTGTTAAGGCACATTACATATCATCCTCCACTTTTAAGTACTTTTTCTATTTTGTTTTAATTTAAAGTAGGGTAGTGAAGCCTGACTCACACAAATAAGTGGAAGAGAAATTTAGAAGTGTTTTTAGTGCAATCTTTCCTATTCTAGGGTATGATGCACTTACTTGGGCCCTGAATTCCTGTACAGAAAGCTTGTTATGCAATTATTTTACATCTGAATCAATTATTATTTCCAAGTACAGTGTATTCATCTTGGTCAGGGCCTGGAACTGAATCTGGTTCAAGATTAAATGGATTTCTTACAATGACAGATCTATGCCCTCAAGATCAGGGAATGACCTGGACAAATCTTGGTCCTAATGTTGCAGGTGATTGATTATTTCTTGGAGACAATAATCTATTTTGTCTTTTCCTTCAGCAACTTCACAAAACTTCTCAAACATTGCAAAGTTACCTGCATTAACTCTACTAGCCCAGTTCTGGATCCTAGTAATACAATCATGCAATGGGTCAACATAAAGAATCACAGAAGTTTCAGATTAAGTATATTAAGCTGGTCAAATAGATCAACTAGGAATGCTAAACTTAGTGCCCACAGTGGGTCACTGAAAAAATTAGATTCCTTGTCTTGCATGTCCAAAAACGTCTTTCGAGCTTCTCTAAGTTCAAAGACTCGACTGAGAACATTGCCTTTTGACATCCATCGAACTTTAGTGTAGAATAGCAGGAATTGATGCTCTGAATCGAAGTCTTTACAGAGCTCTTTGAAAAGACGCGAGTTGTCAGGCTTGACAATATTTATGGCACTGTCCAAGATGGCTTGGATTTCCCTAGGAAGGGTTCTGGATGCAAGTGCCTGACGGTGAATCATGCAATGATTCACTGTAAACCCAGGAGTAGCCTCTTAAACTCTGGATGTAAACCCTGACTTTGAACCTAACATTGCAGGTGCCCAATCAGTACACACGTCACACATATTCCCCGACGACAGTGCTTCCTAATGCAAACAATTAATTACCTTTTTTATTATACCTTCACCTTTTATTTATTTTACTTTTTTTTTATATTCTACCCTACCTAGTAGATGTCCGTGGCCCACCTGATAACCAACCCATGGCCCACAAGTTGAAGACTACTGGGCTAGACAGTAGCAGGACAGGTCTGCCGAAGCATTATAATTGCCTTTCTTTCATAGATTTATTAATGTTTTATATTTTTGTATTTTATTAGTACAGTAGCATGTAAATCTATAAGAGTTCAGTATTGATCAAGGATATGATACCAGGCCTGTACACTCCAGTACATTGAATGGTATACTGTCCAGTACATGACTTTATTTTGTTTGGGAATTATTTGGAGTGGTACTGTATACTGTCTGCTATATCAATATTATTAACCCGCTATCTGCGCTTGTCATCAACTTTAGTATGTTCAACAATTACATTCTGTTTCATATTCCAAAGCAGAAAATAGAACAGTATAATTTATGATCTTATTTGACTTATCAGATTATAATATATGTTGCAATTAGAGATGTGTTTCTGTAATAGTTTGGCTATACCTCGTATATTGAAATAGTGATATGATAGTCTTCCTGCTCGGATCATATTTGAACTAGTGAGATACCCGAGTTTATTAGATGTGTTTTATCTGTTGCGCACATAGGCTATATTACCACCCTCGTTCTTAACTCCTGGTGAGGATTCAGGACTGAGAAATAGGGCTGTGTAACAGTATGTTAGAGTCAAAATGTCTGGAGCTTGAAGCAGTATAAGTCATAAGATGAGTGAAAGACAGATTGAGGGAGAGAGTTCCAAAGCTTACTTGTCGAGTAGTAAGACTGGGAAAATCGGTTCACTCTTGGGTTAGAGAGTTGGACAGCATAGGGGTCCAATAGGGGTGGGAGTGTGTTGAAAGGTGGGTGACCCCCACTATCTGTATCACTGAGATAGCACTGAAGAACACTGATTATTGAAATAGCGGTAGAAGACTGAGAACGATGCAACATTGTGGCGTGTAGAGAGCGACTGTAGGGATATAGTAAGAGGAAGTTAGTTAAGGAGACAAAATGCTTTTGACTCTACCCTTTCGAGAAGTGCGGTATGGGTGGAACCTCCCCACACATGCAAACAATACTCGATACATGGGTGTACTGTGCCCCTATACAGAGTTAGAAGCTGTGCAGGGGTGAAGAATCGGCGGAGACGGTTGAGCACACCTAACTTTTGGGAAGCTGTTTTAGCAAGTGGTAATAACATCTTACCAAGAAAGGTCAGACGAAAAAGAAACGGCAAGTATACTGTACTTAGAAGGTGAAGGGTTGATTTGTGTATTGTTGAGATATAAGGGATAGTCGTGTGGAAGAACATGACGGGTAGATAGTTGGAGAAATTGGGTAGCCTATAGTGTTAAATTACCTGAAGTTTGCCAGCCTGGTTGAGAGGAGAGTCCTGGAGCATGAGAAGACACTGGTGCAGAATGTCTGGACGGTAATCTTTAGGGTCCTTGTTGTACTTCTTCATTAAACCCATGTGTTCATCACAATTTAGAAGCTCATAGCTCTTCCCAGTCTGAAAAAATATATCCACAATCAGATACGGGGTCATATATGAAACAAATGGGAATTGTTTGAAAAGTGTATGATTTGCAATTTAATTGAAATAGGAGAATACTTTTAAATTGAAAAGTAATATAATTGAATTAGAAATATTACTCCAGTTGAATTGAAATGCTACTGTACAGTATAGGGTCTTGGATATATGTATTGCAGTATGGTTCCTATTTGTTTCAAGTTTGCTCACACGACTAATGTATGAAACAGGCTTCCATCTGCATTTTTACTGATAGATATGAATTAGTATAAACAAAGCACCTGTCTGTACTTCAGTAAAATTTCCAGAGTACACTAGTGAGTTATCTATGATATACAGTATACAGTAGCATAAAACAAAACTAAAGTAAATAGGCTATATAAAAATAATTGGTGGGACTACCCTTCCATAAGATTTAGGGGATAGAATGTAGAGTTTGGGCGTACCGCCAGCCTTGTGTACACTACGCGGACCGGCGTCGGGACGCTTGCCATCATCATATATATTGCCAGCAGGGGGCAATAACCGAAAAAAAATCGCCGTCAAAATAGACGCGAAGTTAACCGCGGCGATCGCCCCTTGTAAACAATGACGACCGTACGCCCGGAATCTACATCCATCCCGATTTAGGCTACCCAGAAAACCCACTTTTGCGCGTACAGCATTCCTATGCAAATCTTGAATATGGATTAGGACAGGCTAGCTTAGGTTATGTTGGTAACTAAATTGGTATTACAGTATTTTATTTTATCTCATACAAGATGGCTGTCACTATCCGGCCACCATCTTGATTCCATAAACAACTATTTTGTGCTCATTTTCTGTTCATTCAATTATAGATACGGTAAATGTCCTGTTTAACACCGGGGACGATTTTTACAAGTATTTTTTATTTGTTTTCCTTGTTTGTTTGTTTTTTAGGTGTGTTATTTTATGAACCCCGTCGGAAATTGCAAAACAAACTTTATCCATCAATCTTAAGACACCAAAGCAACAAAACATATTTGCTCGCTCGCGATCACATTTCCGGCAATTTTGACTGCCGTGGGATACAAAAATAAGTTGAGGGAGGGCTTTGCCCCCCCACAACCCTCCATGATTTATTGTCATCATTATATATATTGCCAGCAGGGGTCAAATAACAGAATAACACAAAAACAAAAGCGAAACAGCGAGTGTACGACCTATGTAAACAGGACGACCGTAACCCGGATACTACTGTACATCCTTAGATTTTTTGTAAGTGATTTAGGGCGTATATTATAATTTATTACTGACGGTTTGGACATACAGTATATGCCAATGAAGTACATGATATAACTAACACATAAGCCTAAAAAATATATCGATGGTTTCGACCCGGTGATAAACTACAGTAGATAAATTCCATAGATACTATAGAAGAAGAAAGGTTTGCTAGACTAAAGATAAGTAAAACCCAGGGGGGGCTTTGCCCCCCCCCTCGGCTCTCACCCCCACATGACTTATTGAAATCAGCATTTATTTTGCCAGTAAGGGGCTTAATAAGATAGGGATGGATGTAGAGTTCGGGCGTACGGTCGTCATGTATACATATAGGTCGAGCGCCGGCTGCGCCGCGGTTAAGTTCGCCGCTCGCGTCTATTTTGACGGCGATTTTTTTTCGGTTATTTGCCTCCTGCTGGCAATATATATGATGATGATGACAATATGTCATGGGTGGGTGACGGGGGACAAAGCCCCCCTCAACATATTATTGTATCCAAAGGTAATCAAAATAGACAGGAACACGATGGCAAGCGTCCGTCGCCTCTCCGCATAGTGTAAACAAGGGTGGCGGTATGCCCGAACTCTACATTCTACCCATAAGATTTTCACTGACGTCAATAGGGAGAGTTAGGCCTATAGGCCTAGCCTAGGGAGAATTTTTTGTGGGAAGGATGTAGTTACCGGGTGTACCACTACCGACATACAACATAAATCATCTATAAATAGGACCTAGGCCTACTTATAATAAAATAAATCTATAATACTCACATTATACTATAATACACTCACATGCACACACCATGACCCAAAAAGAGCAACAGATCTCCTTCAACCCTATCTCAACACACTACATGGCTGGTGCACTACAAACAGACTTAATCTAGCCCCAGCCAAATCCACCGCAACCCTGCTCACAAGCTGGACAGGAGAACACGAATACATCCCTCAACTCACCATAAACAACACACCCCTAACACATACACACACACCCAAAATCCTAGGAGTAACATATGATACTCATATGACATTCAAACAGCACACCACAAACATTAAAAAGAAACTGACACCCAGACTTAACGCCCTCAGGTCACTTGCTCACACAAAATTTGGACATAACAAAGAAACTACCACCACAGTATATAAACAATACATAAGATCAGTGAGGGAATACGCAAGCCCAGCCTGGGCTTCTAACCTAGCTGAAACACATCATAAGACCTTACAGACTATACAAAACAAAGCCCTGAAGATCATTACAGGCTGCACAGCTACTGCACCCACAGATCACCTACATCAAGAAACCAAAATCCTCAAAGTCAAAGACCATCTGGACATGAGAGGCACTCAATTCCTGGCAGCAGCCTCCACAAACCAAGACCACCCACTAAACTACATGGCAACACACCCACAGACACCAAGAAATATCAAAACAACACCCAGCACACGGTATCACACACAATTATTGTCCTCTCTCCCTCCCTGCCCACCCCGAACCAACTTCCAGAAGCACATCCATACTCATATCTCTCGCCGATCCATCCACTCACTCACAGACAACACGCAGCTGCATGCATGACCTCCCGAAATCCATCCTTCCTCGCGAGGACAGAGTCCACCTGGCCAGGCTGAGATGCGGACACCATCCAGCTCTCCTGAGCTATCAGAAGAGACCGGATGACTCCGTTGTCGACGCCTGCCCGGGGTCGATACGTTTCGCAGCAAGTGACGTTTCGCCTCAGGTTCGGTCAGAATCGCTTATACCTGTTCGCAGCAAATGAATGAGACGGTTCGCAGCAGATTCGTTTAACTGCAATGAGACAGTTCGCAGCAGCTTAGGGAACAACAACCTCAATAGGATAGGCCTATAAACTCCAGCTTTTGTCACTTGTCTTACAGCAGTGTTCCCTACCAATACTGCAGACTTTAAAAATATGTACCGGTACCAATACCAAAAATACTAAGCGATATTTTTTGTATAGTGTGATTATGCAGGTATTACCGTACCGGTACTATCTATGATACATTCTAGCGCATTCCTTAAGGCTATCCCTCAACATCATCGCATCGCATTCCTAATGTCAGTCTAGAGTATATTTGTCTCTACCATAATTTTACACAAGATTTCCTAATTGGTGTAGTGTATTGGGTTTAGTGGTAATTATATATCATATAATTAAATTTTTGGCTAGATGACATTAACCCATCCAGTATATTATGTTCTGGCAACTATTAGACCATTTTATTAAGTTTATTAAGAAATACTATTACTTTCTGTGTCTGTGGTCAAAAGATTTCGACTTCTCCAGTTAGGAACAATCCACTTATTCAAAGTTCAAACCAATCAGCCCCAGTAAAACCCTGGCATAACAATATTAATACAAAAATATTAATGATAAACCCGTGTTGGTCAGTGTCAATTTAGCTACTTTCCCACGACACTAGCGATATTAAGCATCTTGATTTGGTAGCTGGTGTGGGACGGTTCGCCGCAGTTCCAATTATCATCCGGGCTCGTTCGCCGCGGTAAGGCGAACTGTCACTTGCTGCGAAACGTCTTGCTTCCGCCTGCCCGGGATGTAACACAGCACCCCATACCATTAAACACATCATAGAAGACTGCATTTCACACAACCACTTATGCCAACAACACAATCTACACTCAATGAGAG
The DNA here is from genome assembly GCA_032716605.1 of Paralithodes platypus. Taxonomy (NCBI): domain Eukaryota; kingdom Metazoa; phylum Arthropoda; class Malacostraca; order Decapoda; family Lithodidae; genus Paralithodes; species Paralithodes platypus. The sequence goes on from CM064520.1 coordinate 302,383, forward strand.
CTCTATGGGAAAGCCCGATCGTGGGCCATGGCCTTCCTCAGGGACTCGGGGCTGTTCGGCCAGGCAGCTTAGGGAACGGCAACAACAACTAGGTTAGGTTAGGTTGTTTGGTTAGGGTAATGTATTTTTAGTATAACTAAATAAGTTGGTCACCAATTATTTTGCAATATTTGAACACACATATGGATTTTATATGCTCTAAACATAATATGAAAATGTGTTTTAAGCCTCGGCAAAACCTAATAAAAATATATGGTACTAAAATGGAATTTTGTCGAAACATGGTTGTCAATTCCTTCCTATAGACGGCACCGATTCGTACACACGCTATTTTCACCTGTCTCCCGAGGTCTGTCCACCAGCTTTTTAGTCCACTCCACCTGCCCATCTCTGTCGATAGGTTGGGTTGTTTGGTTAGGTTAATATACTAGGTTTCAGAAACAAGGTTCGTAGTTGCGGTAGTATTTACGGTATCTGGACACTTCGAGCGAATTCATATTCGAGCGGAGGCGCATTTAGGTTAGGTTAAGTTAAGTTAGGTTAGGTTAGGTTAGGTTAGGTTAGGTTAGGTTAATTAGATTGTGCATCCGCTCGATCAGGTATTCGCGCGAAGTTCCTCGCATTGGTATTTACAGATACGGCCGAATACCGGTAGGCTACTAAATGGGCGCCGGCCCAACCTCCATGTTGTATCCCACGTAGGCCTACTAGGTACTACGGACACATTGTAGGCGTTAGGTGTGGATTAGGCTTGTATCCAATGTACTAGGTCTATGTTACTGGATATTTATGATTTAAATAGCCTAAGTGCTACGTTTTCGATAAATCTGGTTATATGACTGCAATTAGGGAAATCATGAGCCGATTTCCGACATGTAGTTAGTCTTTTTCGATTCTCAAAATACGATCCAAGTTTTGCCAAAAATTGGCTCGGGTTTTCCAAAATTATGCTTTTTGGAGTTTGCAATTTAGGGAAATGAGCCAAAATTCTAAATTAGGTTACTGTAATTTGTTTACTCTTAAAATTCGCAAAATCCGAGCCAAGTTTTACCAAAACTTGGCTCGGGTTTTCCAAAATTCGGGTTTTATGCCTTTGCAATTTCGGGAAACCTGAGCCAAATTTCTAAATGAGGTTACTGTCATTTTGTTGTCTACAAACTCAAAATCCGAGCCAGCTTTGGCCAAAACTTGGCTCGTGTTTTCGAAATATTGGGTTTTAGGCCTTAGAAATACCTTAAAACCCGAGCCAAGTTTTGCTAAAATACGTTTTAATCGCCGTTTTACGCATTTAACCCCTCATTTTCCCTGTACTTCATAGCCCTCCCCAGTCCCCACTATCGGGCGGCGTGTCTTAAGATCGTTGTATAATGGGGAAAACGGTTTCGCCGAGGGTTGCAAATATTTCCAAACACTATATAGGCCTATTGATGAAAACTAACAGGGAAAAATAAAAAAATCCATGGGAAAATTGGTGACCATCTTAGCCTATTTAGTTTTTCCGTATTTTTGTATCCAAAGGCAGTCAAACTAGACGGGAACATGATGGTGAGCGCAGGGTGTCAATCCACAAAATATGAATTGTGTTATCATTATGGTTTATTATTTTGTCATCATTATAGCGCGACGGAGCGGCGAAGGCTCGAGCTCTAGGGGGGTCCGGGGGCATGCCCCCCCGTGATTTTTTTGAGAATTTAGGTGTCTAAAACAGTATTTCATGCAATCTAAAAGCAATCAAGATGGAAAATATGGAGACCAAAATTATGTCAATTTAGGCTACCTTTTTTGTTTCTTAAAAAATAAAATAAAAACAGGGTTGGGGGGAGTTTCTATTATCATTAGGCTATACAAAAAGTTCATTTGCGTAATCACTCAAGAAAACAGCGTCGTTTGACACCCTGGGTGAGCGTCCGCGTAGGCTAGTGTAAACAAGACGGGAGGTACACCCGGTAACTAGGCTAGGCCTACATTCTTGCCTTTTTTGTTTTTAGGCCTACAGTGCACATAAAATGTATTTCTGGAGGTTGAAACAAATATTAATAGCCTAGCCTAGGTTAGCCTATGATCTTTGCAACATCCTTAGGTATCTATAATTTAATAGGCCTTGCCTTCAAATATTGAGAAATAATTAGGAATAGTGGTAGGCCTAGTTTCGGTAATAAGGCTAGGCTAGCTCACGTGTGTGAATAGGCTAAGCCGAAAAAGAAAGACAGAAAGAATATCACCCAGCTGAAGATGGCGGTACTCAATTACGGTAGGAAAGACTAAAGTACCTATTTCGGTGTTTAACCCTAGCCTAAGCCTAAGTAGGCCTAGTAAGTACCCAAAGCACACATTGAAAAGTCTCACCAACCAATCTAGGCAATTAGCCTATCACATCTCATGATCTCCACCCTTCTTTATACTAGCCTAGGCCTATCTATCTATCTATCTAGCCTATATGCTCGGGAGTCGGGCCCAATCCCCACTTCTTTATACAGTACACGCCACAGCAATACCATCCAAACATTGTGCCTTAGGCCTAGCCTAATTAAAAAAAAATACAAAGCGACGTGCCAAACTCTCCAATTTGGTGCGCTACTAGCCTAGGCTATAGGCTAGGCCTAGCTTATTAAAAGTTCACCCTAATCGACCAATGTTTTTCTTCTTCTTCTGATGTTCAATTACAATTCTAACCTTAACACTCTCCAAATTAGCGCGCTCTAAAACCACAATCAGCCTTTTCTCTTGATTTCGAATATGTGCTGCAGTTAGCTGACGATATGATGACTCCTCCCCTTCTTCCTCCTGTGCTTCTTGATGTTTCCTTTTCTTTCCCATTGTGCAAAAAATATACTTGTAGACAATAGAGGCTTCTTCTTCTTCTTATTGTTTAAATGTGCAGTTTGCTTCGTAACCCACGTTCTCCTTCTTCTTCTTGTTTGACTCCTCGCGGTTCTGAAATCTGAAGGGCTCTGTAGATCACAAATAAATTCCAATAAACCCTGGCAACGAGTAACAGTGTGGTAATCCCGACACTGGCTTCGGAAGCGAAGCATGGACGTTGGTTGAGAGACTCAGACCAAGAGTGAGAGCAGTGGAAATGAATTACTTAAGAAGTGCGTGCGGAGTTACATGGAAGGATAGACAGACGACCGCAGCAGTGCAAGTACTGGTACTGAGCTGGATACACAGGCCTAGTTTGCCTTTTTCCAAAGGATCTACTGTAAGAAACTGTAATGAGGGAGTAAGAAGGAGGTGTGGTGTGGAGATAGATGTGCTGGAAAGTGTGAAAAGGAACAACTTGAGATGGTTCGGCCATATGGAACGTATGGAAAGCGAGAGAATTACTAAGAGCTGGGTGTACGAGAGCGAGGTGGAGGGACAGAGAGGGAGAGGTAGACCGAAAGAGAGGTGGAAGGATGGAGTGAGGAAGTATATGAACGAAGGCGGTGCTGGTTGGGGGGAGGGGCGTCAACTGACTGGGGACAGAGGTACATGGGGGCAGTTCGTTCGTGGCCACCCCTTCGGGGATCACGGCGTCGGGCAATAGATAGATAGATAGAACGAGTAACAGTAGAAACGACAGAAAGTGGTAAAGTATGCGTGTAAAAATGGGAACTCGAGGGGACACTATTACAAAATTTCAACTATTCATATATGTTATTCTGTACAATGGGTGAGGGCTGGTCCTATCCAGAGTTTGGCATCCAACCTTAGCCGTTTCTGTCTGTCTCTTTTACAGTCCTACTTTTCCTTCTAGAAGTGGGGGGCGGGTTGGCTAGGAATCCTAGCTCCTCCCATTGTAAAATTCACCTACTAGACGAGGTAGAGAAAGGGGCAAGGGAATGCGAAAGTGGTCCTGGACCTTAAGAATTGGAACTTTAAATTTGGTTTCTGTTCAGTATCTGTCTTATGTCGGTCACCCCCAGCTATGGGTTATGTGCCTGAGTATATACATACATGCATACATTCTTTACAATCCATGCATTATTATCCACTGTCTTTTTAACTCACATATAGTAGGATTATGAGTGAAAATCCATAATTTCTAATAATTACCTTTGCCGCAGTCTTTAACTCTCAACCGACGGTGACCGTCATATAACGGGAGAGAGAATATTGGCCACCCCTGCGGCGCCCGACATATGATGGGTGCCATTTTGAAGATGTTATGAGCTATGAGAGAGATCCGCGCGTTGGAGGGACGATAGCCGGCCTCTGACCGGTCGCCACCACCTTGGGGCGGTCACTGACACGCACTATGTCTCACCACCACCTCCGTACCTCACGCAACAAGGTAAAATACTTTAAAAAATACTTTATTTTAGGGTATTTTCACCTCCGGTTACTCGATCGTTGCAAGATAATCCGTGGTCGTACAAAGATGATTCAGGTGTCATTGGAAAGCTCTATTATTGCCCTTTGACGGATATGTAATTGTATTACGCTCTAGCTCTTGCTTATGCATGAAAAAGAGCATGGAATGAAGCTCGTTTTCGGTAAATATACCCGCCCAGCAATACGGTCTTGTAAACAAGCATGTCCGCTTTTAACCCAGCAAGTGCGGATCTCCTTATATAAGGCCTACCGGTGGGCTGTGGAACTCCTTATATAATCCAAGGCCTAAAAAAAAAACATTTAAATCAGCCCAGTATCAATTGTTTTTTTTTTTTTTTTTTTTTTTATTGCCCCTTGGCCATGCCAAATATCACTCCTCCACATCCCCTCCTTCCCCCCCTCCCCCCCCCCCCCCTTCATTTATCACCTATTCTCCTTGTTATTCCCTTATTCTTAGGTATATATTCGTGCTAACATTAGCGAGTTGCTAGCAGGGCGTGGTCATCGTGGGAAAGAGCGAGAGAGAGACTACCACGCAACAGTGTCTCTCCAGACGTGGGGAGGAGTGGAGGAGAGGGAGGTTGCCTCAGCCATAAGTTATGTAACTCCCGGCCTGTATCGCCGATTTTGACCTTCCAAACGCTGTTTCCACTTGTTTTATTGCTGTAACAGGTTAATACTTTTATAATCAACGTAAAATAGGCGCATATGGATAAGTATTAATGATATTTATGGTACGATGACGATTTGAGTTTAGGAAACAGTCTAAATACCTCCGCACAGGGAGGGGTGGCCAATACCCCACCTACGCAGCGGAGAGGTTAAGGAGTTAAAGGGGAATTACACAAAGATGATGAAAAAGTGAGATAAGTTATCTAGCAGAACGTTAAATGCTCTAGTAATACACCATTATCGGGAATATCCTGTCTTGATAGCGTAATGCATAAGTGAGCGGAGTTTCGGTGTGAGTGTCCTAGGTTCGAGTCCTTGGAGTGCCACATGTATTTGTTGATTTCATTAATTGAGTTTAGAAGTGAAGTTGGTTGGTGAAAAAAATATATAATTTGCTCGTAACATAAAATAAATCGGGTCAAGTTAAAGGTAAATTTCTATCACTCCTCCACATGTGCCCCCGCCCCCCCCCCTTCCCCTTCAATAATCACCTATTTTTCCTCTTATTCCCTTGTTTATCGGTTTATTTATCTCTCACCCGGTTTCAAGGTCATCAGGGACGCACAGAGAGAGCGTGGGAAGAGAGAGATAGGAAGAGAGAGAGAGACCATCTGCCTTCAGGCCTCGAAGAGGGAGGGTGTATGTCTCATGCGCCTCTCAGCTCATGACTGGAGGGTCGGCAATAATTCGTCTTTTTCACCCCCCAAATACTATTCCACTTGTTTTATTGCTGTTACATGTTAATATCTTCATATTCAACGTAAAATAGGCACATATGAATAAGTAATAATAATATTTATCGGATAATGACGATTTTAGGCGGGAATGAAGCAAAATATGCTCGCTCGGCGCGCACTTTTAAAAACCAATGGCGCACCATTGTCGGGTTAAGTTTAATTTAAGATGAGTATATTTGATCTTCTAATTATACCAATATTCACTTGAGTTAAATAATTTGATTTTTCTAGATAGATGAACATAGTTTCTTATATATAACTAATGTGAAGTAATATTATGAACTAAATGAAGTTCATCATTTAGTTGGTTTGATATTATCAGTAAACAAAACTAAATGTTCAGGTTTTATATACAAATAAGGCTAGCACGAGAACACAGCAGGTGCCCATACGTGAAGCATTAGTATTTTCTCAGAAGATAATGATAACTTTACATCAAGGTTATGTAGGCTACCCTAAATTGTATCATTATCGGTTGCTAACTGTGCTCGAGAAGTACTTTGTTTTGGGCGCAGGAAAGATGACTGCACAAAGTTCTTGGCATCTCATCATTGTCCTTATAGGTAACTAGGCCTATTACATAATATCAATCCGGATTATAATTAATAGTTATAACTAAAACGTATGTCATATTTCTTTCTGAGGAGATTAACACAAAAAGAGGTTGTGAAGTATAATTTAATGCATGTGGCAACAAAAACATATAGTAGAGCACATATCTTTACCAGGTGTTATACCAGGCTTTTTTGTCGGGTTTACTGGATAAAAGGTGGATCCTAACTTTTAACTGGACAGAGAAGGAATTCACACACAGATACACACACAAACATACAGAGGTTTAAGGACAACACAAAAACACATTTATAGTTATTATATTCAATAAAGATAACAACATATGATGGCTTACATGGCTAATGGTTCACACATATAATGGCATGAATAGAATACACAAAATCATGAACATGGAAATAGATATACCCCAGAGCTCAGACGAATCGCAAGTATAAAGACAGGGTTACTGCTTCTTTGAATTAGCAATAAGTTACACACAAAATATATATTAATAATCACTGCGTGTCTCTTGTATATCAGAGTTGATCACGGATATATAGGCATCCTAAAAAGTGCACTGAGGAGTCTTTGCACATAGATTTAGACAAGTCACTTGGTTACTGGGCGTGGAAAGATATTATATTTCATAAACTGTCTTGATAGCGTAATGGTTAGTGCGTGGAATTTCGGTGTGAGTATCATAGGTTCGAATCCTTGGAGTATCACTTGCATTCATTAATTTAATTGATTCCATTAATTAGGTTTATTTGTAAGTTAATTAGTGGGTTGGTGATAATATGATCGATTTCCTTAAATTCATATAACCAAATAGTCCAGGTTTGACAGCCTGGACTAGAGTAATTGAGCTGATATTCCTACAAATTTGGAAGAATCAGCCAGGGAATAGGGCTGGTGTGAACATTTACTGCCCATCTGCTCTAACCCTTGTTTAGTTACAAAGGTTAGGGTTCCAGATGTCTTGCCTAAGTATAGAAAATAAATCATAGTTGTAGTGCATGTGTGAACATTTACAGCCCATTCGCTCTAGCCTTTTTGTAGTTACAGAGGTTAGGGTTAAAAATATCCTGCCTAATAACAGATAATATATTATAATTGTATAAAAACAAAGTAATACGCCATTGGATAAAGTGTCCTCCTAAACCCTAACGAAGATATGTTGTGGAATTTATAACCCTCTCGTTATTCTTGTCATTATGGCTATTGTCAAATAATAGTAATAAAATAATGAAATAACACGTCCTAAAACTGAAAGGGATAATAACACTAATGTAAATGCATGCCCTGTTAGTACAATATAATATCAACTAACCCTATAAATGTTATGTCGCATTTAGACACTTTATTCTGGCTATCACTTGTCGATCTTATTCAGGTTAGGAAGGATGTTGAAGTCAGAGGCATAATTTAGTTAATTCTGACCCCTGTAATTTCTAGAAATTCTAACTGCATAAGATCGTCTAATGAATAGCCAAAATATAGTGAAGAAATACGTGCTTATATCCTGAGGGGTATATTAAGGGTATAAAAGAGGTATCTGCTTCCTGTGCCATCTTTGTCGCCTCATAGTAGAGTGGGGGAAGGTGTGAGGTACCTGAGGGGTCTCAATGTGTTGCCTACAGTAAGTGTTACGATATTTTCTACCAACAGATTTTTTTTCCCTTAACCAGCACTGTATTTTCACCATTTCCAGGTGTACCCGTTCCGTGCCTGGATTATGTTATCAGCCTCTCTTGCCTCCAGAAAGTCAAAAGGTTCATAACCTGTGCGAGTGTTAGTCGGGCAGAGCCTTCCCGGCAACGCATCTTGTTACATAGTCTATACAAATTATCAAGATGTGGCAATGTCACTATCACATCCTTCATTATGACCCCTAGCGAATACACGTCACAGTGGGACATGGCCGGGCCCCCCAGGTACAGTCCAAGGTCATAGTGCGAGTAGACCTTATGACTGTCAACATCAGTAGGCTACCGTGGAAATATGTTAAATAATCCGGTAGACTTTTGGCCCACAGGGCTAGCCATTCCCAAGTCAATTATAAATGCCCGTGGACCATACATATCAACTAGTATATTGTCACACTTCAAATCATTATGACTAATACCTTCCCCATGTAGTTCACTTAGCGGCGCCATGGTCACAGCCTTGAACAAGCCCAAGGCCTGGTGAACAGTGACCAAGTTACCTTCCTCTAGTAGCTGAAGTAGAGAGGGATATGGACAATATGTCATGAGTAACCCTGGCATGTCACTAGCCACCATAATCACCCAACCTACAGTCGGCTACTATAGTTATTACATTTCTTAAAACAAATATAAAGGGCTATCAAAATACACTAGTTATTGCATTACTTCGCTTTCTATGATGACACTATTAGAGAGAACGGTAGTTGACGGGTAACTCATTTATATTACGTTAACTATACATAATCCGGAATTATTTTAGATTTACACGTCATAACACATGTGCAAGATATCTCAACCTTTGTAACATATATATATACAATCTTTATGACCCATAAATCATTCCCATATATGTCATTAGACTGTGTGGGTTAAATAATGGATAGGCGGCCATCTTCAATTGGTGGAGATCTTTCTTTCTTTTATTTTGTTTACTTTTCCATCGTATTATTAGTATTTGGTCATCCTCTATATGAATGGTAAGACCAGCGGGGGTCTGGTGGCGGCAGCCCCCAGTCCTATCCATTCATATGCAGACGACTCTACCTAGCTTGCACTATTCAATTAGTTTTCCAGAACGGCCCAGCAAGCAATCCCTAAAAAACAAACATAATGAAGCCATACAACACTTATCTTCTGATCTAACTACCATTTCCAATTGGGGCAGAGAAAACCTTATTGCCTTTAATGCTTCCAAAACCCAATTTCTCTATCAATCTACCCATCGTGAACTCCCAGAGGACTATCCTTTATACTTCAACAATAACAAAATCAACCCTTCATCTTCTCTCAGTATTCTCGGTGTCTCTTTTTCTTCTGGTCACTCTTGGAAGGACCATATCACCACCCTTGCTAAGGCGGCCTCCCAGAAGCTGGGCGTGCTCAACCGCCTCAAGGGGTTCTTTACCCCCTGTACAGCTTTTTGCTCTGTACAGGGGCACAGTGTGTCCTTGTATTGAGTATGTTCACATGTATGGGGAGGATCCTCTCACACAGCACTTCTAGACAAAATAGAAAGGAAAGCCTTTTGTATCATTGACTCCCGTCCACTCACCGACTCTCTGCAATATCTCTCTTCGCTGCAATGCTGCATCTCTCTCGCTATTCTATTGCTACTACAATAATATCAGTGTTCCTCAGAGTTCTCTCAGTGTATACCACCTCCTCTACGTAGGGTATGTAGTACCCGTCTTGCAACACAATCCCACCCCTACTCTGTAGCCTACAACTCTCTAACTCAAGAGTGAAACGATATTCCCAATCTTTCTTCTATTCAACAGCTGAGCTCTGAAACTCTCTCCCTTAATCCATCTTTCCCTCATCCTATGACTTAAATTGCTTCAAACTTCATGTGTCCAGACAGTTTGGTTAAAACATTCCTTGATTTTGGCCCTGTCACTCTGGGGGAGGCACTAGTCGCAGGCAGATTTGCCTTTTGTCTCCCTCACCCACATAGAAAACAAAACAAATAATAATAATAATTAACCTGTTAATACTGTAATATAAACACTCCTCGCACGTAGTCTTCAGTTCAAATCAATAGCAAAAAGACGGATCAACTACAGATACAGGCACACTCAATATAGCTTATATAGAGAACGTTAATTACAAGGATCACTTAAAGAAAGAAATGGTGTCAGTTCCGCTTCGATTTTATGTGTAACCAAACATTATTTAATTTTCTATAATAAATATACAAACACAAAAATATTGCCGTTCGGTTGCACGCTCGTTGCAAGATAACCAGATATCGTACAAGGATGATTCAGGTGTCATTGGAAAGCTCAATCATTGCACTTTCACGGATATATATTTGTATTACGCTCTGGCTCTTGCTTATGCATGAAAAAGTGCATGGAATGAAGGTAATTTTCGGTAAATATACACGCCTGGCGCTACGGTGATATACACACGACACCCCGCTTCACGAGCGTTACGTATAAAGTGAAGTTAATAATTCCAGTAACAAAGGAGTCCTTTTTCCGGCACTATTCGATAGGAAGCTTTCTTCATGTGACAATTTTGAGTTCTTACGCATGTGTAATGGCAACAATACAACAAAGGAAAATTATTTCGGGTGGCTTAATTCTTGAAAAGCTGAAAATCATAAATACAGAAGCTGCCAGACCCAAGTTGCCAGGAACAGGGATCGTGTGAAAAATCGATCTTATCAAGCTATTCTTTCCTAATGTTAATTTAATGACGTTAATTTTATTTATTTATTATTATTATTATTATTACTATTATTATTAAATTAACTATTTATTTATCTACATATTATTATTATTAATATTATTATTATTACTTTAAAGTCCAAAAAACGATCACCTGGGCCCTCCGGGAAAGCCAAGTCAAAATCGAAATCCTAAACTAATGGTCCGATTTTAATTCTGTTTATGCAATTCGATTTAGCTTGCCAAAGTGTACTAACGGTACAAATTTAAACAAAATCCGTACATAAATAACTCGTCCATGGAGTTTTTAAACTTTAAAATAGGCCGATTGGGCCTAAAAATTGGTAAAAATTAAAAAAACAATTATACCGTTGAAACTGCAACGGTGAGACGAATCCAAATATGTAATAATATTGACAAGTCAAAATTTGATCAAAATAAAGGATTTTGGAAACAAATATTTTCGATTCCGGGCGAATGGCTGGGCGAAAATGAAATCTACAACCATGTCTAGAAGCAGCTCGGCGAGAAAAAACGAATGCCACCAGTTAGAATTCTCTAGGACTTATAGTTTGGGCTACAGAGGACTTGTAATGTCCAAAAAACGGTCCCCTGGGCCCTCCAGGAAGGCCAAGTCAAAATCGGAATCCTAAACTAATGGGCCGATTTTAATTCTGTTTGCGCCATTCCATTCAGCTTGCCAAAGTGTACTTACGGTATAAATTTAAACAACATCCGTACATAAATAACTCGTCTATGGAGTTTGTAAACTTTAAAATAGGCCTATTGGGCCTAAAAATTGGTAAAAATTAAAAAATAATTATACCGATGAAACCGCAATGGCGAGAAGAATCCAAATATGTAATAATATTGACAATTCAAAATTCGACCAAAATCAAGGTTTTGCCTGGGCAAAACCTGGGAAAGAAATATTTTCGATTCTGGGCGAATGGCTGGGCGAAAATGAAATCTACGACCATGTCTAGAAGCATCTCGGCGAGAAAAAACGAATGGCACCAGTTAGAATTCTCTAGGACTTATAGTTTGGGCTACAGAGGACTTTTAAAGTCCAAAAAACGGTCCCCTGGGCCCTCCTGGAAGGTCAAGTCGAAATAGAAATCCTAAACTAATGGTCCGATTTTAATTCTGTTTGCGCCATTTGATTCAGCTTGCCAAAGTGTACTTATGGTATAAATTTAAACAAAATCCGTACATAAATAACTCGTCTATGCATTTTTTAAACTTTAAAATAGGCCTATTGGGCCTAAAAATTGGTCAAAATTAAAAAATAATTATACCGTTGAAACCGCAACGGCGAGACGAATCCAAATATGTAATAATATTGACAAGACAAAATTCGACCAAAACCAAGGTTTTTGGAAACAAATATTTTTGATTCTGGGCGAATGGCTGGGCGAAAATGAAATCTATGACCATGTCTAGAAGCAGCTCGGCGAGAAAAAACGAATGGCACCAGTTAAAATACTCTAGGACTTATAGTTTGGTCTACAGAGGACTTTTAAAGTCCAAAAAACGTTCCCCTGGGCCCTCCAGGAAGGCCAAGTCAAAATCGAAATCGTAAGCTAATGGTCCGATTTTAATTATGTTTGCGCCATTTGATTCAGCTTGCCAAAGTGTACTTATGGTATAAATTTAAACAAAATCCGTACATAAATAACTCGTCTATGGAGTTTTTAAACTTTAAAATAGGCCTATTGGGCCTAAAAATTGGTCAAAATAAAAAAAAAACAGTTGCACCATTGATACCGCAACGGCGAGACGAATCCAAATATGTAATAATATTGGCAAGTCAAAATTCGACCAAAATCACCGATTTGCCTGGGCTTAAACCCAAGGTTTTTCGACCAAAATATTTTCGATTCTGGGCGAATCGCTGGGCGAAAATGAAATCTACGATCATGTCTAGAAGCAGCTCGGCGAGAAAAACGAATGACACCAGTTAGCATTCTCTAGGGTTTATAGTTTGGGCTACAGAGGACTTTTATTTTTTTTATTTTTTTGTAGGTACTCTTCCCGTGTCTAGTACAACCTAATATCCATTACACCCTCCAGCATCCATCAGCTGATCCTGGACATGGTGCAGGATGTTTCACTATACCAGGCTTATGACTGGTGAGTGCTGTAGTCTTCACCGTAAACCTTAACCCTTTCAAGATCATGACGCATTTTGAGTTTATTCTGGTCATCATTAGACGATTTTAAACAGTTTAGGAAGGCTCCATGGGAATTATAAGGTTAAAGATATCTCTATTAACCCTCAGACTTCCATATAGCCTTACTAATCTTAATATAAATATCTAATACTAGCCAGAAAACAGAAAAGCACATGAATACTGTAACTAAATTGTAATGTATAATTAGAGTAAAATTAGTATATGAATGAATTTGAGTGCTGTTTCTTTTAATTATCACTTTATTAATCAGATGAATTAACCACTGTTAAATAAACTACACTCGTAATTCAATCACACACATAATATTTCCATGAATAAGATCACGGAGAGGAACAGAACTTCTGTGGGCAACTGTATGTGATAGCTTTGTTTGATCTACTTTCCTAGTTTAATACATTGAAGTACGGTGGTGGTTCATCTTCGTTAAAATTAGGAAATCAGCACCAAGAGAGATATTTTATCAGACCACGATGACGATAGTCTAGTAGTTGTTTACCTTGCGTCCAGAAAAGTATGTTCCGCACTCTGGAATGTGGCACGCACTTTCGTTTCAACTTTAGTTTATTGTGTCCGTTTTTCGTAAGTAGCGTCACAGGCCCGAAAACGGACCCGCAAAAGACGTCTTGTGTGAACTGGGCTTTCCAGCATGTGGACCCACCAAGCGCTTGTATCCCCCTGCGTGGATAGGCAAACCAGCAAAACACCACACACTGGGAGCGAACACAAAGGACCCATGGACGGCTGGTACGCACCCTTGCACAGGTTCCAGTAGTTTAAGGTAATGGTGAGGGTTGGGGGATGTCGTCCCCTTCTTCCCCATCCATATGTACTCATGACACACAATGGAATATAGACTCGATTCACAATGCTAGAAGTAAAAAAGCCCCTGGACATACTTGTGGTGGTTTAAGTTCTGAAACTCCCCCATTGATAACTCCTATTCCGAAGTACATTTGTCTAATCTTCTCTATCTCATCCCAGGAACACTAACAACAACATTGCAGAGATACCTGACGGGTGGACCTGTGACAAGGATTGTCTGAAGGGACGACTCTGTGGCATGGTGGGCACTGACTCCTCCAACCAAGAAGCCTGTCAGCACCTCATAGACTATATCGGCTCTGTTTACCCGGCCTAGTTGATTCAAAAAGTACTGTCAGTAATACCAAGATTTTTACTGCATTAAAATAGCTACCTGTTCTAAAGAAAATCACCGTTCCGATGTTCGAAGGCTACACAATGTATATCTTTTTATCTGCCTTAGCTGCTTCCATGTCAGCTCCATCACCAAGCAATTCAGTCCCTGTCATAACCTAGCCTAAACTATAACTGGCATCACATGAGCGCATTTTACTTCAACTTTTATTGTCAAACTTTACCGCCTAACAGATTATGAATTAATTCTTAGTAATAGTTCTGTCCCCAAAATTAACCTATCTTCAGTGTAGTTTCCAATACCAGTGCAGTAAACCCAAGAAATGCTGGAAAATGATGAATATGAACAATTTATGATAACATTCTCATGTCATACCCCCTTAACCTAACGTGAGGGGTTGTGGGCATTAACTTTTAGTACATCTTGACCTGACCTGATCTAGCTAACCAAATCTTACCTATTTTAATATAACTTAACTCAACTTATTTCACAATATATTTCACATGAAAACCTAACAGGCGGTCCCCGTCCTCTGACCGGCTGGGTGATTCAATGGTGCCCGGTGGTCCTCGTCCTCTGACGGACTGTGTTTCTTTGTATTTCCCGTGCTCTTTGGTGTTAACCTGTGGTACCAAAAGCCTGAATGGGTTACCAGAAGCCACCATGTTGCTTATCCGCAACAGACTAAGACACCAATAGCTCCGTATACCTTATACCTTTCAAGCTCTGCTTGAAAGGTGTCTTTCAAGCACGAAACATTCAATATGGGAACAGCTAGGATCAAGATTGTGATGTCTACGTGTAGGCCAGAATACGAACTTTATACCACATATTTGTTTTCCGTAACTTTTTGTTAAAAGCAATTTAGAGCGAGTGGAACAAACCCAAAGCATTGTGAAAATGCTTGAGTGTGACTTGGGAATATTCCTGTGTGAAACAGGTTACTTCCCGCCACCACTGCTGAGTCAAGAGATGATCTTGGACCAACAGCTTTCCTCTTACATGGATGAAAGCTTGCCTCTTTTGTGGACGTTGCAATCCTATGAACACCCCAAACTTTGTTTGTTTTACTAATTGCTATATTTATAGAATATAGATATACAGCCACTTAAAAAAACATCAAATCTGCCCGATGGCGGTAATGCGGCGATTAGAATCATACCATATTTTAAAGGTTAATCTAACTTATTTGTTTACCGTAATTATATAACCTAGGATTGACACAGGTTGAGCTAAAGGTGTATATCTTGGTATACCATAGTATCATCTGGTATTTGTGCGTTTTACTTACACATTGTACAATGTACACCTCACCAAAGCACTGATTAATACATTTGGTTATTGATAATTTTGAAATAATAAATTCATATGCATCTCAAAAATTATATTGGATGTAGAATCCATATTGCTATTTTATATATTTGTTTTATTTTCCTGTCATGGGTGATTTTTTTTTAATATGTGGTTGCCAAAAAATAATCTTATACGTACACAAATTGGCCATGTTCTACAGTAGATAGCCTAACCACATTATTAATACCCTCAATTATTTCTGTAATAAATTATTGAAACTTTGGTATTGTAGATTCTGATAATGCACGCAATCAACAAAGTATATTCATTATCTCCTGTGACTGAGTCCATGTTAATTTTACTAATTCTTTATTCATATTGTGATGCACATTAGTCATACAATAAACACCATATAGTAAATACGTGATTGGAAACAAATAGTGCATAAGGACATCGCATAATTCGGTTACTCATAGGTGACACTATACAGAATGAAATAGGTAAATTAATTTTGCGCCACTTGGAATGCTTTAAGGCTGATTTTTGCCAAGTGTACCTTGACATAATATTAAAATGGACAGCTTAAGGTAAATAACATTGATTCATATAATTCAATGATGAATTAGTACAGTTTGATCATTATAACTCTTACTAAATCCAAATGTCTTGAAATTGCTTATCAAAAGGGCCTCCCCTAGGACACAATGGATAAAGGGTAGTAGGTCTTTATATCTAGTATGGAAACACCAAGAAACACCTATGATCTACTAGGTAGGAGTGTAGAGTACCTCGAGAATTTGAATATAAATAAGTTCGATAATAAATATTAACAAAATAAAGATTTCCGAAGTAATCCCAGGATAGACCCGGGGTCCTTCATATTTAGTGGGTGTTGTAGTAGGTCATACAATGTTTCACATGCTTACACCCAGTCGGGGGACATCTCGACGACGTATACAGACTAATAACATACAAAGCCACTCCAACAGCTTCCTCTCTCTCCAACACACCTTCTCCCCTCTCAACACCATTCGAAAAGTAGCTACGTGGTGCCATTGTAAAGGCATATCCCTCAATACCTTCACCTGACCGCCGTTTGACAGTTCGGGAGAATATTCACCACCGTCTTGTTTACCAGTGTAGAACAAAATATCTGTTCACTCTTCGTCTTGCATCTAATGTTAGTATATAAAATGAAAAAAAGGTTATGTTGTTGTTGGGGTTAAAATATCTATCTATCTATCTATCAAATATCAGGCCCAATCCCCACTTTTCCTTTTTTTTTGGGGGGGGGGGGGGGGGAGCGACTAACACAAAACACAACACAAAACAATGAACACACAAGAACAAAATACGAGTTCACACACATCTTGGTCATCCAGGAGAAGACCCAGAGACCAGGGTCACCAAGGTCCCTCCAGCACTCCCCCGGCCCCCCGGAGAGGTTCCAATCTCGGCAGGCAGACATGCAGCGGAGCAGAAGCCACAAGCCCGCCCACCACACTTCCAGGCGCACCCTTCATATAAATCGTCTCCCCGGGCCAGGCACCTGATGGACTATTATCTAGTCCAACCTGCGCCCGACCCCTTCCCCCAAATGACCCCGTGTTCACTCATCTATTCACAAGTATTCTCAATTAATTCCTGTTTATTACCACTTCTCTTGCCTGATCTATAGTCATTCCTCTATCATCCAAAGCTTAAAATATATAGTCAACAATCCTGGTTCATGGCAAGTATCACGCGTAAATAAATCATACTGCTTTACTGCAATACTTGAATTCATTGACAGGATTAGAACTCATGTGGGCGACTGTACTTTCACTTAGAATGGTTTGTGGTCCTCTTATAATTTTCACTACGCAAGTACGCCCCTTGGAATTTAGTTACGCTTATGTTTCTCTATGCATCAAAGGATAGACAGTATATGATCAATTGTTATAAGTATACCTCAAATTAATAATACATTATATATATAAACATCCTAATGGCAGTTTTTCATACTATGAAACATACGATAGCCACACATTTTTATGATTGACTATGAAATACTACTCAAGTAATAGCGTAGTGGAGGGAAAGAAATACGGTACAAGAAATTAAATCAAGAACAACACTTAGTAACCGCACGAATGCCGATAGTAGTTTAATTTTCCTTAAAAAAGGAAGAATACAAGACAATTTATCATCTCATATTAATTGCTCAGCAGCCTCAGCTAGTGCAATGCTTTATAGTCAAATACAATGAAAATTATGAAAACTTGGCATATTAAGATTATGGATAAAAATAGAAATTGTATCCCAAACTAATCACATTTATCTCCGTATTATCAATAAGGAATTGCATTTGAAAATGTTAGCGTTTTCATTGAGTAAATCAAGTAATGTGTGTACCAATTAATGCAACTTTGCAGACTCTCTCTCTCTCTCTATATATATATATATATATATATATATATATATATATACATACAGTATATATATATATATATATATATACAGTATATATATTTAGATCAGTATAACTTGCCTGTTTCAAAATTTACATATCAACGTATACATCTCTATAAAGAATTACCTAATACGATTACAGTATATACAGAGACAGGTTACATAAAATAACTGTTTCTCAGAAGTGACTATGATATAACAATAATAGCAAGTGTGTGAATGTTTACACACACACACACACACACACTTAAGCCGAGACCCACTGTGAGAATCCCCCCCCCCCCCCTCCCCCTCCTAGTCAACCTTTCCCCACTACCTGTGCAACTACAACTTTCTGTACATAATATCGATTTGCCCCTGCCATTAATGTCTCGCTCGTCCTCTGTTTATCTTCACTCTCTCATTATAGTTTGATATAGTTATTGCATAGTTGATCCATTGACGCATTATATGGCTGAAAGATACGACTTGCTGAGAGACTTATATTACGACCTGAGAAGCAGAAGTATATTATATGATGTTAACGTCATAACTATCCCATATATAGAATAATTAGCCAGTCATAAGTTACTATGCTGAATAATAGTGCTCTGGGTAATGCTGGCACGATAAGTACGACGTTGTATATTGGGAAATGACGGCCAAAGGGAGATGCGATGTCTTATATGTTTTAATTAAGTGTTCGGGCCCTATTGATTATTTGACACGACTCACTTTTTCCTATTATTCTGTTTCTCATTAGACGATTTTGTATAGCTTAAGAAGGAACTTAATTAGCAGTCATAGGGCTAATTGAGATATATTTTACCCCTTGGATTCCTAGAGAGGGCCTTCCGATGCTGAGTAAGTTTCGTCTTATGTTAGCCTGTACACACTGAACAATAAACAAACATGGTATACTGAAAGGGTTATATTTTTGGGTCAGCTAAATATTCATTAAGATTTAAAGTTGCTTTCTGACAAGGTAAATAACTTTTTGTAAGTTTTGTGCATCATTAATATGCTGAGGTTGATAGTAGCAGAGAGAGAGAGAGAGAGAGAGAGAGAGATGGGGAGTTAGAAAGTATATACAGTAGGTGTTCGTATGTACTGTATATGTGAGGTTTAGTAGCAAAGGTCTGATATGCATTGTAATTGGTTCCCGGACATCTCAACCAGTAGACCATTTCAACCAGTAGCTCTCAACCAGTACCAAATCAACCAAGACCAACCAAACCAGTGCCAAAATACAGTACTAACCTAACCTAACCGTATTGGTTGATTTGGTACTGGTTGAGAGCTACTGATTGAAATGGTCTACTGATTGAGTTGTCCGGTCACCATTGTAATTATGTGTTTAATATGGCAGCAGTGATATTGGCCGTGGTGTATGCAACTAACGTACAGTACCGTAATGTGTGTGTGTGTGTGTGTGTGTGTGTGACAGTAAACACGGATGAGAGTAACGTGTTTTGAGTTTTGGTCACTTTATTTACCAATGATCAAAACCTAAAAGCTGTCTTCCTTTTACCTGGTATATTAAATATATTGATGATACCCCCCTACAGTATACTCACAGGTACGAAGTAATGAGGACGTCCTATAATAACTAGGTTTTTGTTTGTTTTTAGGGCAAGATCCTGTGTAGCGGGAGGAATTGTTTTTCAGATGCCTATTTACTAAGAAACATTAAACAATATCTTTAACCTAACCTAACCAAAACCTAACCTAACTTAACCTAGTATATTAGTGGATTATTTATGAATGTAAAATGTAAAAATATATTGTAACATTACCAAATTATTGAGATATAAATACAGGTCCTCCCGCTACACAGGATTATACAGTACAGTATATTTTTAGGTATTAGTTGTTGTTGTTGTTGTTCCCTAAGCTGCCTGGCCGAACAGCCCCGAGTCCCTGAGAAAGGCCATGGCCACGATCGGGCTTTCCCACAGAGCTCTCATTGAGTGTAGATTGTGTTGTTGGCGTAAGTGGTTGTGTGAAATGCAGTCTTCTATTATGTGTTTAATGGTATGGGGTGCTGTGTTACATCCCGGGCAGGCGTCGACAACGGAGTCATCCAGTCTCTTCTGATAGCTCAGGAGAGCTGGATGGTGTCCGCATCTCAGCCTGGCCAGGTGGACTCTGTCCTCGCGAGGAAGGGAGGATTCGGAAGGATGGATTTCGGGAGGTCGTGCATGCAGCTGCGTGTTGTCTGTGAGTGAGTGGATGGATCGGTGAGATATATGAGTATGGATGTGCTTCTGGAAGTTGGTTCGGGGTGGGCAGGGAGGGAGAGAGGACAATAATTGTGTGTGATACCGTGTGCTGGGTGTTGTTTTGATATTAGTTAATTCACGTGCTTAATAATTAGTTGTACAATAAATTATTCATCTAAATCAATTGAACCGTTCTTATTTCCATGCTTGTAGTCATGGAGTGTGAACGACTTCATGTAAGCTTATGTACAGTTGGCTAATAAATGTGAAATCATAGCTGTTGCTATGCCTGCAGTAACGTATGCCTTATGTTGTATAATGTTTGGAAATGTGTGTTTGGTCTAAACCAGACACTTACCAAATAATCTCGGGAGGCTGTATGCTTCTGTATGGTAAACTCACCAACCATTACCATACATAAGCAAACATTCTCATCTTTGTGCCTTTGAAAAACGTACTTTCAGTAAATACCCCCTTCCTTAAGGCGAGTGGGTAGCACCTGCCTATTCTGCCCTGCTCTCCAACCCAAGAATTAACAAATGTTCTCAGTCTTTCTTCTACTCAACAAGTATACTTTGAAACTCTCTCCCTCAATCAATCATTCCTTCATCTTATGACTTAGATTGTTGTAAACTTTGCGTGTCTAAGTATTTTGCCCCCAACGTACCTTGAATGTGGCTCTCTGTTACTGCTTTGGCTTTGGTGGTGGTAGGGGTGGGGCGGGTGGCTGTGTTGTTGCTGCCGTACTTGTATCCTTTCTCCTCCGGGGTATCAGGTAGAGGTGTAATGAATGGTAGTTGAGGTGAGAGCACAGGCAGTGGTTGTCTTGAGTTATTGTTGATATTCTTCTCCGTGTGACAGGTAGAGGTGTAATCAATGTCAGTGGATTAATTTATTTAAAATAGGAATTCAGAGGCTATCAACTGTATTGAATTATTAAGCCAGCACACTCAAGTTAAGAAAAGCGTCAGGACTGGAGCCTCTTTCCAAGAACTCCAGTTGTCAGTGGAGGTGAGAGCACAGGTAGTGGATATCTTGATTCCTTGTTGATCAAGCTCGAGTTGGAAGGTCTGTTCGGTAATTAATGAGGCGGGATAGTTGGCCAGAAATCTTAGAATCCGGCATATAAAATAGAAAAAAAAAATATATAACTTAAGTAGAAAATAAGGTACACTCAAGAGAATAATTGACGACGCACCCATTTGAATCAGTATTGAATACAAACGAGAATGCCATATTATAACCAATTTGCTTCAGAACTTGGCTTTAAAGGTTCAAAGATTCGAATTGGTGTACCACAACTGCATTATGTTTCCAAGCTACAGAACCAGATTATTATACAGTAGGTGCACTTTCTCTTGAATATACTGTATATGCAGTATAGTATGTACAATACAAGAACATCATATTAAAGGGGAAGTTATAATTGGAAAGTTTAAAATAATAGTGTTTTTAATGTAGATTCTAGTTGTTTTATTGTATATGTATGGGAAGTGTGTGTGTGTGTGGGGGGGGGGGGGGGGGAGTTGTTGGGAGGAGGGGATCCGTATGTGTGTGTTTGAGAGATAGACATATAGCTAAATAGATAGATAGAGAGCGAGAACGAGCGTGTTGGGGCACATATTATATGAGTGGACAGTGTATGTGTGTGTATAATGTATGTGCACACGTGTTAATCTGTGTGCGAGTATTTCCTGTACCCTACCATATTATATGTGAGCATGTATGTATGTATGTATGTATGCATGTGTGTATGTATGCATGTATATATGTGTGTGTGTGTTTCTCTCTCTCTCTCTACATATGTGAGTGTGTGTATATACTATATGTGTGTGTGGGCAGTATGTATTTTGCCCTCCACCCAAGTCTCCGGGAATCACGTCTAAATATACACACACACGTCAAGCCAGTTTTGCTAATCCAGGGTGCAGTGTGTGTGTGTGGGTGTGTGTAAGGGTGTGTGTAAGGGGGGGGGGGGGGGAGTTTATAGTTAATGAGTTACTTGATAGCTCAGTGGGTGATTATATCATGAATACCCCCCTCCCCCTCTCTCTCTGTTTACTCTTAATATTACTCTCTTACTTTCAAAGCCACTCTATCACTCATAAATTCACTCGATCTCTCATTTACTCTCTTTCATACTCACTCTCTCGCTCTCAAAGCCATTCTCTCTTTCATGTGATTTATCTTTCATTCGTAGTTGTCATTGTCTCAGTAACAAACCTACTGTTCCTATGTATTTAGGGGAGTACGGATCAGGCTGGTCAGCATTAAGAGACTTGGGTTCTCGTAAGTGGCTCCAGTCATGGTCGCTTTAAAGGAAGAGGCTGGGGTGGATTTATATTCTTGGTATATATGGGTGTATACATCTTGGGGAGACTTGAGGGCTTGGGTCTTGCATACTTCCCAACTTTTCGTGGGCTTAATGATCCTCTAAGGTTGATAGTCTCTAAAGTCCTATTTTAACTAATTAACTAACGGGGTCAGTTACTCTTGAACACTATTTTAAAGGGAATCTATCTGCACAAACTCACAAACTCATTCTCTGACCCACTCACTCTCTCTTTCACAAGTTTGCTGGTATATAATCCTCTTACTGGCTCATAGATTCACTCACTCACTCTCACTCTCTCTCTCACTCTCTCTTGTGGCAAATACAGGTTTTAACTCCATTAGTTTTCAGAATATTAGCCTTATAGTTTGTCGATTTTAAGACCTTTTATTTGTCAACATTAAGATTTTTCCTGCTATTTAGGTGTGTGTGTGTATGTGTGAGTGTATAATAATAATACTAATCGGTTTATTTCAAGCGGGCAGCCAATGGGGCTGAAAATACACACACTTAACCTAGATCTTATCGTAAGGGATCAACAGACTGATCCTGGCTGCTAACGAGAGTGCCTACATACCCCCGAAGAAGTAGGACGTGGGCAGGAGACTGTGTTGGGCCCCCGAGACGGGCCGTCCAGACTTTGCCTTCACGGCCAGGGAAAGTTTTTGAGAGAACTTCCCCTGCCGGCGCATGAGATCGAACCCCCGACGCCAGAGCTAGCGCTCCCAATACAGTGTACTAAGCGCGCTCGGCCACCGTGACCGTATATGTGTGTGTGAGTGAGTAGTCGCAGAGATAAGTAGAGGGTGCTGCCATACATGCAAATTATAACTGTCACATCGTGCTGCTAAAAAAAGAAAAAGAAAAAAAAAAAAACCCAAAACCCTCGTCCCCGCTCTTATGCAATGTGTTCGCCCACGCAGGACAGGTTTACGTCAGTTATACTTTACCATGAAGTGCCTGTAGTGAGAGGGAGCTGCCATCTTTTCTTTGGACGCCATTTTGGTCCCGTAATTATCAGAGAAAGGGGCTTGATTTTACTTTTGAGCATGTAGAATTTATATTTAAGGGGAGAGGGGTTGTTATTCTAGATCCCCTTGTCCCTCATGTTTAGCCCCATTAGTTTTAAGATTTTAAGATGTTTGCCCCATTAGTTTGTCGATTTTAAGACCTTTCGCCCCATTTCTTTTGTCAATATTAAGAACTTTCGTGCTATTTAGATGTCGAGTTTTTCCTGGCGAACGATAGTGAGCCTGTAATTTGGGAAAAACCCGCCTTCGGCCGGGACATGTTTCTACCGAAAAATGTACAAATTGATCTACAAGGGGGCTCTAATGGATGTGTTTTTAAGTTTGATGGAGGTCTAGAGAGGAAACTAGAAAACAAATGAATACATGAACAAATCGACCAAAAAGTGAACCATCCCCTCTTAAAGACCACATAATAAACCCTGTACCAGCATTACCGAATGTTTATTATGGGTATGGTGATATTTGGGTGCAGAGACACTAATGACACAAAGGGTACCAATATGGCTCAAGTTGGCCGGTCTTTGTTACTATACGGTCTCGCATTATCTTATTCTTAAGTGTTCTTGCCACACATGTTTGTGATGTTTCCTAGCACACACAAACACACATGCAAGTACATACACAAGCACATATCCTAATACTCTTGCATTTGACACGCATGCTAACACAAACATCATGTTTGTATTCTTACATAATACAAAGGACCATTCATGTACATTGTAAAACCACATGGAATACAAACACATAGAAACATTAATTAACAAACATACAAACACACACACAAGTAAACAACAAGTACTGTACACACACACACATACATACATCTCCAAGTATACAAATACATTTATATAATGCACATTTATCATAAAGCACATTTTAATATATACCTAGACACACATATTGTATATACAAGTCCACGTACACGCATACGGTAGCATACAAGCACACTAACATATTATATATACACATGGTAACACACCCAAACACACACACACACAACTAACTTAAGCACACTGGCATATATATAAACACACACACACACACACTCTCTCTCTCTCTGTCCCATACAAACACACACACACACACACACACACGCAGACACATACATAATCATTCATATATACATTACACATGCATATGTATATACTGTATATATATATATATATATATATATATATATATATATATATATATATATATATATATATATATACGCACATGCTCACACACATGGACTTGGTACACACACACACACACATACACGTCTTCCTCTTCACCATAAATATTAAAATGATGCATACAGTGTCATTGCCCCTGTCGCACGCTCATATAATTGATGCTTGCTTGTATAATGCTCTCTCTCTCTCTCTCTCTCTCTCTCTCTCTCTCTCTCTCTCTCTCTCTCTCTCTCTCTCTCTCAGCTGTTTGTGGATGAGGGGATGTTTGTTTTAATGTTTGTATTGCATGTGAATATGTGCTTCCGGTGGGGGATATGTGCGCGTGTATATATTTATGGGTGTTTGTGGCATGCGCACATATCCGCGTTATACATAGACATAATCCTTCCTTCCATGATGATAACCTACATAGTGATTCCGTACAGCTGTGCTCCAGAATTATGTTGCTATATTTATGAGCGAGGTTGTGAGTGAGAGGATGTGTTCGTTATTGAACGAATATGTTTGTGTGAGAGAGAATTAGTTTGTGAGAGTGTATTTGTGAGTGAGAGACTGTATGTGAGTGAATTTGTGAGTGAGTGTATTTGCAAGTGAGACTGTATGTGAGTGAATTTGTGAGTGAGTGTATTTGCGAGTGAGTGTATTTGTGAGTTAGTTTGTTTATGAGTATTTGAGTGAGAGTATATTTATGAGCGAGAGAGTGAGTTTGTAAGTGAGAGGGTATTTTTGAGTGAGAGAGCGTGTTTGTGAGTGAAATAGTGTGTTTGTGAGTGAGAGAGTGTACATTTTGTGAGTGAGAGAGTGTATTTGTGAGTGATCGAGTGTATTTGTGAGCGAGAGGGTGGATTTGTGAGTTAGCGAGTGTATTTGCGAGAGTGAGAGTTTTGTTGTGAGTTAGAGAGTGTAATTTTGAGTTAGAGTGTATTTGTGATTTAGAGAATGGATTTGTGAGTGAGTGAGTGGGAGAGTGTATTTGTGAGTGAGCTAGTGTATTTGTGAGTTAGATAGTGTGTTTGTGAGTGAGATATTGTATTTGTGGGTGAGATATTGTATTTATGAGTTAGGTAGTGTGTTTGTGAGTGAGGAAGAAGAGTCACAAGGACAGTATAGGCTGTACCTTAACTTGGCACCCTGGCTAACGTAAAGGTATGGGTGAGGTGGGGGGTGGGTGTGTGGGTGGTGGTGGTGGGGGGGGGGGGGGGGAGAGGGTAGGGTGGTGTGTGGGTATAAGTGGTGGTGGTGTGTGGGTGGTGTGTGGTGGTGGTGGGGGAGGGGGGGGGGGAGAGGTTAGGTTGGTGTGTGGGTGTAAGTGGTGGTGGTGTGTGGGTAGTGTGTGGTGGTGGTTGGGGAAGGGGGGGAGGGTAGGTTGGTGTGTGGATATAGGTGGGGTGTGGGTGGTGTGTGGTGGTGGTGGGGGAGGGGGGGGATGGTAGGTTGGTGTGAGGGTGTAAGTGGTGGTGGTGGTGTGTGGGTGGTGGTGGAAGGGTGAGCGTAGGTTGGTGTGTGGATGTCGGTTGGGGTGGGGTGTGTGTGTGGTTGTGACTGCGGGTGGTGGTGAGGTGAAGCGTAGGTTGATATGTGGATGTCAATGTGGGAGAGGGGGGAGGGGAGGAGGTGTGCATGTGTCTGTGGGTGGTGGTGGTGAGGTGAAGGGGGTTAGGTGAGTGTAGGTTGATGTGTGGATGTCAATGGGGGGGGGGGTACATGTGTGGATGTGACTATGTGTGCGTCTGTGGATGATGGGTGAGGCAGTTGGTGGGTGATGTGGTGGGTAATCTAATAATGTGGGGGCATAATTATAGTGGGTTAGGCTATGATGTGTAAGTGGAAGAGTGGGTTGGTGATTTAGAGTGTGTAGGTGTTATAGAGAGTGAACGGGCAAGCGTAACACAATAACTAACCAATGATGACAGAGAGAGTAATAATGCATAGTTAGTATCTCCGAGACCTTGCAGTTCATTCCCAGGAGACGCTTGAAGTGGAAGGAGACAGATTGTGTATTGCACTACACTCATTACAGAGTTTGCACAATACTATTTACTCTCTTCTTTAACTGCTCTACTGGAGAACTGTTTACAATTTCTGAGGGAAGTTTGTTCCAGGTAGGACAGATCTTATACGTGAAAAAGTTTCCACAAATAATAGTGCTAAACCTTTTTAATTCTAACTTCCAGCCATGGTTGCGTGTTGCATTCATACCGAGGCTAAACGTTTTGCTATAATCGAGAGAGAGAGAGAGAGAGAGAGAGAGAGAGAGAGAGAGAGAGAGAGAGAGAGAGAGAGAGAGAGAGAGAGAGAGAGAGAGAGAGAGAGAGCAAGAAAGAAAGAGAGTGATAGGGGGGGGGGGGAAGCTGCCACAAGTGTTAAATAAAGACTGAAAAGAGAGGAACACAAACATCTAACACTGTAGTTACTAGCATTGGTTTATATAGATTATCTGTTTCTCTTCCATTTAAACAAATTATTAAAATATCATAATTGGTGATATAGTATAACCTTAATTAAATATGTTTTAAAGTAATTTTTTATATATAGACCGTATAACTATATTTTGGCACATTTCAGAACTTTTATGCAGCATCAGCATTGGCGACTAGACTGAAGCCCGATTGTTGTTGGTGAAATATTTCTTATTAAACCTTAATTATAGAAGCTGTTACACCATAGTTACCAAAACAAGTTGCAAAATTAAACTCACATGCGAATTCAACTTTATCATACGCGGGTAAATCATAAGTAATTCGTTACTTATTGAACATTTGGTAAACATATGCTTTGTCACAGCGCCAACTACCTTATAGTACGATAATAATAATAATAATAATAATACTAATAATAATAATAATAAAATAGAGGAAAAAAAAAAAAAAAAAAAAAAGAGGAAAAGTGGGGATTGGGCCTGAGCATAATATAGACTCGGGTTTTTCTCGTAATAATATTATTGACACTTGCCAGACTAGAAAATACCGTGTGTGTCTTTCAAATGATCTTATACATAAACACAATTATTTCCTCATCTGGCTGGCTTATGAACTGTTGGGCTAATTGGACAGACACCTTTCGCCATGAAGGTAAATTTTCTCTGTTAACTGTTACTCTTCACTTAAAATCCCATACAAATATATAGCCATTTTCACTCAGGTTTTTCTCACTCATCTATGCAGTTTGTTACATACATCTAATGAATATATGTGTGTGTTTGTGTGTATGTGTGTGTGCGTGTTGGTTTATTCAGAGTTTTTTCTTAAACTTGATACAGCACAATGCTTATTGTACCTTAAATATGAGGTCATATGCAACCTTTGGTGACTGTGAGGTGCCTTAATTCCAACAGTAGTACATATACAGATGCACTGGTGGAGTGACTTGTAGGCTAGCACAAAGGAGGAACCACACTACAATCCTTCTCCATCGAGATGACCGAAAAACCTTTCGGATTCTGTGGGACTTGAACCCTCAACCTCGCGTGGGAGATTAGTGCATTACTCTTTAGACCACTATAGACCATCCCGATCTGTATGTGTGTGTGTGTGTGCGTGTGTGAGTGTGTGTGTGTGCTAGTACCGTACGTGTTTGTGGCTGTGTGAGTATGTGTGTGAGTGGCAGTTACTATGTATGTTGGGTTGGTGTGTACGTGTGGGTGACTTACGTGTACAAGGCCAAGGTAGCCATTACTGTGATCTCCCCCAATACATTTCCAACATACCTCTCACATTCCCCAGATCCTACAGGTGTCTCACTCGCTATTAACCCCTTCTGTACCGAGACGTTGTTTTATTTATTAGCTAGCTATATTTAGACGATTGTGTGCAGTTTAAGAAGGATCTATGGTAGTATAAAGGGTTAAGTGAGATATTTCGAAGTCTGTTGATTGCTGGAGGTCCTTTCTAAACTGCATAACATCTAGTAGTGGCCAACATTAAGTTAAAAAGACGTAGCCGGTACAGAAGGGGTTAACAGGTGACTTACAGTATTTACACGTACTTTCTTCGCTATTTACTAGAGTTGCATTTGCTATTAACAAATGTCAATGATAATCACTTTTATTCAGCATCATTATTTATAGGTCTATCTATCTATCTATATGCTCAGGCCCAATCCCCACTTTTCCTATTTTTTTTTTATTTTTTTTCCTCTATTTTATTATTATTATTATTATTATTATTATTATTATTATTATTATTATTATTATTATTATTATTATTATTATTATTATTATATTATTTTGTTTTTTTTGTATTTTCTTTGGGGTGGCCGACTCAGGACAAAGCAAGAACAGGAAAACACAAAACACAAGACAAAACAGCAAACAAACAGACAAAACACAAAATTCACACACATCTAGGTATGTAGAATATTCTCTATTGTCTCCAGTACTATTAAAAAGTGTCATACCCCGGAACAAAAATGGTTCATAGACCCTTTCTGTACGGGTGACGTATTTTTTTCTAGCTATCTTTAGACGATTTTGTGCAGCTTAAGAAGGATCTTGGGTAGTTAAAAGGGTTAATTAAGATGGTTCGAAATGGACAGCACTGGTACTGAATTGCTTAATAAATAGGCCTAGCGATGCTATCTCTCTCTATATAGTCCTTTTACAGGTATCCCAATTGCAAGTCACAGGTGTCATCGTTTTTTCCAACTAATTATCTTATCAACTACAGGTGTCATAATTGTCTTTTTCGCTTGCTACAGATACTATTATTATTTACAGATATCCCCATTATTATTTAAAGATGCCATAGCTAATTACAATTCTTGTTTTTATTTATCGGTGGCTCTCACTATTTACTAAGGTATGCACACTCTCTCTCTCTCTCTCTCCATATACCGGTATTGTATTATTGATGAAGCAGGTTCGTGAAACGCTTATCAGTTAATGTGTACTGTTGTTATCGCAAATCTCAGCTCAGATCTTGTACAAACAGCAATTAAATTGTCACCCCTTTATCTTGCGAGTCAGTTCCGGTGTGTAGAATACGGTCATTAGTCAAATTACGTCATGATTCATCATAATTACTAGGTGTTTAGTATATACCTGTATATATATATATATATATACAGTATATATATATATATTTTTTTTTTTTTTTTTTACTGGTAGACGTGAGAATCTATAACGTACCTAAATTGTGTACGCTACAACAAAGCTCAGGACTAAGTTTAATACATCTGTTCCGTTAAATGTTTTTAATATCCTTTATTTTGTTTTATTAGTGAAGTCTTTTCTAAAGGATGCGAGGGGGATTGCACCAACACATATTTCCAGATTTTTTTCTGGCATGTTACATTGGTAATGGCTACTAGACTGACTGTATATATAGGGGGTTTAAATAATATGCATATATACACCGAAATCTTTCATACAGAAAATGCCGTAAACTATTGCTGAAGAGAATAGCTCTTGTGCCTCGGCCTAAGCACAGAATATTAAGGGGAGGCAGTTGGTTTTTCGAGTCCTCCTCCTCCTTCGTGTTTAGCCCTATACATTATGGGATTTCAAGACATTCGCCCCATTAGTTTGGCGATTTTCAGACCTTTTGCCCCATTTCTTTGCAAATATTAAGACCTTTCGTGCCATTTAGGTTTCGAGTTTTTTCTTGGCGAGCAATAGCGAGCCTGTATTTGAAGAGGAATCGGCCTTCGGTCGGGAAATTTTTCTACCGAAAAATGTACAAATTTATATTGTGGGAGTTTTTTTTTTAAAGTTTGATAGAGGTTTAGAGAGCAAACTAAAGCCCCTCCTTAAACTATTGAGCCGAACCAGTACATTTTCCTGCACAATACCGTCTGAGCTCCCGTAATGTATTGGTATCTCATTTATTCATATATATTTATTTAGTTTCCTCCCTAGACCTCCATCGAGCTTAGACAAAAAAACCCTAGGCCCTCTCTTCAAGATAGATTTGTACATTTTTCGGTAGAAAAATGTCCCGGCCAAAGGAAGATTCCTCCTAAAATTATAGGCTAGTCATCGCTCGCCAGGGAAAAAACCTGACACGTAAAGGACACGAAAAGTCTTAATATTGACAACAAACTAAAGGAACGAACGTTTTAAAACCTCAAAACTAATATGCTAAACATGAGGGAGAAGGAGGTTTGGAAAAAGCGAGTACTACCCCCTTAAGGGGAGGTCTCCACTTGAGGGATTGTTTTCTTGACCCCTTTCTCCCTCATGTTTAGCCCCATTGCATTTGATATTATAAAACGTTTGCCCCATTAGTTTAGCGATTTTAAGAACTTTCACCCCATATTAAGACCTTTCGTGCATTTCAGGTGTCTATTTTATCCTGGCGAGCGATAGCGAGCCTGTAATTTAGGAGGAACCGGCCTTTGGCCGGGAAATTTTTCTACCGAAAAATGTACAAATTTATCTTGAAAGGGACTCGAGGGGGTGTAATTTTAAGGTTGATGGAGGTCTAGGGAACAAGCTAAATACCTCCCCTTAACATTGGTCTATTTCTTATACAGTTGTCGCAATGTAAAGAGTCAGATTCCGGGGTTTAGTTTTGTGTTGTGGAAGGAATAAGGTACAATTATATATATGTGGCTATATTTATAACTCAAGCAAGGCGCCAACATCTTAACTACTGTGTAAACATTTGAATACCTCGCCTTCATTCAGTAAAAGAGCAGACCCCTTGTTTATGTAGTATTTATATAGTATTTATATAGTATTTATATAGTATTTTTATACACAAATTGTCTGTTAACTACATTGATAGTGATGCACAGTTAATAAATGGTTAGCGTTTAATTAACCCTTTCAAGCTCCAATACGCGTTGCTTTTCTGTTTTCTGGTAATTATTAGACGATTTCAAGGACCCCAATGGAAATACGCCTAACGGCCTTATTGGGCTATCCTTAGTTGGAATTATGCAAGGCTGGTACATGTCATATATATTTGTAACATACTATATGGTACCAACTCTGTAAATTGCTAACTGAATAAATATTATTATTATTATTATTATTATTATTATTATTATTATTATTTTATTCAGATTAGAAAAGGTATATGGAAGTCAAAGGGTTGATTGAGATAGTATTTACCGTTTTAATACCCACAGATCCTTTCTAAGCTGCATAAAATCGTCTAATGATAGCCAAAATAAACTGCTAAAACGCGTCAGAGCTTCAAGGGGTTAATATAATGTACAAGTTTGGATATACGGATAAATAGTTCTATTTTTATCTCTGGATTAAGGGGAGGTATTTAGTTTGTTCCCTAGACTTCCATCAAGCTTAAAATTACACCCCCTTGAGTCCCTTTCAAGATAAATTTGTATATTTTTCGGTAGAAAAATGTCCCGGCCGAAGGCCGGTTCCTCTTAAATTACAGGCTCGCTATCGCTCGCCAGGATAAACTCGACACCTGAATTGCACGAAAGGTCTTAATATGGGGTGAAAGTTCTTAAAATCGCTAAACTAATGGGGCAAACGTTTTATAATATCAAAAGCAATGGGGCTAAACATGAGGGAGAAAGGGGTCAAGAAAAAAATCCCGCAAGTGGAGATCTCCCCTTAAGATCGTGCCCTTGGCCTTGAGATATTTTCACTGTGATAAATAAATTGTCATAATGTTAGCCATAATACCAGACAGAATTATGGCGATGTACGGTGGCGCTAATAAGTTCAGCTGTCATTAAGGGGAGGTATTTAGTTTGTTCCCTAGACCTCCATCAACCTTAAAATTACACTCCCTCGAGTCCCTTTCAAGATAAATTTGTACATTTTTCGGTAGAAAAATGTCCCGGCCGAAGGCCGATTCCTCTTAAATTACAGGCTCGCTATCACTCGCCAGGATACAATAGACACCTGAATTGCACCAAAGGTCTTAATATGGGGTGAAAGTTCTTAAAATCGCTAAACTAATGGGGCAAACGTTTTACAATATCAAAAGCAATGGGGCTAAACATGAGGGAGAAAGGGGTCAAGAAAACAATCCCTCAAGTGGAGACCTCCCCTTAAGTTTGGATCGCTCCGTGCTGTATTAATGTATGTCAGATGTTGAATAGGGTGGGTAAGTGTAGGAACGTATCTGAAATAACGATATTGTAATTCTAAAGCTATTTATATTAAAATAAAAGTCATAAATGAGTATTATAACTTATGATAGTCTAGTTTTGACGACGTGGGCAAGGAGTAAAATGTATGAATTGGTTTGTGATGCCTCTAAATCGCCTTAGTTTATGGTATCTGTCAGGCTATTCGGGCTCTCATTGTTTACTCAAAGTTGTTCTTAACCTTTTGGAATTGGTAAATATATCTAAATTATATTTGGCTTGCCGAATAGCCTGTTGTCAATTTATCAGATACACAGATAATCAGTTTTGGCTCTCTAGTGGCCCAGGACCTCCTTTGGTGGGCCATATCTAGTGGCCCAGGACCTCCTTTGGTGGGCCATATCTACTTGGATACCAAGTTTAAGATCAGTATCTAAAAAATATAAAATATAGAATGGTTACAAGTATTATTGGTCTTACCTACAACCCAATTTTATATATATATATATATATATATATATATATATATATATATATATATATATATATATATATATATATAATATATATATATATATATATATATATATATATATATATATATATATATATATATATATATATATATATACAGTATATATATACATATATTGTATATATAAAAAAAATCAACTAAACATATAATTTTGAACTTTTGCCTGTGTTGAGGTAAACTAGTGTAGGTAGAGGAGCCGACCACTGCAGCCTCTTGTCACAACGAGCTGCCAAACTTAAGGGGGTAGTGCTTGATTTTTTGGTCTATATATTTAGTTATTAATTTATTTCTGAGTTTCTTCGCTAAACCTCCATCAAGCTTAGAAAAACACTCCATAGACCCCCTTTCAAGATAAATTTTGAAATTTTCGGTAGAAAAATTTCCCGGCCAAGGGTCGGTTCCTCCTAAAATTAGAGGCTGGCTATCGTTTGCCATGAAAAAATCGACACCTAAAGGACACGAAAGGTCTTAATATTGATAAAACAAATGAGGCAAAAGGTGTCAAAATCGCCAAACTAACAGAACGAGCGTCTTAAAATCTCAAAACTAATACGCTAAACAAGAGGGAGAAGGGGGTCCAGAAAAAGCTAGTACTACCCCCTTCACCCTGCAGTCTAGATATAGGGACCAACCGGGGGAGCAACGGCCCCTAACAACATTTTTACTATACACACAAATTCTGACCTTTTGTAGAGTTGCAGTCCCGGTTATTACTGCTGTCTTCCCTTTGTTTTTCTTTAAGCTATCTCTGCGTCAATTGGCCACTTGCGAGTTTCGGTCTATAAGGAAGTTGGAGCTGTAGATATCGATAATTAACAGAATGATCACCTACATTGCGGTTGTAGTGCTTATATAAATACATAAAACCCAATTCAACATACTTTTCATCCATTAGAAACCAACGTTATTATTGTATTTCTGTGTAATATCGATGTTTACGGCTCCAACTTCCTTATAGCCTGAAACTCGCAAATGGTCAATTCAAAATCCTTGTGCCTGTGGTCTCCAACCCCACAGAAAAATATGCCCAGTCCTTGAACTATCACGCTGCCCCTACTATTGGAGGTAGATCCGGAGTGAAGGTTATAATCGTGTGTAGGTACTTAGTGTATTACTTAGCACAAGGATACTTTACACATTATTATGGATTTGTTGATTTCATTAATTGAGTTTAGAAGTAAAGTTGGTTGGTGTAATAAACAATAGAATTATCCCTCCAGGCCTCAATAACCGCCTGGGGTTTACAGTGTTTATGATTCGCAGTGTAGTAATGTGAGAAGGAAGTTAAAGATGGGGCTAATATAATATAAAACACCATTTGAATACATCCTCACATTAAATAGATTGAGTTCAGTCATTGCTGGAAGCCATGTCACTTAGAACAACTTGGGAGCCCTGTGTGTGTGTGTGTGTGTGTGTGTGTGTGTGTGTGTATGTGTGTGTGTGTGTGTGTGTGTGTGTGTGTGTGTGTATTTGCAAATACACTATATATATATTTTATAACCACGCGATTAAAACAAAACTCAAATCTCACCCATAAATGTCAAAGGTACTATTTTTTTCATCTACTACACAAAATTTCTCTACTGACGAACTCTTGAATACAGATGATTTTTGTGATAATATTGCGCCCCTATAGAACATCGATCACCTCGTTCATAAATCACCCAATCATTTTTCCCCACCCTACAAGCTGATTCGTTTACAGCTTTAAGGGGAGGTCTCCACTTGAGGGATTTTTTTCTTGACCCCTTTCTCCCTCATGGTTAGCCCCATTGTTTTTGAGATTTTAAGACGTTTGCCCCCATAAGTTTGGTGATTTTAAGAATTTCCGCCCCATTCTGTCAATTTTAAGACCTTTCGTGCAATTTAGGTGTCGATATTATCCTGGCGAGCGATAGCGAGCATGTAATTTAAGAGTAACAGGCCTTCGGCCGGGACATTTTTCTACCGAAAAATGTACAAATTTATCTTGAAAGGGGGTCAAGGGGGTGACATTTTAAAATTGCTGGAGGAGTAGGAAACAAACTAGAAACCTCCCCGGTGACGTATCTTTAGTATTATTATTGATACTACTAGATGATGTTATTCAGTTTAAAAAGGGCTTCCAGCAATTAACAGGCTTCGAACTAGCCTAATTAACCCTTTTTACTACCACAGATTCTTCTCAAGCTGCACAAAATCGTCTAGATATTGCTAGAATAAAATTTAAAAAGAAGTTGGCGGTACAGAAGGGGTTAAGGGGGGATATGCGTATTTATTTGCTCATTTATGCATCTTTTTCTTCTTATTTTATTTTCAGTTTCCTCCCTAGACCTCCACCAAGCTTAAAAAAACACCCGCCCAAGACACATTTGTAAATTTTTCGATAGAAAAATTTCCCGGCCGAAGGCCGGTTCCTCCTTATTTGCAGGCTCACTATCGTCGGGCAAGGAACAGGGAAAAATCGACACCTAAATGACACGAAACGTCTTAATATTGACAAAGAAGTGAGGCGAAATGTCTAAAAATCGCCAAGCTAATGGGCCGAACGTCTTAAAATCTGAAAACTAATGGGGCTAAACATGAGGAAGAAAGGGGACCAGCAAAACGACCCATCTCCCCTTCAGGGTATAACGGTTTAGCTATGTAAGGGTTAAGGCTATGTTTATACAAAATTAGGTTAGGTTAGATTACGCTAAGTCAGGTTTGGTTAGATTACGCTAAGTCAGGTTTGGTTAGATTAGACTAGGTTAAGGGAGGATGGGCCGTTTTTCTGGCCTCCCCTTCTTCCTCATGCTTAGCCCCATTAGTTTTCAGATTTTATGAAGTTCGCCCCATTAGTTTGTCGATTTTTAAACCTTTCGTCCCATTTCTATATCAATATCAAGAACTTTCGTGCCATTTAGGTGTCGATTTTTCCTGGCGAGCGAAAGCGAGCCTATGATTTTTAGAGAAACCGGCCTTTGGCCGGGAAAATTTTCTTTCGAAAAATGTACAAATTTATCTAGGGAGTGTTTTTTATAAAAGCTTGATGAAGGTGTAGCGAAGAAACTAACAAATAAATGAATATATAAATACTTAGACCCACAAAAATAACCACTGTCCCCTTAATGTTAGGTTAAGGCTAAGGTTTGGTTTTGCAAGGGTAGGGCTAGGTTAACTAAAAACTAGGAAAAAGTGTGATTAAGCTTAAATTACTGTTAATTATGATGTGATCAGTTTAGCTGTAGGTTAGGTTTGGACAAATTATGATTAAGCTCAAATTACTAGAGATTGAGATTAGATAAGCTTAAAGTCTGGTTATCTGTAGGTAAAGTTAGAAAAGGTTTAGGTTAGGTTAAGGGGAGATCTCCACTTGAGGGATTTTTTCTTGACCCCTTTCTCTCTCATGTTTAGCCCCATTGCTTTTGATATTATAAAACGTTTGCCCCATTAGTTTAGCGATTTTAAGAACTTTCACCCCATATTAAGACCTTTCGTGCCATTTAGGTGTCGATTTTATCCTGGCGAGCGATAGCGAGCCTGTAATTTAAGAGGAACCGGCCTTTGGCCGGGTCATTTTCTACCGAAAAATGTACAAATTTATCTTGAAAGGGACTGAAAGGGGTGTAATTTTAAGGTTGATGGAGGTCTAGTGAACAAACTAAATACCTCCCCTTAAGTAAGTTTGAGGCTAACTTATGCAACGGATAAATTAAGTAAGTTTGAAGTTAGATTAGGATAAGATAAGCTATATTAAAGGTTAAGGTTAGTTAGAAAAAGGTAATGGTAGAATAGCTTTAGGTTAGGTCAGGTTACGAAAAGGTATGAATAAAGTCAGATCAGATTAGATTACGTTCATATACTATTAACCCATTCAGTATCGGTGACATCCTTTTCATTATAATTTGTCAACTATTAGATGATTTTATTAAGCTTAGGAATGACCTCTAACCATTAAAAGGCTACAAACTAATTCGGTTAATACTTTGAGCTACCACAGATCCTCCCTAAGCTTAAGGGCAGGTATTTAGTTTGTTCCCTAGACCTCCATCAACCTTAAAATTACACCCCCTTGAGTCCATTTCAAGATAAATTTTTACATTTTTCGGTAGAAAAATTTCCCGGCCGAAGGCCGGTTCCTCTTAAATTACAGGCTCGCTATCGCTCGCCAGGATAAAATCGACACCTAAATGGCACGAAAGGTCTTAATATGGGGTAAAAGTTCTTAAAATCGCTAAACTAATGGGGCAAACATTTTATAATATAAAAACAATGGGGCTAAACATGAGGGAGAAAGGGGTCAAGAAAAAAAAATCCCTCAAGTGGATATCTCCCCTTAATCAAATCGTATAAGGGGTTGACAGAATAGGATGAAAAGGACGTCACTGGCACATATTGGGTTAACAATATAGTCCTTCCACTCCAAATTGGCGATTCTGAGGGCAAGTAATGGTAGTACTGAAGGTCACACTTATCATGTGTAATGCGATATCACTGCTGATAACTCCTACACGACCTCTACCTCTCCCTCTCTCTCTCTCTCTAGGGTAGGTTAGGGAAGGGCATGGGTAGAATAGCTTTATGTTAGGTTAAGTTACGATGAGGCATGAATAAGGTCAGATTATATTAAGGTGAGAAAGGTTAGGGTAGGTTAAGAACGAACTGACTGCGAGGGGAAATGACTCGGTAGCGAATCGGCCGGCACTCCACCTGGCCACAAGGACGGATCCGCCTAACACTCACTACCTTTAAAGCACAATGGCGGAAGTGCGGCAAAAACACATTCGCACCGATTATTATTCCGCCAACAATTTCCTTTACCTCTGATCTGGCGGCTGGTAGATTATTTGTGCATATGATTTCGGTCATCTAGAGTAGTTTTTCTTCATCTAGAGTAGTTTTTCTTGAGGCTAGTCGCCGATATCAGCGCCTAATAGTCCCGAAGTGTTGACAGAAGAGAGTTGGCGATCGATAGTTACCGGGAAAAGCGTTGGTGTAAATCCGCCTTGAAAACAGGTGGTGCTGGAGAAGGAGGAGGAGGAGGAAGAGGAGGAGGAAGAGAAGGAGGGGGAGGGGGAATAAAGAAGGAGGGGGAGGAGGAGGAAGAGGAGGAAGAAGTACAACAGCTGATATTCGGGCATTGGTTTTCCCTGTGTCTGTGAGGTTTATCATGGAGGGTATTGGCGGGATAGCGTACACGGACGAGAAAATTAGTTAGTACTGGGTAGAAATGTTAATATATATGCCGTGTATGGTTAATATAAGTGGGGTGTAGGCGAGGAGGAGGGTGGGAGAGTGGTGGTGGTGGTGGTGGTGGTGGGATGTCCTGGCATTAGGATTCTTATATGCAACCAGACTCGTGTACTTCGAATATACGGCACCACACTTTCTCATCCGATTGATTCTCTACACATGTACGGTCGCGCTAATGAGTCAACTCCCAGCTGTCATTACGTTTGGCTCGCTCTGTGCTGTATTAATGTTTGTCAGATGTTGAATAGGGTGGGAAAGTGTAGGAACATGTTTGTTTATTTCACTCGATATGAAGAAATGAAGCTTAGATATTGCTGATACCAATTATTGATAACAAAACATACCTGGTGCTATGAGATATCACTTATTAGCGCGACTGTACGTAGACAATTTTATGTATTTGGTGTCAATTGAATTATTAACTCCTTTAATCAGATGATGACAATTCTTGTGAAGATGATTTAATTTCGAGTTAGATGGTTCATTGAGATAGTTCCTCCCCATAACCCTACTCATGAAATACCAAGCACTTGCAAATGTATATTAAGAAAATCCTCATCTGATTGGAAGAGTAAAGTTGATATAGTTGTATAAGTACTAGCCGAGGTACCTGCACCCTGTGCGGGTTAAAGAGTAGTCCTGATCATATCCTAATCTCGAGGCAGCACTATGACAATACACTCTATGGGAATCAAGTTCCGAGGTTGAGCAAGTAAAACTGGTATATGGAATAGGTTACAGATTATGAATATCAATTTTAACCAGGCGTAATTAAAATACGTTAACTAATAATGGTGTTGTCATGTGCACCAACTGGGTTACATAAAACAAAAACCTTCCCTGGCTACGAGTAACAAGGGCACCGCTCCGATGAATGACTGGGGGAACGCTAATCATGAATGGGTCGGTTCTCTAGAGCCCCTTCTCCCTCGTGTTTAGCCCCATTAGTTTTCATATAAAATTATATATATATATATATATATATATATAATTATATATACCGGGTATATATATATATATATATATATATATATATATATATATATATATATATATATATATCGCCATCATTTGCAATGAGTCAGCCAGGGAATAGATGTGGAAATTTATACCTCATTTGCCCTTGTGTTTTTTGAGTTGCAAGAGGTTAGGGGTCATGATTTTGGCCTAAATATAGTGAATAGACTATAATTGTTGGAATTGCATGAGTAGTACTGAAACAATAATATAGTACTGTCATTGCCAACATAGCACCTATGGCATATCATAGTGACAGGCTAAGTACTGTATATGACAAAACTAATTTCATGGTTTATTTCTCCATTGTGTCTGCTTTGAGTTACTTCTCTGGCCATCTGTGTTGTCTTTAGCAATGCATGTTTTATTTGTGTATCCCTCTATTTTGTTTTCTGTACCTTAACTTATTTATTACTGTTGGCATAGAAGATTTTATGAAGCTTAGGAAAAGACGTCTACCAATTGAAAGGCTACAGACTATCTCAATTAATCCTTTTAGCTACCATATATCCTTCCTAAGCTTCATAAAATCTTCTCAATGTAGCTGAAATCAAATACAAAAGACGTCACCGATACTGAAAGGGTTAAGCTGGGAAGTATGATTATATTCCATTAGTACATTATTGAAGATACTGAATCGTACACATTGTTTCTTATTCTGTGGGAGAGGTAAAACGAGGTTGGAACAAGAACATAGCAATTTATTGATACTTAGACAAGGATGTATATTCCGTTTGTTCTTAGTTGGCGGTAAATTGTCATGTCCTCATCTTATTTATTAAGCTGTTTCGAAAATTTCACAAGCAAGTATGTTGCTTGTTATGAAAACTTTGTATAAATAAAGATATATATTAGTTTCATATATCTCCATAACGTCGAGCAAAAAAACAGCTGATAAGGGAATACATTCATCGCCACGTACAAAAAAACAGCTGATAAGGGAATACATTCATCGCCACGTACAAAAAAACAGCTGATAAGGGAATACATTCATCGCCACGTACAAAAAAACAGCTGATAAGGGAATACATTCATCGCCACGTACAAAAAAACTGCTGATAAGGGAATACATTCATCGCCACGTACAAAAAAACAGCTGATAAGGGAATACATTCATCGCCACGTACAAAAAAACAGCTGATAAGGGAATACATTCATCGCCACGTACAAAAAAACAGCTGATAAGGGAATACATTCATCGCCACGTACAAAAAAATAGTATATATTAATTTAGTACAAAGGAGTACCAAGGAGTACAAAGGAAATCAAGCGACACCAGGTCTAGTGACCCTTCTAGGCTGCTTGTCCTCCAAAACACTGAGGATCAAGTGTCCAAACAGTGGTTTAGAGTGGGTAAGGGAACATTAGAAAGGGAACTACTGCCCTGGAACTAATATCCGTGGCAGGATTAGGAAGTTAGTAGGGGCCAGATGGGTTAGTAACTGAGGGGTGGATAAAATAAAGTTATTCATTTACAAACGCAGTCAGTCGCGAGTTTGATGCGAGATATTTGTCTAGGCAAACTTTAAATGAATCAACGGTGCTGCAGTCTATAACGTCTCGGGGAAGCCATTCCACAAGTTGACAACTCGATTGAAGAAGAAATGTTTAGATTCGTGTGAGTTAAAAGATTTACCGTAGTTGATAGTGATGTGGTATTAGTGTGAGGCGACAATGACAGTAATGTTGTATTGTTTATCATTGAGTGTGGTGGTGTTGTTGTTGAGTTTCACAAGGTCCCGTAATACTACGGTACAAAATGTAATACTAAAGCCGGTATCACACGAGACCTTTTATAGTCAACATTCCATAATCAAAACATTTCTGGCAACATTTCTGGAGTATTTTGCATTGGTATCGGAAACTAGATTGATGGTAGATGAATTTAGGTAACCGAAAAAGTTTAAATGTTTACCTCATAAGCTGCCATACCAGTGTTGACGATACAAGTTGAGGGAAAAAGCTCTCGTGTGATACCGGTTTAACAACACTTCCGCTATATTGTCAACATGGGGTTTCAGTTATTATGTTATTATTACTGGACAAAGGAAAACATGTTTTGTCTTCATTGAAAGTAACAGTTGTATAACTGTTGAATGTAATTATTCATATACTTTACTAATATATTTATTTACGTAATACACGTAGGCCTACAATATATATATATATATATATATATGTGTGTGTGTGTGTGTTTTTATGTGTAAAGGTGAAACACAGCTAAAACAACGTAATACCAAACACCTTTTTGAACGTCCTATTTTACGGTCTTTTACTGTATATTATAGGGATATTACTGTATTGTACACTGTAATATGACTGAATGGCAAGGTTAGGGAGTAAACTCACTAAGAAGGTCTTGCTTAAGGGGGCAGTGTTTGGTTTTTGGTATATATATATATTTATTTATTTATTTTTGAGTTTCCTCGCTAGACCTCCATCAAGCTTAGAAAAACACCCCCGAGACCCCCTTTCAAGATAAATTTGTACAATTTTCGGTAGAAACATCTCCCGGCCGAAGGCCGGGTCCTTCTTAAATTAGAGGCTGGCTATCGCTCGCCAGGAAAATATCAACAGCTATAGGGCACGAAAGGTCTTAATATTGACAACAAAATGAGGCGAAAGGTCTCAAAATCGTCAAGCTAACGGAACGAACGTCTTAAATCCTCAAACCTAATATGCTAAACATGAGGGAGAAGGGGGTCCAGAAAAAGCGAGTACTACCCCCTTAATAGTGTAATTGTTCTTATAGAGGTCGCAAGTTACGACGCGTGGGTTGGCCTTTGATAACTTCATTATAACAAGGCAGTGAAGAGAAAACAATAATATACAGTTATGACATTAAAGTATCTTCTTATTATTAAGGATACGTCATGTTAAGGGGAAAATCTCTCGTGTGATACCCCCTTACTCGTCGAATTAGTGAACATGTCATACATATCGGTGTATGTAAGTCATTATGTCTTCGCCACACATATGAAACAGACTCTTCTTCATAAAACTA
The DNA here is from genome assembly GCA_032716605.1 of Paralithodes platypus. Taxonomy (NCBI): domain Eukaryota; kingdom Metazoa; phylum Arthropoda; class Malacostraca; order Decapoda; family Lithodidae; genus Paralithodes; species Paralithodes platypus. The sequence continues at coordinate 344,656 of CM064520.1, forward strand.
TCGAAGTGCACACCAAATAGTTGGACAATTATATAATCAAGAGACTTTTAAACACAATGCTTAACTCCCCAAACAATGCTTTAGGAACCTCTAAAGACTCAACAAAGATCATTACATAATCTACAATACCAAGATCAATGGTCACAATATTACCAACAGCTGATCAATGGTCACAATATTACCAACAGCTGTTCAATGGTCACAATATTACCAACAGCTGTTCAATGGTCACAATATTACCAACAGCTGTTCAATGGTCACAATATTACCAACAGCTGTTCAATGGTCACAATATTACCAACAGCTGTTCAATGGTCACAATATTACCACAGCTGTTCAATGGTCACAATATTACCAACAGCTGTTCAATGGTCACAATATTACCAACAGCTGTTCAATGGTCACAATATTACCAACAGCTGTTCAATGGTCACAATATTACCAACAGCTGTTCAATGGTCACAATATTACCAACAGCTGATCAATGGTCACAATATTACCAACAGCTGTTCAATGGTCACAATATTACCAACAGCTGTTCAATGGTCACAATATTACCAACAGCTGATCAATGGTCACAATATTACCAACAGCTGTTCAATGGTCACAATATTACCAACAGCTGTTCAATGGTCACAATATTACCAACAGCTGTTCAATGGTCACAATATTACCAACAGCTGATCAATGGTCACAATATTACCAACAGCTGTTCAATGGTCACAATATTACCAACAGCTGTTCAATGGTCACAATATTACCAACAGCTGTTCAATGGTCACAATATTACCAACAGCTGTTCAATGGTCACAATATTACCAACAGCTGATCAATGGTCACAATATTACCAACAGCTGTTCAATGGTCACAATATTACCAACAGCTATTCTGCATCTATAATATCAAGTTATTAGGGTTAAGGGGGAGGTAATCGCTTTTTCTGTACCCCCTTCTCCCTTATGTTTAGCGCATTAGTTTTGAGATCTTAAGACGTTCGTTCCGTTAGTTTGGTGATTTTGAGACCTTTCACCCTATTTTTTGTGTCAATATTAAGACCTTTCGTGGCATTTAGCTGTAATTTTAGAAGGAACCGGCCTTCGGCCTGAACATTTTTCTACCAACAAATGTACACATTTATCTTGAAAGGGGGTCTAGGGGGTGTTTTTTAAGATTGAAGGAGGTCTAACGAGGAAACTAAAACATAAAGTTAATAAATATATACAGTATAATTATACAGTATACAATATATACAGTATACAGTATATACAGTATACAGTATATAGGCCAAAAAACAAGCACTACATACAACATAAAAACAGGTATCAGCCCCTGCCTCCCTCCTGCATGCACAAGGAAGGAGGATGTTTGTCAACCACACCTGACAACATTTTACGCTTCTCAATAAAGCCAGGATCAATAATCGCCGCAGCAGAAATCTCAAGGAGTAGTGAAGTTGCCAGAGGGTCTCACGAATCACAGAAACAGCTCTTCTCTCTCACTCTCACTCTCTCTCTCTGCAATGAGTGTTTTGCTCTACACAATCTGTCTCTTTCCACCTCGAGTATCTCCCCGAAATGGACTGCAAGGTCTTTGAGATACTAACTATTCCTTGTAACTCACACTCCCTCTCACTCTCTAAAGTTCCTTAATTTTACTAATATTTTGCTTTACACAGACATCGAACAGTCTAGATAATTTAATCTTGTTTGTGTTGAGTTAGACGAAGCTACATTTACTAAATCTTGGTGTTGCCTTATATAAGCACTTACTCTGTCTCACTCTGACGTTCTTTAATTTTACTGATGTTTTACATGCACACATACATTGAATAGTCTAACAAATTTGGTCTAGTTATCATTGGATTATGCAAAGTTCCATTGACTAAATCCTAGTGTTGCCGTATCAAAACACAGTGCCATCTCCTTTGTAAACAAAGTTAGGTGTCCAGGTGCGGGACCTCGACAGTGTTTCCAGGTGAGAGTCATCACAGAGTCTCACCTTGGCCTTCACTTTCACTAGCTTCACCCAGGGACCTACAGGGGCGTTTCCTAAGCTAGATTAAACTTAAATAATCATATATTTGATCTATCTATTGCCAGACGCCTTGATCCCCGAAGGGATGGCCACGAATGACTTTTCTACATGCATCTCTATCAGTTGGCGCCCCTCCTTCCTCCCAATACCTCTCTCACTCATATAGGCCTACCTCTGAACTCCATCCATCACCTCATTCTCGGTCTGCCTCTCCCTCTATGCCCTTCCACCACACTCTCGTACACTCTCTTAAGCCTGGGTACCACATACAAGCTGTTTGCAGTGGGTGGTTACAATTTAATTAGGCCAAAATTAGCGTTGGGCTAACTACCAGGCAATGATCGGCATGCGTCGTTTGCCACACGTAGTGCAAGATACAGTGCGATGATTCCCAGGTGTCGGCTAGTGTGCCGAAATATTCAGGCTGCATTTAATATTCATGGTAGTGTCTGGATGCTAGTGAGGACGGCCCTTCGTCAGAAATATGTCCCAACAACAACCTGGTACACGGGTGTGCGTCGGTGGGGTTGAGGGTCGGATGAACACGCGTCGGTGGTGTACCCATGTCCCAATGTGGCAGGGCCTGGTATAGCCTACTGTTTTAAGACTTTTATCCCCATACAGGTGTCGATTTTTTCCTGGCGAGCGATAGCGAGCCAGCATTGTATGAAGAAATCCGGCTTCGCCGGAGACAACTTTTCTATCGAAAAATTTACAAATTTAGCCTGCTGTCAATTTTTGTTTAAATAATATGCTGGCTCGCTACCGCTTGCCAAAAAAAAATTGACACCTGGATGGGGATAACGTCTTAAAACAGTAGGCTGAATGGGGCGGAATGGATACAAGCCAGAGAAAGAGAGAAAAAGAGAGACAAAATAGCAGGTCAACCCCCTTAACAACGACCTTGAATTTCCTCTTCAATTTCGTCCTTCTCGGATTTACCCAACATAATAATAATAATAATAATAATGTTATTATATACAGCGTTACACACAGTTGTATGTTTATTGACCCCTCTAAGAGCATTGCTGCGTGATATACTTGATTACAGGGGAGGTACTCGCTTTTTCTGGACCCCCTTCTCCCTCATGTTTAGACCCATTAGTTTTGCGATTTTAAGACGTTCGTTCACTAGTTTGGCGATTTTGAAACCTTTTGCCCCATTACTTTGTCAATATTTAGACCTTTCGTGTCGTTTAGGTGTCCATTTTTTCCTGGCGAGCGATAGCGAGCCTATAATTTTTGAAGGAACTGGCCTTCGGCTCGGACATTTTTCTGCCGAAAAATGTACAAATATATCTTAAAATGGGGTATATGGGTGTTTTTTTTTAAGCTTCATGAAGGTCTAGTGAAGAAACTCAAAATTAAATAAATATACCAATAAGCAGCATCCCCCCCAAAAAAACAAAAATGCAAATACAAACAAAGCTCACCCGTCTGCACAAAGCTCCACTCTAGTGAAGCTGAGGGAGGTTGGAGGGTTGCCCAATATACTCCATTTGTAGGACTCCAGATCAGATCAGATGAAGGTATTGAGGGTTAAGCCTTTACAACGGCACCTCGTATCTACATTCTACTTTTCCTATTTTTCTGAAGAGTGTAGAGAGAGAGGAGAGAAGGGGTGTTGGAGAGAGAGGAAACTGTTGGAGTGGCTTTGTTATGTGTGTTATTAGTCTGTATACTCCGGAACGTTACCTTCCCTACAATGGACGACAACAGAACCACAAGACCAGTAAATTAGTATAACTGGTTATCTTTGAGTCAGACTGAATACACAACCACAGGTACCCCAACAGCACAGTAAACTTACTCTTATACCTTCAACCATACACACTACCTTTACAAACCGGACTAATCCACTCTTCGTAGAGTAAGTAGCACCCGTCTTGCAACACAATCCCATCCCTATTCTGTGCAACTCTCCAACCCAAGAGTGAAACGTTATTATTCTCAATCTTTCTTTTATTCAACAGCTGACCTCTGGAACACTCAGAATCAGTCTTTCCCTCTTCCTATGACTTAAGTTGCTTCAAACTCCATATGTCTAGGTATTTTGGCTCGAACGTCTCTTGATGTTGATCCTGTCACTCTTTCAACTCTGGGGGAGGCACTCACCACAGGCAGTTCTGCCTTTTGTCACCCTCACAAAAAAAAAAAAAAAAAAAAAAAAAAAAAACGTGGTGAAGTAAAGAGACTGTCAATGTTCCTCCTTGGATAAAGTGGCCGTACTTATGGTGATGAACCTCAATACAGTACATGTAGTGGATATTCTTAGGGTGATATTTAATAGAATTGGTTGTAGAATATAACACACATGTCAGAATATTAAAGTACCTGTGAACCTTCGTCTTATGGGCTCCCTCCCATCCCGAATAGTTCATCGCCCACTTGTCTACCGATTCTTCAGGGAGTGCTCTCTCTCTCCCTCTCACTCTCCCTCTCACTCTCTCTCTCTCTCTCTCTCTCTCATTAAAGCCCATATATCGCCCAGTTCGCTTATCTAAATATAATAAAAATAAAATAAAAATAATAATAATTAAGATGGATCTGTGGTAGTAAAAAGAGTTAAGTTAAAAAGTACGAATCCTGTTAATTGCTGAAGGCCCTTTTTAAACTCAATAAAATCGTCTAATAGTAGCCAGAGTAAAGTTAAAAAGACGTCGGCGGTATAGAAGGGGTTAAGGGCGTAGAGATATTTGCTGAAAATATAATATCACCAGGTTGACCGATCTCTGTTACTATATAGGGTTTCCAGTAGTGTATCGTGGTGGTGGTGGTGGTGGTGGTGGTGGTGGTATCCTTGTATGGGAGGCTCTTCCTGCTTCCGACTCGCACGCTATGCACAAAACTCGCTATTTTTTTTCCGTACTCTCCTTATCGCCAGCAGTAGACCGCCAAATGACTGTCCTCGTTCTTGTGTTGTGATAAGTGACATGCATATAAAGAACACACTGTAAATATAAATACTTGTTTTGTTCTATGTGAGTGAGGGAGACAAAAGGCAGAACTGCCTGTAGCGAGTGCCTCCCCCAGAGTTGAAAGAGTGACAAGGTCAAAATCAAGGGACGTTCGAGCCAAAATGCCTGGGCACACGGAGTTTGAAGCAATATAAGAGGGGATGGGCGCATTTATTTGCCCATTTATATATACTGAATATAATTATACTGTATATATATACCGGTACGGTATATATATATATATATTTTTTTTTTTTTTTCATTTTGTAGTTTCCTCCCTAGACCTCCATCAAACTGTATATAACACCCCCCTTCAAGATAAGTTTGTAAATTTTTCGGTAGAAAGATTTCCAG